>JANDJT010000114.1:15774082-15785778 GCA_024331685.1 Stegophilus panzeri | reverse complement strand
AGGATGAACCTACAGGACCGTGCAGTTGTTGAGATGTGGTCTGTAAAGGTCAAGCTGTCATCAAGAATCACCCCAAGATTCCTGGCCGTCCTGATTGGCTTGTTGTTACATGTTAACATGTTCTGCGCCGCAACATTAATCATTTGGACTCATTCATCATACAGGTTGTGTCCTCTAGGTACTTGTACACAGAAACTGAATCTATCATTCAAAGAAAGTTTAATGTTGGAGTAAACATAGACCTAAAATGTGAAGAGAACACAGCAAGCTGATCTCAGGCATGACTGGCTCCAAATTATTTGAATTTATAACCATGAAGAATGATAAACTCAGCATGAAGCCTTTCATGACTTGTGTGTGCAATCTCAAGTAAGGCAAGCACCAGAGAGAATGTTATCAAGCATGGATGAGAGAGAAGTCTGGCCACTTATCTAGAATAAAGTACCTTCTTGAAATCCAAAAAATACCACAAAACGAGATCCCTGAATTTCTGAAAGGATTATTTTCTTCTCACTATGTATACATTTATTTTAGAATTAGAAACATTTGACAAAACTCTGTATGTTTACTCAATACATACGCATGCTTATTAGAACATTGCATGGGAAAAATGAGCCTTCTATTGCATAAGTATCAAATTTTATAAATGCAACAGCACAAACATGGCCCTTATTATCCAAATACCATATGCACATACAGGTGCAAAAGGGTACAATTCATGCTCCACCAGTAGAAAATATATTTTTTTAAACACTTGAAAGTGTATTATTGCTTGTATTATTGCTTCTTTTTCTAAAACCTTGTTTTCACGCAGAAAGGCCTCCTTTAAGATCTTTCCCGTTCCTTCTGCACTAAAATATGTGAAATACTGTATGAGCTACAGTGAAGTTAATTGTTGCTTGAATGCATGAATGCAG
This sequence comes from Stegophilus panzeri, assembly GCA_024331685.1. NCBI lineage: Eukaryota > Metazoa > Chordata > Actinopteri > Siluriformes > Trichomycteridae > Stegophilus > Stegophilus panzeri. The sequence goes on along the minus strand of JANDJT010000114.1, from coordinate 15,784,861 downwards.
CCCCATCTTGTGGCAATGTGATACAGGCACATGATTGTATCATACCAACCATAAACACAAGTGCACTGACACCACACAAAATAAAACTGAGCAAGGAGCATCTATATCTAATCACAGACATGCATAGCCATGAAAGGTGACACGGGGTGTGTGTGTGTGTGTGTGTGTGAGTGGGTGTGTGGGTGTGTGTGTGTATACTCATGCATACATTTGCTTGCTGTCCTTTGGAATAACAGAACCATTAAGTTGACACAAAACCATACAGACACACAAGCTGGCACAGTTCCGACTCCCTGGGGCAACAACAGACATTTTCATTGCACCTGAGACCGAGTGGACAGATGTGACCAACGATACTCTTTTACAAATTTACACATCAAAATAATTACAGTCAGGCAAACTGGGTAGATTTTGACACCAAATCCATCCACATTAATTACACACTCACTTATACACCATTCTCTATTGAGGGAATTTGCTAAATTAAATTTTAAAGTTAGGGGCTTGATTAATTCTCACAGCAGCCAGAGTTCACGATACACAACCCCAGCACCATTTCTTACCAAACCTGACAGCAGTATAATAGTACCTGGAATAGTTAGAAATTCAAATATGGGTTTGACCATACCTTTTTTTTTTTTTTCAAAAAAACCAACACGAATGATATACCAAACAACAAAACTGTACTGTTGTGAGGCCATACCGTTTTGAGTAAAGTTCAGCTGATGGCAGCACCAATGGTGTTGAAAGATGCAGGTTCATCCACAAGAGGCAGTGTAATGTGTTGTGAGGTTCAGGATGCATAAACTCAGTATGTGCTTTATTTGGACAAATCCAAGAATATTAATTCAAGTCCATAGCACGGGTCAAAAACACAGGCAGGCAAAGTTAAACCAGGATATAATCAGAACCTATAATCAGAAAGCAGGGAAGCAAACAAGGATCTAAAGCAGTAAAATGTAGAACTAGAAAATACTTTGAAACATGAGAGGCCTGGCTTTAATGACAAAAATTGCACAATAAGATTTTGCAATGATATCGACACAACAGTGTACAATGTAGACAAAATAATCAGAACTAAACACAGAACAAGTGAAAACAATTGGGCAACAAAGCAACAATAGTACAAAGGTGAAGGCAGGACAAAAAAACAAAAACAATGACAGGTTTAGGCTTATGCCTAAAGCAGATGTTCTCAACCATTTGTAACTAAAGCCCCCGAAGCCACCCCTATCATGTGGCATGCCCCCCACCCCATATTGGAGGAGATCAGGTTAAATGATTATCTAGTCTATATATTCAATTCAATTAAATTTTATTTCTATAGCGCTTTTAACAACGGACACTGTCTCATGATGTCATGTGACATCATCACAATGCGCATTCAGTCAAAGCCCTCTTCGATTCATGTACGTTGAACATGAGTACAGCTAAAGGATCTAATTTACCAACAAACATCACTGTGATAGACAGTGCAAAACAATTTTGTGCCATTTCAATTTCACCAATTCAAGTAGTTTTCCACAAAAAAAAGCTCAAAAAATTCTGCAAATTGAATCGCAAATTTTGACAAAAGCCACAGCAAAATCAAGTATTTTTGGCCACAACGATCACAAAATAACTCTGTGAAATCCTGTACAGACTGAAGTATTAGCGTAATTAAACTATTGACATTCCAAGTTTGGAGCTAGCTTGTTGCAACTAATAACAGACAGAATGTTTATTGGTTAAAACATTTAACTGAAGGCAAATTTATTACATGGCAGTGTGCAGAATGAGTCCTCATTTTTTTTTTTACCATCCTTTAAGAAATATCAAATAAAAATAATTATTTCTATGGAAGAATATTGTCTTTTTGTTTTGTACTGGCATACATCCAGTAGACACAAAGCAATTTAAAAGATGTAAATTTTATTTATTTTTTAAAATTATTTATTAATTAATTTAAAAAACATAGCTTTGCCAAAGTTAATGAGAGTTTAAGCTCGAGTTAAAACATGGAGATACCATTAATAGTCTCTTACAAGACATAAACCAAAAGGGGCTCAATCAAGGCAGAACAGGACTGACAAAAAGTAACAACATTTTCTCACTGAGTGATTACAGACTGACCTATTTATGGACATCCATGTCTATTTATCTGGTAAGCTGGTGCTCACTGGGCAGGTGTCTATAATGCCAATAGACATGAACAAAAATCTCTGAAACTAAAATTTTACTACACTGAAAATGTAAAGTCAAAGGTCTCAATTTACAGGTCCTCGTGTAACTCAGATGATGGAATAACGATGGCGGGATTTGGTGAATGGAGAGTATGTTTCAAATCAGTCATTATACAACTATAATGGGGATGGATTAATGGATTTTTGCTTTCCTATTTGGTGCATACTCAAATTGTTTCCAGATGTTACTGCCGAATCTCTGATGACTGGCTTCATCAAGACTATAGAGAGGGGAGTGAATTTAGCAGCAAATGTGAAAACACAACATCTGCTCATCAAATTGTGCTACAATTGTTCTCTCAAAGGAAATGCACTAAAAGCTCTTTTAACACTCACATACTGTTCATGCAATGCTAGTCTCTACATCTTTCATTTGTTTATTGACCACACCCAGGCAATTCCCTCACTTTTGATCTTCAACATTTGATCATTTTCTAAACTTTGATCATGTTAACAATATTAGCACAATATTGTATTTTTTTTAAAAGAATAAACAATTAATTTGAATTAGAAATGAAATTCTACTTTAGAATTATAATTGTATTAGAATTTGTATTTAAAATTGTAATTTTAAGATATTTTTTATTATGATTTAAAACCTTTATATAATATATAGATTATTTATAGCCCCCCAGTATCTAATTAATCACCCAGCATCTTATAATATTCCATACCGTCTAAGGAACTCCTCACAAGCCTACATGGCTGATGACTCATTGCTGTGTGTGTTAGCAGAAAGACAGGATCAAAGAGCATTATTTTCTCCTTATGAATTACATGAGTTCGCATAAAAACACTACTTAAGCAGAGAGGGTCATTGTAGATGGAGACACTAAGCCACTGACTGTCTGCACATATAATTACTAAGCCACTGACTGTCGGCACATATAATCGATTTAAGGGTACTGGCCAAAGGAAACATGTTATGTCTGGAAGAACAACTTTTTGATGAAGGATAACTTCGTAACCTTTTTGTATTTTATCATTTAGACCCAATGATCATGAAACCTAAAATCTCTTTCAGGTTTGACTGAAAACTCTAAATTGCAAGATGGTCTAAAAGCTATATTTTAAAAAATAATAATTATTGCAAACAACAAAATGGCATGAAATGGAGCTTTTGAAATCACAAGCAAAGACAATACTCTTGACTTGAAGAATTCCTTTACATGTACAGGAGGGTGAAAAGCACTAGGCAAACATTAATTTCATGTGTCCAACTTTGAATGAATATTAAAAAACAGTACAGAAATTCACACATGTATGCTAAGTAATTATGACAATTTGGAAGAAAAAAAAGTAATTATGAAAAAAAAAAATCCATCTAAACTCAGGGTAACCTCCCTTTCATGGGGGCTTAGCAACTTTCAAAACAAACATGTTGTCCACCTCTTGTCTGTCTGACATCAGACACTGCCATTGTCATTATCCAAATGCATGCCTATCAGAAAACTGGCCTGTGGAACAAAATCATCAGATACACCTATCAGCCATAACTTTAACAGGTGAAGTGAATAACAATGATTATCTCGTTATAATGGCATCTGTCAAGCGGTGGGATATATTAGACAGCAAGTGAACAGTCAGTACTCAAAGTTGATGTGTTGGAAGCAGGAAAAATGGGCAAGTGAAAAGGATTTGAGTGACTTTGACAAGCGCCAAATTGTGATGGCTAGACGACTTGGTCAGAGCATCTCCAAAATGATAGGTATGCAGCATCTGTCAGATGTACTGGACAAACAAGTCCGATCCATGAAGGCCCCACCTCAAAACTTACAGGACTTAAAGGATCTGCTGGTAACGTTTTTTGGTGCCAGACAACATCAGAGGTCTTGCAGAGTCTACGCCTCGATGGGTCAGAGCTGTTTTGGAAGCACAAGAGGGACCTACACAATAGTAGGCAGGTCGTTTTAATGTTATGGCTGATCAGTGTATACACCTAGACATATAGACATATGGCTGTGTCATGAATATTCAAAGCAGATGGAGGTAAGTGCAAGTACAATCTTTATTAATAAATCCAAATTGCCAGGCACAAACATAGTCAGGCAGGCAAAGATCAAAATAGAGCAATATAGAAATTCTGAATCAAAAACAGAAAGCTTAAATAAGGACTGAAAACAGGAAACAGGTGTGCTAGGGTTCAAGTGAGTGAGATAAATTTAAAGTCCGTGGAAGGACCCAGATCGGATTAGAGAGCAGCGGCTTCTGGACTCAGTGGAGCTCGATATAACAGGCTGATTGCTAAATGTTAAAACCAGTTTTAACCAATATTGAATGCAGTGATAAGCCATAAACCACCAAGAACACTTGTAATACTATGTAGCAATGTTAAACAGCAGTGTAATTGACTTTGTAAAAGCAAATCAGTGGTGCTAATTAGCCATTCCTAAATTTTCATAGACATAAATTAAGATTTTTTATAAGGGTCCAAAAATTCACCTCTGAATCTAATACCATGAAAAGCAGAATGATTGATGTGTTGATGGGGGTGGAGTTAAGTCCAAATAGCTGTTTCTCAGGAACAAAAAGTACAACTGACCTGAAATTTGATTCACACAACTAGCATTTAGCTATCAGCACAAAATTTAATAATTATGTTAATCTATGGTCTCTTTATTGTTATATATAACTTGGCAAGAACCTGTCGCTGTATGCGTTACTTGCAAAGAGTGCTTGATAACTTGTAGTTGCTAAATACTGTGAATAAATTGTATGTATAAAGTTATGTTTGATTATTTGTGTTGATTTCAGAATTTTTTGTTCATTTATAGGTCTAGCTAGCTGCCACTACCTTCTTCATTGAAATTTAGCTAGCTAGTTAGCAGCTTAGCTGTTTGTTTGTTTTTTGGCATGACATGCCAGACACTACTAATTTTGTTGCTCTGATTTTGAAAAATGCCTTTTGATGCTTTTACTCATGAGGAGACTCTGAGAACTAAACAGGAGGCCAGACCAACAGATGAAACAGTTAAAACAAAACACATAGATATCTAGATATACAGTATACTTCAGTAGCAAACAATTGTGCTTCCCCTCTTTTAAAAACCACCAGCCACCAATGACATCATCAAATTATTCTCAGTCATCAGTCCTCAACTCCAGAAAGCACTGCCTGTTGGAGATAAGCACAGTGTAAATTGCTGACTTTGATATATTCTTATAATACTTTCAGTACTGGCCAGCTGGCAGGAGCTAGCTAAGGACTCTAAGCACTGAAGTATACACTCACTCTATCAGACACATACAGGATGGGACCTCAGATTAGAGAAGTGCCTCTGATTATTGTGGCCGCTGCAATATCCAGGTTCAAAGATGCCATTAATCTTTGTGCACCGATGCACATCTCATTTGCTGAAGTCTCCTTGCCCTGTTCGCAACAGGGGAGGCCATTCAGCAATCATTAAACTGCCTTTCCAATTTACTCCCTAAACAGTCTAATCTAAAAACAAAATAGAAAAGCCTTTAGCAGAGGCTTTCTTTTTCAGTGAGAATGTGTTCTCTAAGTTATAAAGATCCCTGTTAGAGTTACACAAACTGTAGAAGACAGCTGGGACATTATACATTTCATGGTACAATAATCATATTCCTTACACAATTCTAGGGGTTTTTTTGTACATCTATTTCAACACTGAGAATAAATAAGTGAGCTTTCTTTATTTCACAAAGCCTCAGCTTAGGCCTCTTGCTGAGTTTCCGGGAAGTGATACATGATTTCAGTAGCCATGTTGCTTGAGTAAAACAAAACATTTCCAATAAAATGTTCAGCATGGGCTCTGCAGTACATTGTAGTCTTTTACTTGACATGTGTGTTCTCTCTGTGGGGCCAATATGATTTATTACTGCAGCTCAGCACATTTTCTCAAACACAGCATGAGTCCTGCAGCTATTAGAGCAACTTCAGTCCACTGATTTGTTAAAACAGTCAGTGTAATATCAAAGAACTCCCATAATATAACAATTTATAAAGTATTAATTTTACATGAGCAGTTAAATCAGTTGGACATTACATCACATTATACTAGGGGTCTAAAAATATGCAGAATTCAAGGAATCATCATTGTACAACAATTTTATGTTGTCTACATTCAGAACAGAGTAGATAGATGATTCGAATGAGAAGTAAAATGAGCACATACAATCATCGACCACTTTATTAGGAACACCTGTAGACCCGCATATTCATGCAAGTACCCAATCAGAAATATGGCATCACCACAATCCATAAAGCCATGCAGATACAGGTCAACAGCTTTAGTTGATCTTCTTATCAAACATCCGAATGGGGGAAAATGTGATCTGAGTGAGCATGACCATGGCATGGTTGTTGGTGGGTGATGGGTTGGGTTGAGAACTGCTGTTCTCCTGGGATTTTTATGCGCAACTGTCTCTAGAGTTTACACAGAATGGTCCAAAAACATTCAGTGAGTGTCAATTCTGCAAGTGGAAATGCATTGTTGATGAGAGAGGTCAGAGGAAAATGGATAAACTCGTTCTAATTGACAGGAAGGCTACTGTAACTCAAATAACCACTCTTTACAACTATGCTGAGCAGAACAGCATCTCAGAATGCACATGATGTCAATCCTTTAAGAAACAATATAGAGACCGCATTGCTCAGATGGTCTCAGTCTGGTTCTAAGTTAACTCTAGCGCAATTCAATAGCCAAAAAACTGCAGGAAGCGAACCATGCTGTGTGTCATAGGTTGCAAGCAGCAATGTTTTGTAGCTATGAGCTGCTAAACTGAGCCATAGGACATAGCTATACCACTGAAGGAATGTAATGTTCTGGAGATTTAAAAAACAAAACAAAAGACTGATTAAACACTGGATGAAACATGAAATGCTAGCTTGCTAGCTTGGTGTTCTCCATGTTCGGGTGTAAAAATAAATACTGTATTGTGTGTTTACTCAGGTTGCCTTTGTTTTATGTTGTATTTCATTCAAAGATCTAAAACTATTTAGTACAAGATATACACAAAAACATAGGAAATCAAATACGTTTTCACAGCACTGTAGAAATTAATATAGTCAATAAGCATCTGTTCTACACACATAAAGATGTTTTGTAACGTTATGCCAGTATGTATTCATATAGGAATAAAGGCGCAATACTACTGTCCATGTGAGCCTCTATGGTCAGCAAGGTATCACTAGTTCACAGATAAAGCAGGATGTTGCATTGTTAATAAAACACTTTAGCCTCTAAAAATTAGCAATGTCATAACTGCTATGTTCACACAGTTGTAGGAGGGCTCCTCTCTGCCCGCTATTCTTTGTAGTCTGATTAAAATGGAACACTGAAAAAATGAAAACTAATTAACAGCATATCAGTCGTTTCAAAAGTGATACAAAAAAATTAATATGCATACCGTCCCAATCGCTCATCAGAGGACGCCATATCTGCTACCATCCATCTGTTTCTGACCCATCCAAATAAAAAGGACAATTACGTAAGGATGCTGTTCATAGACTTCAGTTCAGCATTCAACACAATCATCCCACAACAACTGACAAAAAACCTGAGCCTGCTGGGTTTAAACACCTCCATCTGCAAATCGATCTTGGACTTTCTGACCGGGAGACCCCAGTCCGTCAGGATCGGCAGCTCAACGTCCAGCACCATCACAGTGAACACCGGTGCCCCCCCAGGGCTGTGTGCTCAGTCCACTCCTGTTTACCCTGCTGACTCATGACTGTGCTACAAAGATCAGTTCTAATCATATCAAGTTTGCTGATGACACTACAGTCGTGGGCCTCATCAGCAACAATGATGAGTCAGCATACAGAGAAGAGGTGAACCAGCTCGCACAGTGGTGTAGAGACAACAATCTCTTAATGTTGATAAGACTAAAGAGATGATGTCGAATTCAGGAGAACCCAAGTAGACCACTCACGACTGCACATCAATGGAACAACTGTGGAGAGAGTCAAAAGCTCCAAGTTTCGTGGTGTGCACATGACCAAGGACCTCTCCTGGTCTCTCAACACCACTTGCCTTGTCAAGAAGGCCCAGCAGTGCACCCACTTCCTGCAGAGGCTGAAGAGAGCCGAACTCCCCCCTCCCATCCTCAACTCCTTCTACAGAGGGACAATAGAGAGTGTCCTGACCAGCTATCTCAACTGCACAGCCTCCGACCGAAGACCCTGCAGAGAATTGTATCACCTAGCTCAACTATAAGTTCTGATTGAAGGACAAGGGTTTCTAATCTCACAGTGTGGATTTGGTTCATGCCTATGTTGGACCATGATAACGTTTGATGTATCTGAGTTGGCGTACAATGTATGTGTACAAATTTCCTGCCAAATTGGACCTGACACCCTTGACATAGCGCTGACTATTACAGGATTGTCAGGATGACTCACAGCTGCTCAAGATTATTATAAGTATTTTTTCTCCCGTGACTCAACAATATTTTTCAACAAAAACAAAAAAACCTCTGCAATATCAAATTGCTATCAAGTCTACCTGTTTAAGAACTACATTGTGCTATAAAACAAAAGGTATTGTAAAGGATTGTAAAAGTATGTGACTGTAAAAGTGATTGTAAATGTGACTGCAATTATTTTTAAATCACACATGAAATAAAAGATATATTTATAACATATTTTATACTCTGAAATTGATCAGTGTCCTGTTTTTTTTTTGTTTTTTTTTTAATGAGGGCAAGATCATTTTGATCAAATGAGATGTCTAAAGATGCAAAACTATGTTACAGATCTTTTAGCATATTCTATTCCTTATCCATTGATATTGACATTTGACATTTAGACAAAACATAATACATCCAAATATAATTCACTCTTTAAATAATTGTAAAGTTGTGTTTGGGAATTTAGAAATGCCAAAATTTTTATGTACATTTAATTTTGAAGGTACAGAATTTTTAACGTACATTTAAAACCTAGCATAAATAGTTATTTAAAACAATAAAGTTGGTTTGAATTTAAACAAACTCATGATAATGTCAGAAAGTGTAACAGATGGCTAGGAAATATTTTGATATCAAAATGATGAAAAAAACTATTTAGAGTCTAACTAAAATGCAACCATTAATGCAGATGAACGAACCTAAAGCACATCCTCACCCTAACCTGCAACGTAGCACAAAGGTTGCTGTTGGCAATAATAAAAATGATGGCGCCATGGAGAAATACCATCCACACTCTGTCAACATACTGCTGCGATATTTCAGAGCTTAATCCAGAAGGAACAATCCAATCCACTCGGTGGCCTGCAGTGTGTGAGCGTGATAAGCCGTTAGCCATTTAAAAGACATACACTGCAGAAGGAAGCACTCCGAAACTAGCTGCAGGCTTCGAGATATTTGTGGACCGGCACAGACAATATTTCACACAGCCAGTCTAAGCAACTCACACTAATCCGAAGAGAAAGTGCGAGCATGTGGAACGGTGGAGAGAGTCAGACATAAGAGAAAAAAATAGCGAATGTTGTTTCCTGCATCTCTCAGCTGTATTGTGAATGTTTTAAAAATTCTGTGTGTGTTTTAATATTTGCCATCACAGATTTGCTGCATCCTTTAACTTTGGAGCTTGATAGTTTTAAGACGCTACATCAGTTGTATTTCTCTAAAATTTGTAGGTCTTACTGCATAAAATTCCATGAAAACCAAGTTCCTGATAAGCAACTAATGCGACTGAATTATAACAACACGTACATTTTCATGCTTAAACAGTGATTAGTGTATGGTCATGGTGATGTTTTGTTTCATGGTCTCACTTCATGTTACCGCTTCCTGAACACATGAGACACATCTATTTGACTTTGATGCAGGGAAAATAAACACAAACTTTTCTGACCCTTCAATTTTATACATTCTGTCTTCATCATTGACTATTTAAACAAGGCTTCAGCTCACTAATCAGATAATGCAAATAAAATGAAAAATCTGTGAAAAATCTGTGACACTACTCCCCTTTCTGACCTAACGTCTTAGGTCATAAGAAGAGCTCGGCTCTGGTCCAATAAGCTGCTTTCTGCAAAATAATTTAAATGCATGCGATTGGACAAACCTCATCAGAAGGTTAGAAAACTAGGGTTAATTAACTACAGGCAGATTTTTTTCATATGTTTATCTACAATATTTTTTAAAGTGCTCAGTTTTTTTGGTGTAGTCCTTCAGTTGATGATGTATATCAGGGATGTCCAAACTTTTCCAAAGGGAGGCAGATTATACCTCATCAAAATACCCAAAAGCCATATAATACACAAACACAGTCATAAACACAGTGCCCACCACTAATATTGGCATCCTTAGTAAATATGAGCAAAGAAGGCTGTGAAAAATTGTCTTTATTGTTTAAACTTTTGATCTTTTTTGTTCAAAAAAGTCACAAAAGTACTCTGCTCTCATGGACATCTTCTCCTATAATGCCTGATAAGGTTGGAGAATACATGGCAAGGGATCTGAGACCAATCCTCCATATAGAATCTCTCCACATCCTTCAAATTTCGAAATCCATGCTGGTGGACTCTCCTCTTCAGTTCACCCCACAGGTTTTCTATGGGTTTCAAGTCAGGGGACTGGGATGGCC
>JANDJT010000114.1:15751708-15770457 GCA_024331685.1 Stegophilus panzeri | reverse complement strand
TCTAAGATCTTGGAGATGAAGGGGAGATTTGATATAGGTCTATAGCTGGACAGTTGAGAGGGGTCAAGGTCAGGTTATTTAATCATTCTAAGCTTATTCCAATCATATCTCTTGTAAATTATTTAAAAATCTGAAAATTTGTGGCAACATTAATTCAGAAGCTGCAAAGGGATACTTCTGCTAAGTGTTGTCTCAGAAAGTCACAGAAACTGTTATTACAAAAGGAGAGCAGGCAAACAGGCATGTTACTGTATTGTGTAGGAACAATATCGACAATAAGAAAGGTTTGTATACCCTTGTTGTATTGAATGTCTAAAACCATAGAACCAACTAAACTGTAGCACTTGATTTGAGCAACTGAAGAAAAAAAAAAAAGAAATTCATGCAGAAATACTGTTCACTCACTAAAGCTTTGAAGGTAACGTAATCACTCCCATACATGTAATGATCAAAGGCAAAATCTTATGAATATGGTAGATGGCTGTATTATGCAAGTGTATCATGAGTTTTGGCCTATGAAGGAACACCTGGGTTATAGTGCACTACAATAAGTGAATCCAGGGTCAGTGTACTGCAGTATATTGGATAGTGTTTTGAACATGAATTTATTTTTATTTTTTTTTACTATGCATTAAATCATTTATTATTTTCCTTTCATTTTTTATCATGCATATGAGACAAAATAAGAAAGAATGAAGAGTAATTATCCTAAAGCTGTTTCACAAAAGACCAATTACAATGTGGGCATATTCATATAATGTAATCTTTCCTCTGAATCTCTCCAGTGACAACTGCTGCTTAGAGAGTTTCTTTACTGCGTGTTCTATAATGATTACCCCAAAGATACAGCCAGTGAGCTAAAACCACTGCATAAACCTGTAAGTCTTTTACAGTGAAAGGCTCAAATAAAAAGAGCTGACCCATGAGATCCACAGGGACACAACATCAATTGACAATAACAATGACAATTTTCCTCTATTTGGCGTCAATGAATGCTGCTGATAACAAAATTTTAATTTCTGGTTTTTATTGCATTTGGTATAATCAGCATGCTTGCTTGTGCATAGCTGCTTATGATGATTATAATGATGATCTTTCAAACGCATGGTCATAATTTCAATAACAAACCCAAGACCTCACAGACACTAACCAAAACTGACAGATGGACCTGAATAACATAGTTCACACTCATCATGGGTCATTTTCTAACAATCACTGTACTACCCTTTAGAGTCTGCAAATCTAATTTGCCTTTACCAGGTAGATATAGGTAGATATGATTTTAATGTTATCTTGACAGCAGTAACCAAAAACTGATGATGATAATGATAAATATGGCCGTACACTTTTTCAACTGTATAGATGGAATAAAGCTGAAAGTGCGTTACAAGACAAAAACAAACAACTTAATAGAAAGATAATTCAATTGATGTTGGGATGATATAGTTTTGGAATAATAATGCTGGAATAGTATTGAAATTGTAAGACTTTTAAATATACGCTGTTGGGTGGTACAGTGTTGGACTGGTATTGTGTTGGTATAACTTGGCGGTGACATACTATTGTGTGTCATGTCAACACCGGAAACGTCATTGCTTCGTCCTCCAAGTAACTCAGAGCAGCCTACAAACATGGATGCCAAAGACTACAGCACCAAACAGCCTAGCCTCTTTCATTATCACGTGGGCCTTCATTCTGATTGCACAGACCTGGACTCCATTACATTAATCACAGCCACACCATATAAAGACACTCATTCCACCACTACATTTCAAAGTATATACTCTGTGTCTTGTACCTGCGATATCAAGTCTTTGTTATTCTGCTCTGTGGTCATGACTACGTTTCTCGTTTTTGTTTCACGTATCTGTCTTTTGTCCAGTTAACTCTGTTTGCACATCACCTGATTTCTTCCTGTATTCTGCTCCTTGCTATGTAAACACTCGATTCCTTTGTGTCTTTGTTGTTACTAAGCCTTTGTATTTTGCCTGATTCTTACTGGTTTTGACTTTGAGTTAGTTCTCTGATTTATGTGTTTGGCTCTATCTCTGATATCCTGTTTGTTAATTGCCTGTGCACATTTCCAATTTTTTGCCTCTGCCTTGCATTTTGGATTTATCACACAGACTTTTATTAAAGCTGCCTTACCTGCATTTGCATCTGTGTGAGTCTCTCTAACGTGACTGTGTTTGAATGGTATTGTGTTGAAACAGTGTTGTTTGGAATGGTACAGTCCAGATGAGTTTACAATGGTATGTTGAACTAAACGATATTACAACGGCATACTGTTGGAATTTTGTCACAACGGTATGCTGTTCTAATGGTATGATGGTCCAAGGGTATGAGTTTGAAATGCTATGATTTTACAGTGGTATGCTATTGGAATTTTATGACATTACATTGGAATGTTGAAATAGTATGACAGTGGAAGGGTATGATGTTACAATGGTATGTTGTTGAAATTTTATGATGGCACAACTATATGTTGGAATGGCATAAGGTTGCAGTGGTACTTTTTTGGAATGGTATGACATTGTAATGGTATATTTTTGGAATGGTATGACAGTACAAGAGTATGATGTTGGAATGGTATTATGGCACAACAATATGTTGCTGGAATGGCATGAAGTTACAGTGGTACTTTTTTGGAATGGTATGATGTTGCATTAATGGCATTATGTTACAATGGCATTTGAATTGGCTGATGATATGATTTAATTTCACAAAAATGCGAGTAATGTTTTAATGCATGTATGTTTGTATGTTTGCTATTGTATGTTTGTATGTATGTATGTTTGCTATTGGAAACCCAACCCCCTGATTCCAGCAACAATGTTTGGTGACTTTGTTTTTAATCAGCAGAGTGTCAATGTCCTGCATGATTGTGATCGTTTTTATAGTAAATCCAATTTACAACACAATAATACTGCTGCACCAGAAACAATCTCTGTTCCCACGCACACAGTACACGCTGAATACATTATCACCTCATTTTTAAAGCTGGGAAGGTAACAATCTGATTGTAAATTATCCACCATTATTTCCATCATGTAAACTTAAAAAAAAAAAACACAAAATGTCATCTTTGAAAAAATATAATAATTTGTGATAGATTGTCATGTACTACTTCCACCAAACCATTTCTATATCTTACTAATGATATGGAAAATAGATTTACTAAGGACTGAAGGAAGAACTTCACAGCAGATAATCTAACTGCAGGTTTAACGCATTGTAGAAACAAAGGCACTGACTATTAAGGTGCATGCCAAATACAATAAACTTAAGAGTGCAGCAATAAAGTTACATTATGCCCTTCACAGTGGGCTGGGCTGGCCTTTAGGACAACAACTGCAAATGCAGATTAGTCAGGTCTTGGAGATTCGAGTCAGTGATCCAAAGCAATATTTGTGGGCAATGAATCAGGATGACAGATACAAGAGGTCCTGCAGAGATTGATCCATTACTTTTCTCAACATTAGTCTGGGCACTATATAGCTATTCACTTTTCGAGACAAGGTTATCTGTATCACAATTAGTAACCATTCTGAAATATTGTTTGTATTTTTTTTATTTTTATTGTATATTTTTGTGTTTTAAAAGGTTTTAACCCATTTAAAACAGAATTCTAATAAAATAATTCTGTATAAAGAAATACAGCAAAAAATGCTTTTCATAAATATTATGTGGTATATTTAGTAGATAGAGTATCAAGACAAAACTAAAAGCAGAAAGAGAGATCCTCCACATAAAAAGGTATTGGGATTTATCCCTTTGTGTAGGAAGTATGTTTTCTGGGGCACTTTATTGGAGCTACTCATGTTCTCCTTTGAATTTTATATCATATCTAATTATATAAAAAGCCCTTCCAAAGGTTTTCACCTAAAGGTGCATGATTTGTCCTCAAATTTTTACTACTTTGGTCGAATATTGATAGCTGCATTTCACCATCAATATTTCTACAGTCCTGGGACAGCAAAATGTCTCAACACATTTGATTATGCTTCACTTGGCTAAACATGATTGCTTCATTAGGATGAACTTGACTCCACTATTGTCAAAGCAGCGGTCTTCTTTTCTAATGATGGAGAACTTAACCCTTCCACTGGTGTGAATTCTGCATGTCTCTCACATGTCAGGACTGCGGAACCACCTGTGATAATGTCTGGTTATAGCTCTAACTATTCAGCTAATGTCAGTTGAGTAACAGGGAGTACACACAGCCCTGTACTGTAATGATCTGTCTGTTTAATTAGATCCTCAATTAAAACACTTTATTCAGTTCCTTTTCTTCAGGGAACGGAACAGAAAACAATGGCAGTTTGCAAAGACGGTGTTAAAAGAACTGTAATAAACCAAACTGAAATACAGTGGCTATACCATATTGAGAATATTTTGATGTTCAGATGGTATCACGGTGGTTTAGTGGTTAGCACTTTTGCCTCACACCTCCAGGATAGAGGGTTTGGTTCCTGCCACAGCCCTGTGTGTGCGGAGTTTGCATGTTCTCCCCGTGCTGCAGAGGTTTCCTCTGGGAACTCCAGTTTTCTCCCCCAGTCCAAAGACATGCATGGTAGGCTGACTGGCATGTCCAAAGTGTCCATAGTGTGTGAATGTGTATGATGTGTGCCCTTCAATGGATTGGCACCTCGTCCAGGGTGTACCTGGGATAGGCTCCAGGTTCCCCATGACCCTGTCGTATAGAGCGGTATAGAAAATGGATGGATAGATAAATAACTGTATTGTATCATCAGTGGGTTTTACAATGCTGGGACAGCAGGACATCTCAACCCATTTGATTATGACTGACTAGGCTAAAATTAATTCCTTCATTAGGATGAACTTGACTCCACCATTGTCAAAACATCTGTCTTCTTTTCAAGTGAAGGAGAACTTCCACTGGTGTGAATTTTGCAGGCCTCTCACAGGAAAAAAGGGAGGAAAAAAGACTGTAAGTGCCAAAATGCTTTGGCTATTGAATACTGAGAATATTCTGATGTTCAAAAGTTGGTGTCTTCACAGAAGTCAGAGCCATGGATCTCTAACCAAGAATGAATACTGAACGATTTATCACATATAGAACTTGCACTGAATTACTGTATAATGGACCTAGGTGTTGCTCAAAATAAGTAGCAGACTAAACTATACTAAATATCATTTCTTAAAATTATGTCTTAATATCTCAGAATAATAAAGTCAATTTCATAATAGATTTGACATGTGTTTGAATGTCTGATGGCAATACCTTTTAAAGATCTGAAGATCAAAAGATAATTTTTCGTTAGCATATACTTTATAGACAGGTGACAAATAAAGGGGAAAAATGGTGTATCTGTTATGCTGTGGGGCATTTATTTATTTTACTGGGCACGGTCTCCTCCAGAATGACCCTGCCTCAATCTACAGGGGCAAGAGGGCTCACCTGAATGGTTTGATGAGAATGAAAATTATACCATCACATCTCACCACACCTACGGGAGATTTTGGTGTGAGACAGCACTCTCCATCACCACCATCAAAATACCAACCGAGGGAATATTATTTGGAAGAACTTTGAAAGACTTTGAAAGACATGGTGCTCCGAAACTGTTCTGTTCGCTCGTAGTGGCCCAGCACCTCACTAAGACACTTCATGTTGTTGTTTTTTCTTTTAACTTATTATAAATAAAACACATTCAAGTCTACACATACCACATTGTAATTATGCAAATGTTTGCCAAATGTTTAAGTTTTCATTCCCAAAATTTCCTTTGAGATCAAAGCTCACATTTGTGCACACAAAAACATTTAAATATATCTATTTTTTCCCTTACATATAATCACATTCAATTATTTCCATTATTTCCATAATGGTTAGATTAGCCAACCTATGGTTGGATAATGGTTAGATAATCATAATTTCAATTCCATTCTAAACATTTACTCCATCAGACTAAAGCAGCTGTTCCAACATACACAGATCAGTCTGGAAGAAAATTAGCACTTTTCTCTTTTACCGTGAAGATTCCTGAAGTATCATTAACACCTGAAGGTGTGAAAATAGCTTAGCATTGCTGAACTACAGTTTGGAATCTGCTAGTGAAAAGCTTTCTTTCAAACATGGATTCCAAAAAGAAATACTGCACCATTTTTGCTGTTTATTTGTGTTTGAGACAGAGTATTTTAAAAATTACATCATAAAAATTAAGGCAGATTATATCAACTACATTGGTTCTGATCCTGAACACTTTTCACCTTCGCTACTTATTTATTGCAACAGAAACAGCTCAACAAAATAGTTCATGCAATTCTGTGGTTGTGAAATAAGTCACATTTCACATGGAAATGTAAAACTTTTAAGAAAAATTAAGCATAATTAACTAAAATACAAAAAAGTCAATCTGTAGTCACATGCAACATCTGTGAGCGGTGTGATTTCCCTTAGCCTTTCTCTCAAGGAAATGAAGAGGTGTCAGGCTGGCATTTTTATAGCGAGATAGTCGAGTGCAGTCACTGAAACAGAAAGGCAGAAAAACTGGAGCAGAGAGCAGATGGATCACCGGATTTCTGCAAAAAAAAAAATCTGACATATCACAATACATTAGTGAAATAGATCAAACTTACTGTTAAGACCACATTTGTTCAATGAAAGGTATTCAGATTAGAATAGAAGAATGGGGGGATGTCTCACTGTGAAGCCTTACAAATACCACAGGAGTCCAAGAGAACCAAGGGAGTCCAACAGCCAGGAGTCAAAGAGCACATAATTAGCCCCATCAATTGTGAGTTCCCATTATATCATGTATACCAAATAAGGCAGTTAGTTGCTCTCGTAAAAGTGCATTCAGCAGTGCATGAACAGTAGTTAAAAAAAAAAAAATTAGTGGCTTTACATGTATTGGAAGAAGCATGTAGTAGCCATCACTCTGCCAGATAGGTTCTTGTTGTGCAACAAGGGAGAGGGCTGGGAATTGGTCATGACTAAATTCAGAGAAAATTGTGTAAAACAATAATTCCTGTACATCTGTAGAAAAATTTAGTGGCTTAGATCTGGAGTTGTGCACAACTCCACTCACATTTTCTTAAACAAATACTAGGAGAAGCAATCAAACCCATGTTAAAAATAATACACGCCTACTTTAGAATTATCTAACCTAATTCCTTAAACTAGCGGTTGTCAGACCACTGTTAAAATAAACTGACTTGTATCAAACTATAAGCCAATGTCAAGCCTCCCCTTTATTCCAAAGAGCAGCTAAGCTGATACTTGCATAAGAATCACATATGCAATACAGTATTTCAGTCAGTACCTCATCACTGTCCTAAAACAGTGCTAGTTAAAACAGTAATGGTAATAGTAATAGTAAACCTACTACTGGCCTTTGATCAGGGTTGCTTTTCTTTGTTTGTATTACTTGATCTCAGTGCAGCATCTGATGCCATATATAACAATAATTTTCTAGAATTTTTTTTCTCATGGACATAGTTAATTTGTGGTTCAGACCTTTGAGACCTTTCTGATTGAACAATATCAGTTTGGTGTCATTATTGACAACAGTTTCTCGTTTGAAGCTCAGAGATAAAAAAATAAGTAGGACAAACTTTTATAACAGAAACACTGCTTACCTAAGATATATATGTTGTTAAATGATGCAGAAAAAAGCTTGTTTTAGCATCTCACAAGCAGTATTGATCAATTTAAAAATATATTATAATTAGTTAATAACAGTATCATAGTTCATAAAATAGTTAATATCTCATTATCATTCCTATTTAAAATGAGAACAATAGAATCAAACCATGACTGTCATTTATAGAACAACACTTTCATGTCTCAGACATACCTAGCTCACACTGCATAATATTTGACAAGAAAAAACGATGTGAGGCATCTTGAGTGGAAATTGCTCACGTAGCTGACAGCAAGACACACTCTCTTAGGGAGTATGTCACTGGATCTGGCAGACCAGTGGGAAGGTGATGATGAAGAGCAGGGGAACGGAGTCTTTTGGATTAACACGCGTCTGTGAGTGTCAGTGGCCTGAATAAGCATGGACATGGCCTGTCCAAAGCATCAAGCGCCAGCCATGCATAATGGCACAGCTGGCAGGGCACACCGATACCATTCCTAAAGCTGGGCTCTTACGTGGCTTTTAAAATCAAGGGAGTGAGACAGTATACAATGCTAAACAAATCTAAAATAGTTATACTGTTTAGGTCATGCTATACACTTATAGTAATGATCTTGCAATAAGATCTAGTTACCAGTTGAGGTACATCACTTTAATTTTGGTATCAGATATTAAAAACATCGTGGTCACATTAAAAATAGATTTGATAAACTACTAAAGGATAATCACAATCCTCTTAAAAATGCAGCACTAATATTCTAGCAGTTTCATGAAGCATATGTCTCTAAAGCATATTGCTTTAAGAAACAGGAAAATTGGGAAATCTCATTAGAAAATCTGAGTTTGTATGGAACCCATGACAGGGAAGTGTTAATGTGTCATAAAATGTAACAGCAGTGAAGTTTCAATCTGTAAATGAAGGCCATACAACATCAGTTTGCCAGGAGAAGGGGTAACTGCATGTAGGCTTGGAGGTATTTCAAACTTGCATGTTCATAGAATCTGGATTTTTTGATTATTCTGGATTGGGCAAAACCAAAGGGATTCTGTACCTTTCATTTTCTGTCTATTGTTATTTTTCAAGTTGCTACATCAAGAAACGCAGTATTCAATACTGAAAATGGTTTATTAGACAAGTTGGGTGATCTCTTATGAACAGTTAAATTTTAAGCAAATTCTTTAATATAGTAAAAGACATGACATTGATTTGTCCAATTACTATAAATAAATTTGTGAAATACTGTTGCACCCCTGCATAAACCATGCACTTAAATAAAACATCTTGTTTTATTATAGACATGGTAATTATTCATCACATATTTACAAACATATAACATCATGTACATAGTATTATAAGGCATTTTACTAATTGATATATTACACATGAATTTCTAACTATAAAAGGATTCATATCAATACTTTAGTTCTTTTAAAATCTGCTAAAATGTTCTCCAAGTTTAAAGCATTCCATAATTATAGTCAGTACTCACATTAGCATATACTGGGCCATTTTAAAATAAGATATTTTCACCATTTCCATTTGAGAACTATAATGTTCATGTTTATAAGCTGAATTACATATGAAACAGCAGAGAAATGGAACAGCAAGGATTAAGAGCTGAGACTTTGTTCAATTAAAAATCTCATTTTGTCCAAACATCTCATTTGCATGACAAAGGTTTGTGACCAACAAAAATAGCAATTTAATTCTCCCAGTGCTTTCTGGGTTATTTAAGGGAATATTATAGATGTAGTATGTCACTGCCATTGGTGTGATACTGGTTAAAGTGATTTAGCATTGATTGGCCTCTAACTCTGTGCTGCAATAAAAGAGATGATATTGGTTTCTTTAAAAGGCATTCCAGTAGGCTTGAACTGCAGCATCCAAAGTCTTTACCAGATTGATTGAGGTGGCCTACTGTGAAGACCTTAGACTATCTGGGATTTATTGGTTTCTGTGGAAACTCAAATTGCCCATGAGGCTCCTTGACAATAGGCAGGCAGGCAAAACTTCAATGAGATAGTCAAATAGCTTTTATAGGGCAAAAAAAACACAAGGAGAAAAAAAAGTATTTATGGGATATAGAAACAGCTGGGCTTATTGAAAGAACTGAAAGTGTGCCACCTAAGAGATTCTTCCTGGTGAGCAAAGCAATTTTGCCAAAGCCACCGTTAAGAACATTCTATGCAAAATTATTGTTTCAAACAAATTTTATTGCATAGGGGAAAAAACATGAAGTCTGATCAACATCTATCTTTCTTAGTTGTGTAATGAGCTACTTCATGGTTATAATTTTTGATAGTTGTGAGCAGAACATGAGGTTTACTGAGGTTAGTTAATATATGTGTGTGTGTGTGTGTGTGTGTGTGTGTGTGTATATATATATACATTGTTATTTTATATTATATAACATCTATGTCACATTATTCACAGTTCACAATATTATAATTAAAATGATTATGTAACTAACAAAAAAATGATAAATGGTTTCCACCTTTTACTCGAGTTCATGAAACAACATAAAAGGATTGCATAGAGTGACACATGCAATGCACATTCAAATTTCTCCAGAATAAGAAAGCTTAGAAGACATCCATCCTCATACTGCTTCTCAGGACCCGAAACGTTGCCCTAAAATGTCAGTATCTATCTGCACACCAGCACGTGTTGGTAAAGTCTCAGGCTGGACAAAGAATCCACTGATTTGGCGAATTGTTCTTTCAAAAATATGGTATCCTAAAACTAATCTAACAAACAGACAAACTGAAATTCTGACACTAAATTAGCCAATTTTACTCCATAAAACTTAAACACCTAAATTTCATTTAACATTAACATCAAATAAAGACAGTATTTTGATGTACAGTAAACAATTACTGTCCAAGTTGAATATCTTCATATTTTGAAGACATGTCTAATTCATGTCCTTTTCACATCTGCTATAGTTCCCCCTATAGAATTGTAGTTGGTGTAGCTGGAAGTGGAAAACAGTGGATTATCAAATGGAATTCAATGCCAGTTAATTGTAAGTGGGTCATTTTTAAGGCACTGTCCCTACAATTACTGCCAGCTACCATGAACCCCACCTGTTCTGCTGCAAGTCCACTAATAGCTGATTTCAGAGACCTCCTGTCAGTTCAGATTCTTGCACTTACAATGCAAGCTTTTGTCTTGGATTAAATTCCTTATTGCCTAAAGAGAGTAGACAACTGTCTTCTCCATTCAGGTCCCTTTAATGTCCATTCAGTGGATACTTCCAAATCCAACAGTCAAATGCTGAGATCTCCATGTATAATAATATATATAATAATATATAATAATATATATTAGCTTTACCTTAATGAGATGTACAAAGCATGAGGCAACTAAGAATATATGCAAGTTAGTGCAAAGCCATTAGCTTGAACCAGGTGTAAAAAAGGATTGGTTGAGTTAAGGTATATTTTTTACTGAATAAAGACAGTTAGTTCATGATCAGTAATGGTTTACTAAGGGTTGATCTGCCTAAAAACTGACTCATACATTTAGATCACAATTCCTTACTGCAGAGAACGTCATAAGCACCACCCACTTGGAGTTTGATCATCAGCTCTATTGATTCTCATCCAAGTTATTTAGGTCAGGTGAAAATAATCCAGGCAAGCTGGATGCTTCAATGCTAGAAGCAATTTACAGACACAGTACTGTAGTTAAATATATAACATTGACCATACCAATTGCTGTTTAGAGACTGTTATCATCAACATTAAAATTATCATTAACACTAGCCGGCTACCTTATTGCTAAGCTACTCGCTACTGTCCACTGTGATTGCTGTACGGCAATTTCAGTTCACAATATTGCATGAATGTTTGATGTTCACCATAGTACTAATAGCCAGTCAGGCCTGTAACTGTAAAAGTGCAGCTAAGTAGCTATTGATGAGCTTTACATGCTCTGATTGAGCAAACAAAATACATGCTTCGTGGAGGCATCCATCACCCCCCCCATGTCATATGTAGAATCTGTCGAGGTGGGAAGTGATGTTATTACAACTTGCAAATTACCACTTACAAGGTACCATGAATGCAGCAAAGCTCAGTCATGGTGACTAGAAGGTTGTTGGCTCACAGGTTGACTGCCACTCTTGATACTTTGAGCAAGACCTTTAACCCTGGTTTCAAATAGCAGTGATTTTTTTTTACATTACTATAGGCTGGTCACTAGTAGCTGTTCTTGAGTCTACTGTGAAAAGAAAATTTCTTACCACCCTCAACTACCATTAGTGGTCTTCACATCACTTCGCTTCTTCTAAAGTCAAACTTTGCTCTGGAAAAACACTCATTTGCACAGCAAAGTTTCTTCTGGTCCCTGAATCATTGCTTTAAAGACATCCTTGTGGTCACTGTGATAATAATATATCATCATGTGACAGATGGCATTAACACTCAGGAGAGAAGCAGTACTTAAACAAAACAACGGTTGAGTGCACAATTTCACAGAAGGTTTTTTTTTTTAAATGATGCAGAGTTCTAAAGTAAAAAGATGCCAGATCGTAGATCTTGAAAAAGTATGATGCTCCAGTGTGTTAAGTCTTGGGGAGAAAAAGCACTCAGCAGGAAGAACAGGCACAAGAGTGAATAATAGCCTTCATGCAACAATGAGAAATACAGAAATTTCTGAATTTCCCATAAGACTCTGACATAACATTGAATACATGGAAGAAAAAGAAGTTAGATATGTATGGAGCACTACAGCAAGGTGATATAATGAGTAGCTACACCACAATACACTCTTTTGAATCATAAATAAATCTCCAAGTAATTCAATTAACTGGAGATCAACACATAAGAAAACCAGCATAATCTAAACACCCCCTTGCACGAAGTGCAAGGATTGATTCAAGATGATCACATCAAACATTTTGATTAACACAAGACAAGTTTTTATACTGCAGTCTTATGATTAACAACAATATATCGTGCAGCCTCAGTCAGAAGATCATTAATTTGTCGGTTTAAAGCTCTGTTCTATTATTACCCTAATTTTAAAACTGCTGTGTAAGTTGCTTAGGAGATTGTAAAAAATGAATTAAGTTTAAATTATCTTCAGGAAATTGCTCTTGGTCTGATCAGAGATAGCTTTTTAATCTATTAAGATTTTTTTTTTTTCAA
Source organism: Stegophilus panzeri (assembly GCA_024331685.1). NCBI lineage: Eukaryota > Metazoa > Chordata > Actinopteri > Siluriformes > Trichomycteridae > Stegophilus > Stegophilus panzeri. The sequence goes on along the minus strand of JANDJT010000114.1, from coordinate 15,757,693 downwards.
TCCTAATGATCTGACAAGTTTATATCAGTGAGATTTGATTGGACTGCAGTGTCTACTCTGCAAAACCAAGTTAGTAAAAAAATTTTTTTCAGTTGTTTGGAATAGATTACAGCAGATGATGGTAACATCTGTGAATCAAAACTGAGTTTTGGATTAAACGTTTTCATTTTATTGTTGTCTTACTGTGATTTCCTTTACATAAACAAGTGAATTTCACCAAATTGTGTTTTCTCTAAAAGAAAAATAAATAAATAAAACACTTTACAAATTTTTCTTTGACCTTCCATTAGGTCATTATATTTTCTGTGGACCCAAAACAATTATGAGCTAGCAACAGAAGCAGATGAGTTCATCTTCCTCAGCTGGACCAAAAAAGTGGTAGCACTCAACTACTATTAGTAACACAATAAACTGCTCCGTTTATTCAGGCAATGCAACATCTTATTAGGTTTGGGCTCTTCATTCTAGATCTAATTACACGCTCTTACACCCTCAGACTGTGTTCACTTCTGGATGGTATTATCAGAGGAAAAAAACATTACGGCAAGGTACTGTACCTATGATTAATCATAATGCACTATGCAAAGTGGGGTTGGGTTTGTTACTGGCACTGTATCGTGTTACAAAAAAATACTTATAATGCACTATATAGGGCATGATAATTCATATAAAGTGAATGGCATGTTCATATACAATTATAAAAATGCACATAATGCATTATAATGTTTATCAAAGTGTTCATAGTTTATTATAGATATGACATTCAGAAAAATTGTTATCAGTACCTGCCAGCAACTACAACCTTGGCTTAACTCAACATATAAAATAAAACACATACTGTCAGATCATTCACCTGTGAAAAGTTATTCCTTGTTCTCTTATTATGAGGTGATGGTGATCTTTATTTATCTCCTTTCTATAAAGATGACTAGCCCTATATGAGTGCTGATTTTATACTGTGTTCTAGCTGCCACGTATACGTTATATATTTAATCATTAGCACTTCTTATCTGAGGCACGTTGATTCTCTGAAAACTGCACCCACTACACCAACTTGTAAAGTTTATTGAAACAAGGGAGGCTTTAGGTTTTAGGATGTTATTGCATATCATGATCGCTTTATAGCTGTTCCTTCCCCTTGATATATCTTTGCTAGGTGAAGCATACACAGCAGAAAAGCTGATCTACGTCAGAGTAAGTCCTAACACAAACAGTTTGCTGATATTAATAGTGTCACCAATGGCATGTACTGTTCTTAGTCCAGCAAGAGAGACAGAGTGGAAAGAAAAACCAACAGAAAGCTGCAAAGACATTATCTGTCCTTATTCATAAATTCAGTTCTGGAGCTGGTTATTGTCTCTCCATGACACCTTCTGTCACTGGAGTTGATGATGTGTTGTCGTGGATGGCAGTTTTAGTCCTGTTGCTCAGTTCTCCAGTCACAACTTAGGAGATAGATGGGCATGACCAGAATAATATAAATACAGAGAGAGTATATTAAGCTGTAGAACAAAGCTGTCAGCAGCACTGGCACTTCTGTTTCTTATCTTTCACACCTTGGAATAAATAGTGAGTATTGCTGAGGCATGAAGAGTCACAGTTCAAGTCGTGGAACACATACATTACCTATTAGCCTGTCAGGTTTCTATTACTTTTTGAAGTATAAAATTAAGCAACAAATTCCTAAACTACTACTTCTCAATGCATATTAAAAATTTGCATTCCTGGATAAGTGCGCTATAGAAGGAGCATTATAAAGGTTCAAAAGCTGAAATTATGGACTATTAGAGCTGGGCTTCTCCTCTCAACAAATCAGTTTTGCAAAATAAATAATATGTAAAATTGGTCAGCAGTACCATTACAGATTTTAGAGAGAAAATAATACAATGAAAATTTTTGCACACACTAAGGATTTATTGATTTCATTGTCAATCACAAACTCAAACACTGTATATGACAACATACATATAAACGTGTACATATATAATCACTTAATAATTGGCAACACAGGGGTGAAAAATCATAAATTCATTAGCTAGCCCAGTGGTTTTCAAAGTGGGGGCCACCAGGGAGCACCCAGGGGACCTCAACAATTTGGTGTGAAAAATAAATAAATGTATGTTTTCTCTTTCTCACTCTCAGACAACCACACACACAAAATCAATTCCTAATATAATGTAATGTAAAGATGTAAGATGTAATTATTAATAAAAAAAAAGGGGGGGATATATTCAGAAGTCTGTATTTTTAATGTGTTTTAAAGACATCATGCAAAAGGGGGGCCTCGGTCAAATGTTAATGCCATTTGGGGGACCTTGCCCTGGAAAAGTTTGGGAACCCCTGAGCTAGCCCACATAGGTAATGAAAGCTTTTGTTTGCTTTTGTCTAACTGACTACACTAAACCTGGTAGCTAACAATGTAATAAAGTATAGTGAGCGAGTTACAGTGGATGTATAAAGTCTATACACCCCTGTTAACATGGCAGGTTTTTGTGATGTAAAAAAAAATTCAACTAAGTTAAATCATCTCAGAACTTTTTTCACCCTCAATGTGAAATTACAACGTATAAAAATTAAGTGAAAATTAAGTTATTTATGACTGCTTTTCTTCAACCAGAACTGGGGTTATTAATCATGAATAACTACAAATAACAGTCAATTTTTGTGAAAAACCTTAAGGTGTCTGCTAGTAAGCTGAAGTTGAAAAGGAATTTCCCATTTTAGCACAAGAATGACCCAAAGCATACATCCAACTCAACAGTGGAATGGCTTAACCTAAAGAAGATCAATGTTTCTGAATGGCCCAGACCTGTATCCAACTAAAAATATGTGGGGTGACCTGAGGCGGGCTGTGCAAAAGTGGCCCTTACAATTTGTTGGATTTAGAATGTTTTTTGCAAGAAAGAGTGAGAAAATAGTGCCAAGTCAAGATGTGCCACACTGACAGACACTTAGCCAGAAAGACTGAGTTGTGTAATAAAATCAAAAGGTGCTTCAAAAATTTATTAGTTTAGGGGTGTGCACACTCATGCAAGTTGGTTAATGAACGTTTTTTATTGTTCCATTTTTTCCCTAAAATGTTTCTGATTGTTTTCCACTTAATTTTTTATACGTTGTAATTTCACATTGTGGGTGTAAAAAATTCTGACATGATTTATCTTGGTTTCATTTTTTAAAATCACAAAAACTTGCTATTTTAACAGGATTGTGCAGATTTTTATATCCATTGTATTTGCAATATTATGTTTAACTGTGAAATGACAGTGTGTAATAAGCAGGAGAGTTATATGACAGCTTGATGCTACACTTTATTTTGCTACGTTTTGTTTCAGTGTTTCCACACACCTGCATATTCCTGATTCAGAAAAGGTCCTATGTCATCCATGCACACTAATTAAGTAAAAGCTGATATGTGTGGTGCGCACAGCATTGAGTTGTGTCACACCATTATGAAGCACATTTTGTTTAAATATACATATCAAATTTTAAAAAACATTATTTGGTATATTTCAAAAAGACAATAGCAAGACCGCCATCCTACTGAACCTACATATCTGCTGGGCAACTATAAATTAAAATTAATCGTGCTAACATGTAATCGTCTTGTCCCAGTAGCCCAGGCTAGTAATCTGCCCACCCCTGTAACAGACATAAAATTTTTACAGCATGAAGATCTCAAACAAGAGCAAATTTAATGTACATGTTTATATCATCCCTGCCCTTTATTACATGCACTGGATGGGTTACAGTTCACATTCAATTCAAAATTCATCTTCTGACATTTAAAGCTCTTTATAAAAAGGCCCTCGATATCTGACTAAACTACTCCATTTAAGCCCACCTTTCCGTACTCTCAGACCTTCCAGCAATTATTTCCTTGCAGTTCATTCAGCGTTGTGGCACCTGAACTCCAGATTTCTGTCACACAGAGCCTCTGCAACATCCCCTCCATCACAGCCTTCAAATCCCAGTTAAAATCTTACCATTTCCACTGTCTTCTACTGTCTAGTGCCCCAACTAATATCCGTGTTCTTTCCATTTACTTTATGTATAATTCGTTTTGTTTTCCTATAGTCCATAGTTTTTGCAGTACGTGTACAATCTTCTTTGGTTATTTGTGATGTAACGATCTGATGATGTGGCTCGATACTTCATTTTAAAAGGCCATGATTGTAACCCTCGCAACAATCATAAATCGATTTTTGCTGAAAAAGCATAAACTGTTGTGCAAAAAAAGAATTCATATGTATAAACTGATGTGTAAATAATTTAATAGGCTATGCATCCTAGCAGATTTATTGGTATCGTCAAGTATCAAATAATTTCCTTATAAATCAAAATCATATTGTATCATATGGAAGCCTGAGGTTTACACCCCTATTGGTTATTGTCTATTTGCCTGTTTACATGTTATGTTGCTCTTATATAAGATTTTAAAATATGTTATCTGTGTTTTCCAAAAAGTCGACCGAATCGAACCCTTGGTGCATTTCATTTAGGCAGGCATAAACACGGAATTTGTGGATCAAAACAACTGGGCCTGGTCCGAGACAGCATGGGACAAATGAGCTCAAGCTACTTCCAAGTGAGCCCTTGCACATTTTATTTAACCAAACATGCTGTGTATTGCGGGTTGTGGATTATATATATATATATATTTTTAAGATGTGAACTACTAAACTGACCTTCGAGGCACAAGTCTATACATGTTTCCAAAAGTGATCTCTATGTGTGCCTGTGCTTTCAGACTCAGCAGACAAACTAATAGGTGAGAACACACTGTTCACTAACCATGTTGTATTCAGTAATACACTACGCTGAGTCTGAGAAGAGCTGCCCTTTAGTATACTCTTCACGGTACATTCATGGGCCACTGCTAATGCAGGTCCAGGCAGACTGAATCACTGAACCATAAAATGTATCCATGCAAATGGCCCCAAGTCAAGTGTTACTCCATAAACCTGAATATACAGACTGACAAGTGACTGGAGACACTGTAATATCAGCATTACCTGTCTCGCCAGGCTATGTCCAACAAAAGAAAGACATATAAATCATATTCAGCAATGGTCACAGTCACAAAACCCTGACCTGCAGGAGCTGATAATTACTTAAATGGAGCTCAATGGAGCTCTACATAATAGCATGTTTTGATGATTGCTGTAGAAAATGCTGGCTAGATGGAGGGCAGAAAATTAGATGTATATAATTCTTCTGCTGCAGTAAGTAATCTAATCACATCAGCGACATTTCCATCGAGCTACCACGAACAGAAACTCTCCCAATACATACATATGCACGTCACTTGTAGGTTAACAGTGAACATAATTTTAGCTAGTGCACATCAACACAAAATAACTGAGTGTTAATAAATAAAATATATATGTTAAATATGTGCACTTTAATCACTCAGGATGTACTTGATGAGTGTGATGGAAGGAGATGAAGCCTTTGAGTCATCTTGCAGTTACAAGTAGAAGACTAGCAAAGGAAAAATACTGTAACCATGTCTCCCCGAAAATACACACAGACAAAACAACAGCATACAGTCCCCTCCAAAACTATTGGAATGACAAGGCCAATTCATTTGTTTTTACTGTAGACTGAAGACATTTGAATTTGAGATCCAAAGATGAATATGAGAAAGAGACTTTAGAATTTCAGCTTTTATTTCTTGGTATTTTCAGTGGTGCTTGAAAGTTTGTGAACCATTTAGAATTTTCTATATATGTGCATAAATATGACCTAAAACATCAACTGAACTGAATTAAACAAAAATATTATACTTGGCCATTTATTTATTGAGGAAAATTATCCAATATTATTTGTGAGTGGCAAAAGTATGTGAACCTCTAGGATTAGCAGTTAATTTGAACGTGAAATTAGTGTCAGGTGATTTCACTCAATAGGATGACAATCAGGTGTGAGTGAGTGCCCTGTTTTATTTAAAGAACAGGGATCTATCAAAGTCTGATCTTCACAACA
>JANDJT010000114.1:15735469-15746632 GCA_024331685.1 Stegophilus panzeri | reverse complement strand
AAGGCTCTGGGACTCCAAAGAACCACAGCGAGAGCCATTATCTCCAAATGGAAAAACTCAGCACAGTAGTGAACCTTACCAGAAGTGACCGACGTTCCAAAATTCCTCCAAGAGCACAGCAACTACCCATCCAGCAAGTCACAAAAGAGCCAAGGACAACATCAAAGGACCTACAGGCCTCTCCTGCATCAGTAAAGGTCACTGTTCATGACTCCTCTATCAGAAAGACACTGGGAAAAAATGGCATCCATGGAAGGGTGGCGAGGCGAAAACCACTGCTAACCCAGAAGAACGTTAAGGCTCTGAATTTTGCCAAAACATATCTTGATGATCCTCAAACCTTTTTGGACAATGTTCTTTGAATTGATGAGTCGAAAGTGGAACTGTTTGGATGACGGGCCCCCGTTACATCTGGCATAAACTAAACACAGAATTCCACAAAAAGAACATTATACCTACGATCAAGCATGGTGGTGGAAGTGTGATGGTGTGAGCCTAGTCCTAGTCCTACAATTAAGTGAAAGTCTGATCTCCAGTTTTTGGAAGTGTTTGGTTGCAATTACTGTTGCTAAAGGTGGCACAACCAGATTTTAAGTTTAAGGGGGCAATTAGTTTTTCACATTGGTGATAGGTGTTTGATAACTTTTATTGCTTCAATAAAAAAAATAAACAAATAAAAAACAGTATTTACTCAGGCTGTCTTTCATTTGACAATCTAAAACTGTTTAGTATGAGATATACACACAAACAGAAGAAACACCGCATGTAGAAACTTACAAGAGGGTTTCTTGTTCAGAAAAAGTTCTAAGTAGAACCCCTTTTAGTCACCATCCAAAGAAATCTTCAGGAACCATATTTTCTAAGACTATAGCTCCCATTATTAGAGAGAAACTATCTCATATATTTTGTTGAATGACAAATGCTTTAATCTAAACTATTTAAAGTTACCTTATGACAGACAATTTCTCATGTAAATGCTGCTGCTGTAACATAATATTCACAGAAAAGCCTGATATTCAGTAGTGATGACAACACTGTGGCTCGGTTTGTTATAAATTGAAGAAAAGCTGACAGACATTTGGCTTTCTGTTGTGTTGTGCTGTGTTGGACATGAATTAACCAGCTGAGAGAGAATCGCTTTAAGGAAGAAGCTGCCATGCTTAATAACACCACTCTGAAAATAAGGAGACCTGAAGTGTTCACCAGCTTTTGTCCTCTGTGTTAGTTCAATGCCTCTTCTGAAGACTCTGATACTTAACACTACAAACATTTTTTTTTTCCACATTTCATGACATTTGTCAGACACCCTTATCCAGAGCAATTACAGTTATCACATTTATACATCTGAGCAGTTGAGGGTTAAGAGCCTTGCTCAAGGGCCCAACAGTGGCAACTTGGCAGTGCTGGGGTTTAAACCCACCACAAACTGATGAGTAGCCCAGTGTCTTAACCACTGAGCTACCACTGCATACAACTGCATACACCGACAAACAGCAAGTAACTGAGCTGAAAGATTTCAGGATTTAAAAAAGGGGCTCTCCCACGCTGTAACTATCTCTTAGAAAATGCAAATTTGTTGCCTTAATGTAGTCTCCATCCTTATGTTGCAATAAAAAATTTGCCCAAAAGGAAATTAGTTTGTTACACTCCTCAAAAGGCACACTAGCTAATTCACTCCACTTAATGCATTATCTCTAAAATTGTACAAACAGATTTACTAAATGTGTAGTAGGATTTCTCTCATGACATTTTTATGAACTGTAATAAGACTTTAGATGTGACTAATCTGAATTCCCATGTCTATACAGTGAGTGAAGATAAGTATTTGGATACTTTTTTTTATTGAATATACTTCCAGTGCATGTATCCACTTCAAATTTACACACAATATCTTTTGACTTTGTACTTGTAAATACTAACAAGAACGTATGTGTTCATACGCACAAGCAAAGCTATGTTTAAAAAATGAAACTGAAGAATGAAATGAAAAGCTATTGTTGGCACTTACAGCGCTAAGATGCCTATTGTATTGTAATTAGTTTTCTTCAGAAATGTGGTCACATATTTGCCCATTCCTGTTAGCAAATCATCTTTAGTTCCCTCTCATGGATCAGTAACTTCTAAATCCTCCATAAATAAAGTCAGCATTATAAAGCTTTTTCCAATCGAGTGTTGTTTAATAATGTTGTCCCTGAGGAAGCTCCTTCACTTTCGCCATGATTGCTACTCGTTACGTGGAATCTTCCCAACCAATGGCAACGTCTTTATAATAATACCTAGTGCACTTTGCCTAAGAAGTTTTTTTTGCAGCATTTCTATCTACAACCTGATTTATTTGTATGTAACATTTATGTGTGCACACACACACACATGCACAAACAGACTCATATATATGAAATACAAAGTCAAAAGACAGCATGTGTGTAAATTTGAAGTTTATATATTCACTGGAATTATATTAAATAACAAAAAGAAAGTGTCAAAAATACTTTTGAGATCTCCCCTAACTGTATATTTAATCACAAAGTCTTAAATTTGAAATAAATTGTAGATTAACTTCTCACTCTGATTTTAGACTGTACTAAAATATTAGACAGAAGACATGATATGAACATCCCTATAGGATGTAACCGAACTGTATCAATCACCGTTAGTATTAAATGATAATATTTCTGGACATATATGTGTTACTTTATGTAACATCAATACCATTTGGTCATAGCTTCACAGCCAAACAATATTTATTTTTTAATGAATCAAAAAAAATTATATATTACCTAGGGCTGGGCAATATGACAATATTATATCAACACTGTGGTAAATTACATCAGTATTTTTCATATCAATGACAAACTGGTTTTAAAAGCAGCTGATAAGATATTAATTTTGTACTCAATCTTTAAGATAGCTAAATGTTACAATTTTGTACATTTCTTTTATTTCATTTCCTTGTTAAATCATTTCTTTTTGTAGGTGTTAGATAAAAGTATCATATCCACAGTTATTTTGCAGCACTACTGCTTTGTGAGCAAACCTACTGTATATAATGTACTTATTATGCATCACAGAAATGTTTTCAAGGACCATGAATAAAAGTCCTATTGCCCATCCCTAATATGAACTAAGATTGTAGGAGTGGAAGTTAAAATGTTTTCGTCAAAGGAAAATAGATTTTAATAGATCTGGAACACTTTCCAGAAATTTTCCCATAATATAAAAACAGGATTATTGTTTGCAGTTACAGTTTGTAGTCTTGATGAAATTCAATAAGAGAATAGAACTGACTTAGCCAATTCCATAGCCATACATCTCCATTGTCCATAGATTGTAAAATGTTTACAAAAAGTTTGAAGTTTAGACTTAAATGGAACTGTTCAGCTCAGAAAAACTTGATCTTGCCTTGTTCAAGATAAGAAGTGAATTCAGGTGAATATTCTCCACCCTGCTAGTTTTCAGATATCATCTGGCAACCTTCAATTCTACAAATACCATTATACAGAAGCTATAGCACACACACACACACACACACACACACACACAGTCCAATGTGTTGCTGTTTCCTTCAACACTGGATTTCTCAATATGATGACTGATCTTCACTGGAAAGTAAACAAAAGATGAAACTGATGAAAATATTGATCCTTTTAAAAGCCACTCTATCTGATCTTGTAATTCCCCTGTAACTTCCTACAGGAACTTTTTCTTCAAGTCTTCAAAATTAGTGTAAAAATGCAACATGCAAAATGCAACATCCACACTCCAAAATCTAGTGGAAAGCTTTTCCAGCAGAGTAGAGCTTATTATAACAGCAAAGGTAGGACCAAATCTGGAACTGGATGTTCAACAAGCACATATGGGTGTCAAGGGTCAGGTGTCCACAAATTGTTGGCCATATAGGTAAGTGGTAGCGCAGTGGTTAAGACATCTAACTACTGATCGGAAGGTCGTGAGCTCAAATCCCAGTACCGCAAACCTGCCACTGCTGGGCCCTTGAGCAAGGCCCTTAACCCTCAAATGCTCAGTTGTATAAAATGAGATAAAATCTAAGTTGCTCTGGATAAGGCCATCTGAAAAAATGCCATAAATATAGTGTACTGTACACTCCTGAAAAGCTTGATGTGCATCGGACAGAATGATGATGTGGCTCAGATGTGTTTGTTTGAGGTTGAACTTGGGTTATCCTGGGTTTGAGAAACGGACACACCACTTGAACCTGAGCACGTGCAGAAGTGCATCTCATGATGCAAAATCAGCACTGAGAATCAAAAAAAACATCAGCAGCCCTTTTAACTCAAGGCATTAGAGTCAAGTCTTTGTTTGCACTAAGCATAAATGCACAATTCTTCAAAACAAACAAACAAGAGCATCACTGGAGAAAACACTCTTACGCACGTGCGCCAAAGCCGCACACACGCACGGTCAGCTGGCCACCGAGATTCCCGCAACGCAAACTGAGCATGCTGCGGTGCAGCTTTAAATCCCCGCGTCTTACCTTCGTCGTGCGTTTTCTGCAGGCAAAAAGTCAGATTTCTCCTCCAGCTCGGCATGGCCAGCGGTTTTGGCAGCGCGTGGTAATAACAGCAACGGAAGCAGAAGGCGATAAATGTCAACTGTCGGTGAAAAGTAGGCTACGATCCTCTCCGAGACCAAACCGAACAGAAGGCAGGAGAGGTTTCCGCTGGCGGTAGAAAGTGGTGAGAAAAAAGCCGCGCTCCGTTACATTTGCTATCCGCGCGCGCTCAGCACTCGAAGCTGGCTCAACCTGTTTAATGTCACCGCGCGCTCGGGAAAAGTGTGCCAATCCCTGTGCGCCCTGTAGGTCCGAGAGGCCACGGAGCTCGATCTGAATCTCAAATGGCTTCCTAATGATATATAGTGCACTACAAAGAGGGCAAAAGCTATTAACTTTTAGTGCACTTCGTAGGGAAAAGGGAGTGATTGGGGATGCATCCCATTATGCATCGCTCTTTTGACGCTCGAAGTCGTTTCCTGTGATTTGTCCCTGCAACGTGTGATTGCTTCTTCTTGTGAGGGTGTAATAACTTTACAGTCAACTTCAGAATTATTGGCACTCTTCATTCATATTACACGTGCAATTGTTAATATTTCAACTACAAACCTTGAAATATTTGGAGACAATATTCAGTTTTATTTCAGCATAATTCAAAAATAAATGTTTTCCAAAATAGTGCATTTGGGGGTTTTTTCTTCAAAATTATTTGCACCCCTACAATTAATAATTGGTAAAGTCTTCAAGCAATCACTCCTTAGGTTTGTGCATGCGGAGTGCGCTCTTCAATTCCGACCTCAGTAGGGTTCAAATCTGAAATGGTCAGTGCAGTAAAATATGTATTTTGTTGAAGGTTGTGAGCTAAATTATTCGGGCACTTAGTTTTCATGATACCACCAATCTGCACAGAATCCCCAGAGCATCAAAATAGATCAATATTCACTGACGTATCACAGAGTGGTTGGGGCTGTTGTCTTCTCTCCAATCATGTAGAAGTTGAGCACGAACAAAAATCTGAGCCAGGGCGAGTTCTGAACATTTGAGGGCTATAAACAACAACTTACTCAGGGGTCAAAACAGTTTAATAGACAATAAAATAGATACAAAAAACAACTGAACAATAACTATACACACAAGGAATTAAAAGATGGATTTGTCTTAAAATATACCTGCATGACTTTCATGATGCCCCAACTGTAGGTGATTGACATTTCGATCACCAGAGCAGGGTCATAGCTAGTAACTAGCTAGCAACTTAATGTGTTAACCTAACACTTCTTACTCTAGATACCAGCTAGCTAGGTAGCCACAAAGAATTTCCATTTCAATTAAATGAACACACGAAAGCAGAAAAATTATCCATCAATCCATTTTCCATACTGCTTATCATACACACAGTCGCGGGGGAGCCTGGAGCCTATCCCAGGGGACTCGCAGCATAAGGCGGGAGGGCACCCTGGATGGGGTGCCAACCCATCGAAGGGCACAATTCGCAAAGACATTCACACACCACGGACAATCTGGAAATGCCAATCAGCCTACAATGCATGTCTTTGGACTGGGGGAGGAAACCGGAGTACCCAGAGGAAACCCCTGAAGCACAGAGAGAACATGCAAACTCCACGCACACACAGCAGAGGCGAGAGTCAAAGACCCAACCCTGGAGGGGCAATTCAAAAGACGCCGTGCCCACACATAATTTATTGTTAAGTGTGTGGTGACTAATAGTTAGTTTTGAAGCTCAACAACTCCAACAAACAGCTAAACTGTGCAAATCTGAAACTGTGATTTTTTTTTCTTGCACCTATATATTTAATGTTTGGTATATTTAACTGCTTATTTTTTTCTCCTGAATATCTATAAGATGACTTCAGCAACCTATGACTTGTGCATTGAAAGTTGTTTGGTTTTGGTGATGGATGATGAGCGGATTTGTGTAGCTTCCATTTTTGTCAAACATAGCAAAGATACTCTCTCAGGACTAGGAGCAATGCAATAACATTTGAGGGTGGTGTGTGTCCCTTTTGGGCAGATTTGGGAGGAGCTGCAGGACATACACCACAAAAAGCTACAGGGAATTTGTTTTTAAACTTGTAGCACTCTCTAGGGTCACTGGGGGTTCAAGCTGATGTACTGCCGTGGAGCAAACTGTGGTGCTGAATGTGCAGGGATCTAGTATAGTTTGGTGATTTTCCTACTGGGCTACATCTCATTGTTTGTTCATTGCATGATGGAAAACTCTGCTGCTGTGGATGGTCCCACATGAATAGCCTAAAGACTTGGACTTCCCAAAAACAGTTAATGCTGTTAAGACTCACTCTTGCTTCAGTGCAATATCACCTGGATATACTTTAGATTTGTCCTGACGAATTGCTGCCGTAATCATGAATGTACTCATGTGCTTTGCTCATACAGAAGATCCTTTCGAGGTTTCTACCCCATGTCATCTCAGGGAATTTTTCCATGCCATTGTCTTGCTCATTAGGGATCTAAATCTATATTCTGATTTCTGTTAAGCAGCTTTGTGAAAATATCTATTTTAAAATGAGCTATACAAATGAAATTGATTTGCATTTATGATGCAAGTTTGTCTCTGTCTGGAATGAATCTGTGGGTTCCTCCTCGTTGCTCACTGTGCAGGCCGGTCATGAAGGACGCAACCACAAAAACTGATGTGTTGAATTACGTGTTTTAATGCAGGAAATTCACCAACCTGCACTGGACATCCACATACACTCATGCTCTAGGGAAATGAATCACTCAACACCATAATAAACACACTGAGTGAAAGCATGGCATGCTGGAGATTGGCGTTACAAATGCTTTCACCTGTTGTTCAAAACACATGACCGGTGCTCAAGGGGACATCGGCATTTTCCGATCAGTCTTTAAGCTTTGAAGGTGATTAGGTCTGTGACTTGTACAAAAAAGGCAACCCTGCCAGTGTAGGAGTAGATAAAATTAGAAAAATGAACTAGGCTATTATTTAAACCACTTTTTACTTTTTGCTTTTCAAGATCCTTCAGCTACAGCAGTTTGTGCGTTTCAATTTTTAAAAAAAAAAAAAAAAAAAAAAAAAAAAATGGAGGTTACACTGAAAATAATTGCAGAATTAAAAAAAAAAAAATCATCAAAATTAAAGTGTATAATTACATATAAAAGTTTATTTATTAATCCAGTGGCACTGTGAGTGAATTTCAAACAAAATATCAATAGCCATTCCACTTAAGATATTAAATACGAGATTTGGGTTTTGAACCTTCAGATCATCAATCACAACACTTATTAAATCTACTTTCAAAGGACGCATCAAAAAATCGTCAAACATGGCTGCGAACAATCAATTGTAGTGAACATATTACCTTTGAAAAACTTTTGAAGGACTTCAGAAATTGACTGAAATGTAGTTCAAACTGTTCTGGCCATCTGGATTTACTGGTTGTTGGAATGACAGGTCATTGGTTTAAGAAAGTCTCTGAGGCTTAATGAGCTTGTCTGTCTGTGTGAACCCAACTACACTAGGTTCCGTCTCACTGCTCGTTCTGCTGGCCGTCTGTGATGGAGGTCACGGCCCCTTGGCCTTTATTCACGTCGCTAATGCAAGCCCACTGTCCGCCCACAGACTCCTTCCACAGGGTCACCTGGGAAAGCAAGACGACAAACATCATCAGCCTAAAGGTCACCTTATCAGTCAAAATAATGTGCTTTGATTATAAAGTACTCTTCTGCGGGTTCATATTCGGTTTAAGCCACGAAGACAGAATCATATTTTCAGGCTTCTGGTTACACGAATATGCTTGTTGACCAAATACCAAACAAGATACACTCATGAAATTGTTAACAATACATGTTAGTCAATGAATTATGATTGTCATAAGGTAGCACTTTTTCAGCCATGAATGACACTATTCAAAAGTGCTATTCTGCTGTTCTGATCAAGAAATAAAAATTTGTTTTTTAAAAACCCAACAACAGAGCTATACTTAGAATGTCTCAAACCTTTTTGGCAACCTATAAGAATGAGACTTTCTTTGATTTAACACCAACAAAACCCCAAAAGAAACTATGGCTACGTTAAGCCAGACAGATCCGGATAAAATGCTCTCTGCCTACATTGGCAATGCAATTGGCTTTTTCAAACGTTTTCAAAAACTGCTCTTCCACACTGAAACGTCTGAAAACGCTTACATCCCTATATTGTACATGCGTAAAAACCTAAGAAGTTTTGACCTGCGTCATTACCGTCAGGCGTTTATTTAAAAATACAATCTGAAAGCTGTACAAAGAGACATGCACCTTTAACAATGCTATCAAACTGGATAGCAGGCACAACAACTGCAGTACAACATCGTCCACCATTTGTTTGTTTTGAGTTGAATGGGTCACATGACTGTCACGCGACTAGAAATACGTCGTCATTTTTGAATTTCTTCGTTTTCTCAGTCCACACTACAACACGACATTTATCCCAAATTTATCCACTTCGGAGAGTGTTTTAGGAAAAAAAAGCTAAGTTTTCATTGGACAAAAACACCGTCTCTGGGTGGATGGAAGGCCAAAGGGTTGAGAAAAAGATGCATTTTCAAATCGATCTGAATAAATGTAGACATACCCTAAGCATCGAGATTTTGGACCGAACATTTGGTTTTAATAAACAGACCACTGCAATTTCCTAAACTTAAATATGTCACATACAATGCTGCACAAAAATCTTAAGCATCCTAAATCTTTCAGATAAATTTTGTCTGAGATGTGTGTTATTCTGTATAACTCAGACTTCAGAACATGCGAGTACGCCTTAACGCTCAGTCTGAGTGCACCAAACATCATGATTAGGCAGACATACTTCACTACATCTGCTGCTTTGCTCACATCTGTTGCTCTTCAGGAACCGGGGCTGTGTTAATTAGCAGTAAATCCCTTTCAGAAAATGCAACATTAGCATATTTGGTGCAAAACAGAAGATAGCTATAAACTAAAAACCTTTTTAAGGTGCTGAATATGAACATCTGTTTCTTTCTTGAGCTAAAAATATAAAACCACTTCTGAGAAAAGTCTGAACAAATGTGCACAAAATTTACTAAATGAAACAATGCAGAAACTATTACTTTGAGGAGTAATTTCTTACACTAACCTCATCTTAAAATCACATTAGTAATGTTTGTAATATACCAATGGTCTGGGACTTTTCTCCCAGTTACTGACAGCCAGGAAATGTCACATGCTTGTGTGATAACTAGATTAGATCACATTAATGTCCTCGTGTGGCTGACTCAAGAACAGCATCTCTAACTGACAGAATGAAGCTGCCAGAATCCAGATACGTCCCAGAATAAAAGATCACACCTTTAATTTCCTCACAGGCTTCCTGATCATTTTAAAACTGATTTTAAGATTCTGTTATTAATTCTAAAGGACTGCCCCAGACTACACTCAATAAAATTGTTCAATGCTTTCTTGATTTCAGGTCATCAAACAAACAAAGATCCAGACTAATGTTTGCATTGCCCCCCCCACCGTAGCTAATTAAATTTTTATTGAAGCCTGTTTGTATTTTCATTAACTGTTTTTTTTTTTTTTTTTTTTTTTTAAATATTTACATATTTTATTGTATCCCTGTAAAGAAATTTTAAGTGTTTTTTTAATACAATAATAACAATTATATAATAATAATAATAATAATAATAATAATAATAATGATGGTGATTATTATTATTATTATTGTTGTTGTTGTTAATAATAATGTCCCAAAAGTCTCCACACACTGAGGAAATTAACACTTTTTAGCACAATGTATTCCAAAAAAACGTGATACTTCATTTCTTTTTTTTTTTTTATAGCCTATATAAATGCCTTTGACACTGAAATCATTCTCATGGCTGGATCGGGAAGCTGTTGCAAAGTTGCTACGGACTTGAACAGAAAACACTGCAAGCACATCACACACACACACACACACACACACACACACACACACACACACACACACACGACACTGTCGCCAAACTTATTAACAAATTCAAAAAGACTGGAAGTGCAGTGGACCAACCCAGAAGTGGACGTCCACGAACATCCACTGACGAAGGCACAACCGACGTGGTGCTGACAAACATAGTCCCCTATATATGGAGACTTTTGAGACACCCTCTAATATTTAATGCACTACAAACATCTGAATGAAATGCTTACCAAACTGTCTGGAACTTATTAGCGAGGACCTCTCGCTGAAAGAGCAGAATTATTCATGAGCTATCATCTAAATGAAATCAGCCGGAGGCAATCTGACAGTCTCCTCGGGTGAAATAAATGTAGTCATTAACCCCTGTACCTTAAAGTATCAGAGAATTGAGAGTTACTATACAAAACAAAACACAGGTTTATCCAAAAAAGAAATATCTTCATTAAATATAGGTGTGCAACAATTATTGGCACCCTTTTAGTCAATACCTCCCTTTGCCAATATAACAGCTCTGAGTCTTCTCCTATAATGCCTGATGAGGTTGGAGAATACATGACAAGGGATCTGAGATCATTCCTCCATACAGAATCTCTCCAGATCCTTCACATTTCGAGGTGCACGCTAGTGGACTCTCCTCTTCAGTTCACCCCACAGGTTTTCTATGGGTTTCAAGTCAGGGGACTGGGATGGCCAT
>JANDJT010000114.1:15723201-15734588 GCA_024331685.1 Stegophilus panzeri | reverse complement strand
ATATATTTTTCTCATATGAATTCATAGAGGTGACAATTGTTGCACAACTATATTTAACAAATACAAATATATATTATATATATATATATATATATATATATATATAAATAAAAACCTGTGTTGTGTTTGCAATTGTTTGATATCCATGAGAGCAGAGTATTTTTGTGGATGTTTTTAACAAAATATGAAAAGGTTAAAACAATAAATAAAATTTTTCACAGCCTTCTTTGCTCATATTTACCAAAATGTGCTAATATTAGTGGAGGGCACTGTAAATGGCTGTTAACTTTTTTTCCCCTTAAACTTGTTTTTAAATACAATGAAGCAATACTGTTACTCAGCTCTCAATCATATAAATGACATTGCTTCCTTCTTTCTACTACAAAAAAGTAAGGAATAAAACATGACGGGAGTGCTGTTATAAGAAAGATAATCAACAGTGGGTGGTGTAATACAGCCTGATGTAAATCAGAGTTAGTGTTATATTGATTATTTTCCTGTAACAGCACATCCCAAGTGTTTCCTTTCTCTTATATTACAACAGTTGGTCACCTACTGCATTGAAATTTTTTAGTTATATTTAAATGTTTAGGAATGTCTGTGAGACCAGTTCCTGTCATTCCCCCACCAGCCTCTCATGAAGTTTTCTCTCATGAAAACTTGTTACTGAGAAATCGAAAGCGCAACGTCATCTGTCCTGAAGACTCTCATATGGCAGAAAATGTATTGTTTGATACTGTAGTAGAGGTCGACCGACCAATCAGCTTTGACGATTAATCAGCACTGATAACCGATTTCTGGATCTATAGGTTATCGGCAAAAATCCACACAGATAGTTTTTCCCGGTTGCGTCCGTTCACGGAGTGGCTGAAAAAGGGTATGTTGTCATTATACAGTATGAGAGTGGCCTCTAAAGGTGAAATAAAAACTACCACTGACAAATTTTGTGTTTCTTGAAGTGTTTTTTGATTCATTTTGGATGTCTCTATTTTTATTTATGTTGCTATTGTTATTTATATTGGTCCAAGTTTGGATGTATATCTTTTATTTACTTTAATATTTATTAATAGTATTAAATAATGAATGAAAATTTAATTTTTAAAAAAAGTATAGTACATTTTCATGGTACATTCAGTACTGTTTATTTTTTAAATAATGTTCAGCAATATATCACTTTGAGTGTTGTGTATTCATTCAGTATCAATTTTAAAAACTATCAGTTGATTAATCCGTTATCGGCAGGTACTGCCCAACTTAGTTATCGGTATTGGAAAAATCAGTCGACCTCTACACTGTAGACACCTTCCATAACCGTTTAGATATAAAAAAAATAAATAAATGCTTGAACACATTTTTTATTTGTTTATCATTAAGCTTATATCTTAGATAGGCACATCTGCCATATAAGTCTCTGTGTATTAGCTCTTACTACAGAAACGCTATTAGAACTAGGTCTTTAATATAAACCTATGATTTGAATTACACCTGACACTGGTCACAGCCACAGTAATGGAAAAATTAGCAACACCTTCGGACCAATCAGACTTGAATTCAACAGCGCTGCATTATAATTGTGTTAAGTAACAATTTTAATGGTCCATCAAGCTTAATAAATACTTTAAATAAATCAAAAATAACCTACTCTGAAGATTAATTGTTTAATACGTTTTTAAATGCTGATGAAACTACATAAATGGCCTAGGGACATTCCTACATGTTTATTCTCAAAGAATCTGTAAATATTCATAAGGCATCACTCTTCACATAGCCTTGAAAGAGGAAACATCTGTTCACCAAAGTGAGGGAACTGCTGACATACGAGAATGCATCAGCATTTACTGGCATTGCTACTGTAGAACTAACGCATTAAACAGCCAGGTATACAGTAAATGGGGTTGGAGGCACAAGGAGGATTTCAGTATACAGGTCTCATTTTTCACTATCATGTTCTCAGTGATTTATTTTTATATTACTATCTACTGGCATTGTTCCGAAGAGGCCATGTGGAGTCACAGTTTAGGTTGCAGTTCATCACAAGAAACTCTCATGTATAACTAACAGAAATGTAGTGTCTCCTTCTTTGACTCCTTTGTGATAAAATGTCTTTTCTACATGATAATAAAATGTCTTTTCTACATGATAAGGAAACGTCTTTTCTACAAAGTACCGCCAAGTCTGTATCTCTCTATTACACTGAGTAATATAACAAGAATCTACCTACATTTTGGCAAAATAAATTTGTTAAAAAAATCATAAAGTGTGTCGCCTATTATTCTTTAGATGTCTGCACACGTGGACATGTACCTTGTTGTCTCCTCCGGACACGGCCAGGATGTTGCCTGTGATGGACCAGCTGACGTGCCAAACTACATCATTGAATTTGTGCAGGAGTTTAGCAGTCCAGGTGTTTCCGGAGGGATCATCACATGTCCAGATGAATACGCGACCATCCTGCAGAGAGAATGAGAGAGCATTTTAGCTTAGCAGTTCACTAAATAAATATACTCATCAGCACCTTCACACTTCTTTTAATACCCTGACATAGATTGCTTTTTTCAGTTGCTTTAGGCTTTAACACTAATCCTATAACCCAGTCATTCATCGGTTATGTCTCTGCCTGTTTTGTCTCTTCTTGGCTTCGCGGTCAGGGTCAATTCAACACGTAGAAATATATATTTTTTTCATTATTTAGAATAGCATGAGAATGTATCAGCCTGTTAAAATCAATTGTACAATGCAGGCAAGTATTAGTAAGTTTGTCATTTGATGATTGTGATAACATCTCAATACTTGAAACTGTATAAGAAATTCATCCATTTTTTTTAAACGTTTTTAATAATTTCAAATGAAATGGTACTAAATGGATGCTGTTGATTTGACGTAATTTGTTTTAACTTAAATCTTCTTTGTGGGCATTATGTATAAACTCCATTGTCAAACTCCGTTGAACTGTTTATTTATTTATTTATTTATTTATTTTACTACTGTTTTGCTGATAGTTTGTTAGCTAAATTTTATATATATACACACACATTGTGTATCATAGAAATGTTCTCAAGTATCGCTGTATGATATTTTTGTCATATTGCCCAACCCTACCTTTCTTACATACATGTTACTGACATAATACAATGATAAAATGTTACAGTAGTCCTAAACTATAAACCTGAACATTTTAACAGTGTAGGGTGATCAAGGCTTGGGGTCGCAGAAAATGTATAAACTCCATATGGGATCATTTGTCCAAAAAGTTTTTGAACCCCCGAGTTAGCATGTGTGTTGGACTTTAAATAAATAAATAAATAAATAAATAAATAAATAAATAAACACAAATCTGAGCAAACCAGATAAAAATGCATTTTACAACGTGAATAAATGAAACTTTAAATACATGCTCAAACATTGGATTAACATTAACTTAGATTATGGAGCAGTAATATATTATAAACCTCTAGAACACACAACATTTGGGAGTGAGAATTTTACTATTAAGGTTTCATATTGTAAGAAAATGGAGGAATTACCTGAGAGCAGCTGGCAATTGTGCTGGTAGGTAGACCGATAGATGGAGCCCAGCCTACATCTCTCACCCAGTCACTGTGGGCCTCCAGCTTCTGGTCCTCCTTCCACTGACCATCCTCCTCTCTGTATCAACAGTTTGTTGAAGGTACATCTCAAATGGAGTATGTAGTAGTACAAATGCAATACACTATTTTATCCATATGATGCAGTCCTACAGCTAGAAAACATCTGCAGCTTTAACTGTGCTCAATTCAGGTTTGCTGCTGCATAAAAAATAATCACAGCAAGAATCCTATTACTTACTTCCAAAGCTTGACCAAGTTGTCACAACCACCAGAGACAAATCTCTTCACATAGTTGGGTTTCTGTCCTGTGGGCTGGTCTATGAGGCTGCCTGGAACAACAGCTGGAGCCCAGCTCACTGCATTGCAGCCAATCTGGCAGGAAAGACACAGAGAAATGTTGAACTCTCCTTCTTTTGCAATAACAAGGAATAAAAAAAAAATTTACCACTTGTACTCAGAATTATTAGCTAGTACTAAAGAACGAGCCAGAACAATGTCACATATGTAGGCCTGGGGATGAGATAAGTCTTCTAAACTGCATTTACAGTGTGTGCATTGTTGATCTTCTTGATGTCCCACTGCCCATCACCAGTGTAGGTCAGAATCGAGATGGCACCGTCAGAGCTTCCACAGGCCAGAATTAAACCGAAGTCATAGGGTCCCCAGCAAATAGAGTTCACTACAAGAGGAAAAATTCATTTCAACACAATGCATCGATCCATTAACGTAACAGCCACTCAGTATACAGCACACATTAAATCTAATTTTAAATCTGTCTAATCAATAGAAGGTACCTGAGGAGTTGTGGCCCGTGTACTTGTACATCTTATCCCATGTCCCGTTTTCTTCTTTCCAGATGATCACTTTTCTGTCGTAGGAGCACGAGGCCAGGATGTTGCCATAGGTGGGATGTGCCCAAGCCACTTGCCATACTGGACCTTCATGTCTGCATGAGAAAATTACAAAATGCTTTGGTCCGATTAGGCATACACTTCTAGTTCCTGCTGGATGCTGTAAAATTTCAGATTAACAGAAGTGTGGGATTCTATCCTCAAGATTAGCCATGCTGTTGGGAGATCACCCGTTCAAACCCCAGCGATGCCACAGCCATCCGTTGCCGGGAGCCAAGGTAGAAAAACCAACTTGGAGTGTCTGTAAGCTCATGTATGCAGCAAAGAGGTTTTTTTTTCAGGTTTCCAAGGTTTCTATGTAATGTGTACTGTCAAGCTGCACAAGCAGCTCCCATTCTCAATGTTCTCCTTCAAATGCTACAGCAAAGGCAACCCCCTATTACCAGATAAACACTGATCCGCCTCCTCCTTCCCCTACTGACTACAGGTTGACCAATTGATCGGTTTTACCAATTAATTGGCACCGATAAACGATTGCTGGAACTCCAAAAAATCCACACCGATAGTTTTCCCAGTTGCGTCCATTGCGTGAGCGGCTGAGAAAGGGCCGCTCTCATTATACAGTACGAGAGCGGCCTCTAGAGGCGAAATAAAAATCATCACTGGCAAATTTTGTTGTGTTATTTGAAGTGTTTTTTTTTTTTTTTTAATTCATTTTGGATGTCTCTATTTTTATTTGTTATTTGTTACGTTTTGGTTTGTTTGGATGTATATCTTTTATTTATTATATTTATTAATTGTTAACATATTAATATTTACATATTTAATTTTAAAAAGTACAGTACATTTTCATGGTACAGTCAGTACTTTTTATTTTTGTAATAAAGCTCAGCAATATTTTACTTTGAGTTATGTATTCATTCAGTATCGATTTTAAAATCTATTGGTTGATTAATCAGTTATCGGCAGGCACTGCCCAACTTAGTTACGAGTATCAGTAAAATCCACTATCAGTCAACCTCTTCTATTGACCAATTCTGTTGGAACTACACTACATGGACAAAAAAACCCAAACAGAGCTGCACAGCTCTGTTCTGGCTGGGGCTTAGAAACTTGCTAGATCCACTGCACGCCATTAAGTTTTATTTTTCTAATATACACCAAAAGTAACATTATTATAGATTTAGAAACACTTTACCAGTGAGCTGGAGGAACAGTCAATACATGATATGCATTAAAAAAAAAAAAAAAGAGCATAATGCTATATCAACCACTGGTAAATTTACAGTAAATTTTAAAAGTAAGACTTCCCCTACCCCCTCAGGTCTGCCACAAGAATCTGGCCACCATTCTTAACGTCAAAGATCTTCACAGATCGATCGGAGGAGCAGGTCGCCAGTCTTGTACCGTAGTAGTCCATCTGAGCATCATGCTTTAAAAAAAGAAGAAGAAAAACAGGAGTTTGTAAAGAAAGAATCTGGATGCACTAAGCACCAAACTTCAAAATCCAGGTCACTCAAAATTAAATCAAATTAGTCAGCAAATATACATACAATCATATCCTCATGGGAGGTATCCACGGTGTTAATGACAGACACCTGAAATATAAACACAGCGCTCAAAGAAGTGAAGAAGGTAGAACTGAAAGGTTGCCCAAAAAAAAAAAAAAAAAAGTCAAATCCTAGAACAATCAAAATGGATCTCAACAAGTAAGGAATAAAATACAATGGCATATGCATATTGATTATTTTACAATAACAGCACATCTCAAAAGGTTTTACTCCTCTTATATCACTGCAGTTTGCCCACAATAACCTTTTTTTAAAAAAAAAAAAAAAAAAAAAAAAAAAAAAAAAGGTCTATTAAAGAATGTCACATAATACATTTCATCTGCTTATAGTTACTTTTATTGTTGTGGAATATCTGTGAAACAAGTTATCACTTTACCACTGACGGTTACAAAGCTCTGATAATGGAGACTCCTTCCATCAATAATAAATAAATGTTGTCTCACAGAAAACTTTACAATATCATAAGTTACACACTTTTATTCCATTTATGTGGTGCGTCCCCCATACAAATCCCCGTGTACGTTGCTACTATACAGTATGTTTACATGGACAACAATATTTCGATATTAAGACAATACTCTGATTAAGAAACTACCATGTGAACAGCAATTTCTGATTATCCGGCTAAAGTCACTCAAAGTAAACACAAATCGAATTATGATGTGAACTATTCCTATTTTAGTCCCATTATTGGAGTGCATTACAGACATGTACACACCTTAACAGAATATTGACTTATTCAGAATAAGGTCAATAATTAGATTACTGCTCTCCATGTAAACACAGTCATAGAAACGGTAACATATTACTAAGAGCGCATTAATATAAACCTGTGATTTGTCTTGTAGCTGGAACGACTATCACAGCTGACCAACTGAAGAGTCAACTGTGACGTGTGATATACAAGAATATAACAATTAACGCAAATTGTGTTTATTTAAAAAAAAGAAGAAGAACTTTCACTATTGAGTTCAAAATTATTTTAGGTAAACGTTGGCTGATGTTTAGATTTTATTCAATTTAAATGAACATAAGGTTAGCTAACTGACTAACTAGCTAGTATAAACAGGAAACTACACCTTCCGACTGACTATAATAAACCCTAGCAAACAGTTCTAGCTCAATTTCCAGAACTAGCTCTCTCTAACTGTTCGTTTTAATTAGTTTAATCCGTAAGTATGATTTCTTTTGGCTATTCAGCAAAGCTACTTACTAACAACTAGAATTCTAAGGAAGCCAATCACTGTAAGCTAACGGTAACTAGCCAGCGATCAGCAAACTAAAAAAAGCATTCTAAATATATATATATATATATTTTTTTTTTTTAAACTTCTAAAGTAAGCCTTGTCTAATCAAATACCAAACCGCTAGTAATGTTTCACTTACCATGTCGAGATATTAGGGTTTATTTAACAAAACAGCTACTGCTAAAGGCATCCAATTAAACGCTGCTTGTGTTTTCGACGTGGCAACGGCACAGCCGAGTGACGAGGATATTTCCGCTGTGAAAAGGCGCCGGGTGGAACAAGTAGAAAGGAAAATAGTCCCACAAATTGGTTCCGCTTTGCTGCAATTCGAGAACTTGGCGCAAAATGGCATAAGCACTCTCCAAACTCTCAACGTACCGCGTTAAAACGTGTGATAATTTTGCGCCACACTACGTCCAAATATACAACATGAATGTAACAAATAATTTACAGGTGCATCTAAAATATCGTGGACAAGTTCAGTTTTTTTCCGTAATTTAATTGAAAAAGTGGAACTTTCATATATTCTAGATTCATTACACACAAAGTAAAAATATTTCAAACCTTTTTTTGTTTTAATCTTGATGATTACGGCTTACAGCTCATGGAAATCAAAAACCCAGTATCTCAAAATTCAAAATACAGGGTTCCCAGTATGGAGGCCAGCCAAGACCAACTGGGATGTTTTGTTCATGCTTTTTGTTGCCATATTTTCATGATTTCTGCTTTGATTTGTTGTTATGAATTCAGTTCTATGTTTTTTTGTTTGTTTGTTTGTTTTGTTTTTTTGTAATGTTGTATCACAGTAAATAAATAAATAAATAAATAAATAAAATGGATGTAATTGATAGTGACAGTGAATAAAAAATATACTGATGTACATGGACTCAAGTCACTTTTTTGGAATGTATTGAATTCAATAGGATTCATGTAAAATATTCTAAATAAATAGTGTAAAATAAATTAAAGTAAAATTACTGTAATATAGCTACTGTAAAATAAGTTGTGGTGAGGGCATCATAATGTAGAATGAAATTGCGGTAAGGGCATAGTACTGTAAAACACATTTACAGGTAAGCTGCTGTAAGTAAAGGGGCAATTACAGTAACTTATTGGCAATAGTGCTGCCTGTAAGTTACCGCAATGCAGTGTAGGCAAGTGAGCCACTTGTGAGAATTGTTCAGTCAGTAAGGCTATAATATGTCTCTCACACACAAAATATTGAGAAATGACCAATTTTATGTAGGCTAGTATATTTAAGTGAGTATTGATAGTAGAAGTAGCTATATTGTAAGGAGACAGAATTATTTGTTGTATGGGTAAATGCAGGGTGCGATCTGCAACACTAAAAACTAAAACTCCAAAATGCATCTACACCGCGCAACAGTTACTTTCACACTGCTTTTCATTACCTCAGTCAACCGAACAAACGTGCAAATACTGCAGAGAAGCCATTATGATGACGAGAGTAACTTTGTACATCATCTGCTTCTCTCAAACCGCCATCTTTTATTGATCTCTCAAAATGACCTGCGACCTGCTCTTGTAGAGACAGCGGTAAATCATGGGCGTAACCACGCATTCTTTGGGGGGGGGTCGTGTCCGGTCCCCCCGACCCAGTTATATATTCAGTTTATCAAATTAAAATGATCATCTAAGTCAGTCATTGCTCTTCTGGGAAAATAATGGTATCTGGTCACAATGCAGGCAGCACGGCAATTCCCATACACGGGAAATTGTATTTACAACATATATAGTGTTGAATTTAGTTTCATAGGTAGTCATCCTTTCTGAGTTTGTTTAAAAGTCGTGAATGTGTGTTTAAATGTTAGCGTGTGTGGTTTGCCTGCACACATCTTAGCTCGCCTCTACTTGGTGTAGTAGGTTTCATGGTAGGTTATGGAGCAGAGAATACATCTGCCCACAGGACGTCCACAGCACCCTACAATTTCCCCATGCTGTGGGAGCTTCTATCACTCAGAAATCATGTGAATTCAAACGGTAACTGTAATCCTAAAACTATCTTCTAAATATGTGAATTTTCAGTATCAAACTTTGGATGTTTGGGGGGGATTGGACACCTTCCCCCAACGTCCATACTATGGTTACGCCCTTGCGGTAAATTAATAATAATGTTAACGCTGCAAGGTGGGTTTTAATTCAGACTTCTTTATTAAATAATTCCTCACCAATCATAATCAAGAGTAGCAAATGTTCAGTCTGTAAACATACAGTACGCTGCCGCTCTCCTTCCCTCTCTTCAGAACTGTAATAGACAGCGCATTCACTTCATTTAAACTCAGGGTTGCCAGATATCATTAGAAAGGTCAACGCCAGTTTCCATGTTTTGATTCAGGCCCGCAATCAAAGACTTTTCTTCAGCTGGGAAACTTTGACAGTTACAAAGCGCTTACCCTGGAGACACCTTCCATAAATGAAAATGAAATGAATGTCTCCTAACAAAAATTATATTTTTATATAAAAATATAATTTTTATTATACGTATACATTTATTATTAGTCTTCGAGTATGTGGAGTGTCTGCCATACAAGTCCCTGTGTATGAGCTATTACTATAGAAACAATAACATGTTAGAGCCCATTAATATTAACCTATAAAAAGTATAAGCCCTTTCCCAGTCGATGGCACATGACGTCAAATGCACGTAATGCGACACTACTAGCTTTAGCAGAATACCCAGAGTCAACGAAAATACATTTCTTGTTTACTGTTTGTCAGCGTTACCTTTTATACCCAACATGACCTCTGTCACCATCAGACAGAGGCATAGGGCAGGGGCGCATTTTATATTAAATGCCGTGGAGAAGAATGTAACCTGTAAACTTTGCAAAGTGCAGCTTGTGTAGCACGGAAGCACGACAGTGATGCACAAGCACAAACATGTTTATATGCAAAACGGTGTTTTTTTTTTGTTAATCCATTAAAATATTGCATAAATACTTAAATAATATAAACTTATGTATATATAATTGGACAAACAGTTGTGTTAATGTAAAGTTTTATAATTTTATTTTATATTTGTAACACTCAGTTTGTGGATTTTATTTTAAATAAACGAAAAAAATGGTACTGTAGGTTGGCTGATTGATCGATTATGAAAATAATCATTAGTTGTAGCCCTAATAGAATATCAAGGTGCTGTTAAGAAAATAATGAACACCAGATTTGAGCATTCAAGCCCTTTGTGGTACAATAGATTATAACATACTGTATTTCCTATAGAAAGTAGAAGTCTTTGGTCATGGCATCAGAAACTAACTATTCATCCCTGCTAAAAAAAGACACAGAATTCACAGAAATTCTAATGGTTTCCATTACAAATACCATTTAAAAACCATTACCATTATTAGTCCTTAATTGTATCTACTAGACATCACATGCCTGCAATAGAAGGCAACAAATTAGAACCAGTACAGTTCCCATTAAAACCATTACAAATTCTATGAGGGTTTCTATTTTTTTCAGTATGGCTGTACTTACAAAAGTGTACAGCTTTTTTGGTGACAGTACATAATTTATAGTCATATTTATGGTTATTGTTAGTTTTAGTATAAATTTACAAAAAAAACCACAAAAAAACGACAGCAATATTTAGTTAACTAAAATTGAATGCTATTATCTTTTTGTACTCAAATTTCGCAACATGTGCTTTCTAAATTTTAAACCTTTCTTAAATAGAGGCTTAAATTGTAACCCAGCTTGGGTTACAATCTGTGTGACTTTTCACTTGTTCTTCCTGTGTTTCCTCAAGGCAAGGTCCTCCAGCTTCCTCCCACTGTCCAAAAACATGCAGGTAGGTGAATTGGCTATCCTAGGTGTGAATGTGTGTGTGCATGGTGTCCTGCAATGGACTGGTGCTCCATCTCAGGGGAATACTCCCACCTTGCACTCAGTGCATGTGGAATAAATTTCCATTTGTAGATTGAGGGGCACAGTACCCTAGTGTCCACACTTCAGCATTTGTAGGTTGAGGAGCCCAGTACCCTAGTGTCCGCGCCTCAGCGTTTGTAGGTTGAGGGGCCCAGTACCCCAGTGTCCGCGCCTCAGCATTTGTAGGTTGAGGGGCCCAGTACCCCAGTGTCCGCGCCTCAGCATTTGTAGGTTGAGGGG
>JANDJT010000114.1:15711961-15723101 GCA_024331685.1 Stegophilus panzeri | reverse complement strand
CAGTGTCCGCGCCTCAGCATTTGTAGGTTGAGGGGCCCAGTACCCCATTGTCTGCATCTCAGCATTTGTAGGTTGAGGGGCCCAGTACCCCAGTGTCCGCACCTCAGCATTTGTAGGTTGAGGGGCCCAGTACCCCATTGTCCGCGCCTCAGCATTTGTAGGTTGAGGGGCCCAGTACCCCAGTGTCCGCGCCTCAGCATTTGTAGGTTGAGGGGCCCAGTACCCCATTGTCTGCATCTCAGCATTTGTAGGTTGAGTGGGCCCAGTACCCAAGTGTCCGCGCCTCAGCATTTGTAGGTTGAGGGGCACTGTAGTCTAGTGTACCCATACTGTAATTTAAAAACAAGATCCTCAATCAAAAGTAGGGGAAAAGAGTAAAGACTGAGAGTTGTAATTAAATATAGTCTTCAGCATAATCTCAATTAAAATTAAAGCTAAAGTTACCTAAGTAACTCTAATTCACTAACGTCACATAATGTAGATTGGTTTTTTTTTTTTTATCTTGTTCTACATATTGTCCATATTGTTTTTATTTGTACAAGTAAGGAATTTAAAACAATCAACTATTTTACCTTTCAGAATCAGAGCTGCTGTAAGATGGCATTTCTATGTCTCCCACTGGCTTTTCCTGGTTGCTGAGTATGGGGTAAAACTCTGGCTGGTTTTGATAGAAAGGCTTTGGTCCCAGTCCTTCTCCAGTTTCAGCAACACAGTAAGAGAGATGTTCCACTTCCATGTCCTCCACTGGATCCAAGTGGGAACTGCTTACACCTGAACAGAAACACTTTGTTCCTGCTGCTTCTCCAGTCTCAGGAACACCTACAGAGTGAAACAAAGAAAAGGGAGTCACTATATACAGAATAGATTAGAGGATACAGAAGTATATGCTAATTACAATTCTGTGCTAGTAAACATGGATAACCACCAGTGGCAGTTAATCACCTGGTTCATTTTTGTCTGCGTACATGATAGGTGCAATTCATGAAGTGATGTGTGCTACATTATTTGCAATAAAGACAATGGGTGGTGAGAATTACCTGGTTGACATATGCAACAAGGTCAAAAGCAACCAACACACCTTTGATCTCACTGGAAAGTTGTTCACACCACTTGGAGGGGCAATGTTAGCCTTGTAGAATATGCTGTAAGTGTATGCAGAATGGCATGTCACAGTAGAAACTGTGTGTTCAGGATACCTACAAGCCCTGGTGATGTCTACCACCCAATGGGCCAGTCTCTGTTCTGACAGTGGAGCCACATGCTTCTTTAAACCATGACAGATGAACAGTTCAAATGCTACTGTTTGGTCTAAATAGTACTGTGGGGTGTGTACTGGGTAGACAAGGGAATGTTCTGCAGGGTCACCTTCATGGAATTGATTGGTTTAAAAAACTGAGTAATATCACCTTGGGCAAAAACACTGGGTCTTTGGTGTCTTGATAGAGTCATCGGGCCACTGGTGCAAATAAGTTAAGCTTAATATCAAAAAAGTTTTTAAAAAATCATTATCAAAAAGGCAGTGTTTATAGACACCCATGTCGGGGCTTGTGAGGAGCAGCCTTAAGGGACTAAGAGGGTGTTCCCATGTTTCACCCCATTCTGAATAGTCATGATACATTTATGACACTGCATACATAAATGTATGAAAAATGCACTCAAGGCAAAAGAGTGTTGGAGGACAGATTATCTGTAGCTGTTAAGCAGATGGCTCCATATGTGGTGTGTCAAGTGTACAAGGTGAGGAGAGGGAACGATAGTTGTATGGCAATAGTATTTATAGCAAATACTGTCTCATACATCACTTCATGGCTTTATTGGCAGGTCTCAGCATGCATGTGCCCAAGAAGGTATTCAGGTGATTCTCACTACCCTTGGTGACAATCAGTTAAAATATATCCCACACCCAAACTGAGATTAAAATGAAACTCATACTAAGTTTATGTTCCTGCACTTGGGTTATGTTGACATATGCACCCAAACGATCTTCATAGTCTTTAATACTCTCAAGGTCGAAAGACTGAAAAGGAGGCTTTGTTGTGTCATTGTCATATAGATGCCATTTGTTTTCGGAGGACTGGAAGCACATAGTCATGTGATCATTTTTCCCAAGCAGCACAAACTGAAGTACAAAGGTCCTAAAAGAAAGATAAATACACTGTTCAAGGGACACAGAGCATCACAGGGATAAACAAATAATCTGCAGATTTATACTTCAGTTTTGCTCTGTAAAATGAGTTTTGATGCATTTGTACAGTTGCCTTTTCTTCTCATCCTCAAAATACAGCAGTGGTGGAGCCGAACAGCTCCCCAGAATGAGAGTTAGATCTGCTGGATCTTCCAAAGCCTTCCGAAAGCTTAAAAATACATTTGGTTCACAACCAGATGTATCAAAACTGCTGCTAAGACAAAAATCACATTGCATGTATAAAAGTAGCATAATACAGAATATAAAGTGCATAAATCTTTAGAATTTATTAAAACTACTTTGTTAAAATACTGTATATGACTGACAATGAATTGTCTCCATTAGAAGTAATATCTATTTTTATTACTTGTAATGAGAGTGATTATTGCTTTGAAGTGGCTTATATACTTGCCTGAGCATTTCTTTATAGATGTGCCTATCCTTTAGGGGTTTTGGTTTATCAATGAATTCACATACCAGCTTATCAAACAGAATGAAATGATCATACACAGAGCCATAAAAGTCCATTTCTTTCCTTGTGTCATCAACTTGAACATGTTTCAGCTTCTGCACCCAAAGAATTTTAGCATCAGCATACCTTCCGTCACTTAATAAAGCCATAAGCTCTCTGAATAGCTCATCTGAATCCAAAAGAGCTTTTACATTTGGATATTTTAAGTATGTAGTGTGCAAAGCAGCCAAAAGTGAGTCCAAGACACATGTCCTTTTAAACTGGTACGGGCCAGAAGAACCCCCTTCTTTAATGTAGCAAAACTTCTCGTCATCCAGGCAATCCAAATGGGAACTGAGAAATGCAAAATAAGTAAGGCAGAAAATGTAACATTAAAATGTTTTAAATATCCTTTTTTTTCTTTAACATTCTATTTAAAAACCAGCACTATAACCATGAATAAACCAGTTTATGTTGGTTAACTAGCATTCTAGAACACTGTTCACAGATCATGTTCACTAACCCTAATTAAACCGGTTTGTGATGGATAGCTAGCAAGCTAACTAGCATTTTACAACTTTCTACACAGATAATGAGAAGAATGTGCCTTTAGTTTGAGACTTTTAGTATGTTGCCTAAAATAACAATGAACTGGGTTACACTAGAGGTTTTTTTTTTATTATTATTTATTTTTAGTAGACATGTACTGTTAAAGGATTGCAAAAGTACACAGTCACAACATGATTGTTTTGATTGATCGCCATCTTTTCCACCGTGTATTTCAGTCTGTTATACCAGTTTTATAACTGATGCATGACATAAAAAGAAGTGAAACTTCATCACATGTTATGAGGACTCAACCCTCATATTTAACAATCACTTTCCCTTAATTACTTGCTGTAACATCTTAAATTTAGCTCTTCCTGTTAGAACACGCTTTTCAACTTGTCTCCGTAGGGTGTTGCGATTAGCCTACGGGTTGTGGTTTAGAATAAGGCTTTTCTGAAGTGCCTAGAAGACATTGTTTGAGCAGAATTACACCTAATTGTTTTCATAGAAAGAACATATTGAAAGTTTTATTTACCTTGCACTTCCCATGTTAAATCAATTTTAAAGTTAGCACACGAAGTCTACTCTATTATGCCGCTGGACTATTTCCTGAAAAAAAGACTAGTCACGTGACTGCAAATCATTTTCTGCAACAACCTAATGGGGCCGCACTGATGCAAAAACCACAAAAAGGAAATTGTAGAATTGTGTAGAATAAAGATACGCAGGAGTATCAGTAAAAGCGGTAAACTGTCACTACATCTTCTATGATGTGGTATAAGAAACAATCAGCATGAGAGTTAAAGCCATAGTCTGATAAAGACATAATCTTACCATTAGATTGGGCCGGTCATAAAATAGTCTCTTAAGAGGCTATATCTTTATATATTTTCCACTGAACACTGCATTGTGTACCTGATTAAAGATTAAAGCATAGGGTTGCTTTTTAAAAATATGCAATAATTTTTTTTTTTACGTGTACACCATAATATAATATGAGTGGATACAAATGAGTCATTTTGAATATTTATCATTTTTGATGCTTTCCAGCAAACAGAAGATAAGGTACCACAGATTTAACTGCAACTACTACCTTCATTATTTAAATGTTTATAAAGATAATGTGACTATTTATGAGAGCCATAGAGCTTTTTCTTAGTGAACTCTCCATTCACAGCATTCGCAACCTCTGAGTCATTTTGATAGTAACTTTTCGTTTGAACACCATGTCAATCAAATCACCAGAATTGCCTTTTTTCATCTAAAAAACATAACTCACCTCCGCACATCACTTTCCTAATCTGCTGCTGAAACTTTGATCCATGCCTTCATCACATACAGAATCGACTATTGCAATAGCATTCTCTATCGCACATCATCCAAAATCCTAAATAAACTCCAGTACATCCAGAACTCTGCTGCACATCTGCCCTCTCGTTCTCATGAGCATATCACTCCTGTCCTCCGGATGCTTCACAGGCTTCCTGCCCTAAAATGGATTCAATCTAAAGTCCTTCTTTTCACTCAAAAAGCTCTTCATAACCAGGCCCCCTCCTACCTCACTGACTTGCTCCAATATCACATTCTTTCCCATAGTCTCTGTTCCTCTGATAAGAAATTCCTGTCTATATCACTCAGAAGTAAGCACCGGACCTGGGGCAATAGAGCATTCTCCATAGCTGCCCCCTCCCTCTGGAACCCTTTTCCTAAACACATCTGAATTTGCATCAGTCTGGCCAAGTTCAAATCATTACTCAAAACTCACCTTTTCAGGACTGATTTTAATGTCTGATTAATTCTGTATGCCATTGGTTTATATGTGATTAATGCTGTATGGTTTTATTGTGTTGTCCTATGACTATATATTTTTTTACTTATGTAAAGCGTCTTTGAGCATCTTGAAAAACGCTCTATAAATAAAATGTATTGTTATTATTATTAGTAGTAGTATTATTATTATTATTATTATTTGGATCAAAGTTGACATTTTTATAGGCTGACTTTTAAGATAAACACATTCAATTCAGTCAAAGAGGATAATTATGAGGACGCAATAATAATAATAATGATAATAATAATTCACTAGATTGTGGTTGTGCAGTGAGTTGCCCATAGCCTATTTGTACGAGTGTGAGGATATGATTTTCAACACTTCTGTGAGTTGGTCAAGATAAGGTTGTAAATATATGTAAATGTAAATATGCCTTAAGTTTTCCTTACAATATGATTCAAACCTTTAGGATAGGAATAGGAAAATAGGAATTAAGTTAGGTCTAAGCTGTTCTATCTATCTATTTATTTAATTCAAATACAAGAGATGGATAAATTCCACCACATTATTGTAAAGCACAATTTTTTTTTTATTTTATTTTATTTAAAAAAAAAATTTTGTTCATTTATCTATTGTTAAAATATAACTAACATGCACTAAATATACTGTATCATTTATGGTGTCAGTCGTATTACATATGATGGATGTCGTATTTCCTGTTTTTGTCAGTTCATGATTGTCTGGTGATTGTGAAATACTGTTCCTCATATTGGCATACTAATAATATAGGGACTTCACTTCCTCACGCCAGAGGTGCCAGAAATGCAGATGAAATTACTCTGTAGGTGCTATTTCTCTATTCAGACATGAGGAATATCAGTGGTATCTGTAAATATTCATTAAATAATTAGTTGGAGTTCTAAAACAATTTGGCTTCAGGCAATACATAAGCAATAAGAAAAGAAGGTTCAACAAAATGACATCCATCCATCCATCTATCCATTTCCCATACTTCTTGTCCTACACAGGGTTGCGGAGCAGCTTGGAGCCTATCCCAGGGAACTCGGGGCACAAGGCATGGGACACCCTGAATGGGTTGCCAACCCATCGCAGGGCACAGTTGCAGACTACAGACAATTTGAAAATGGCAATCAACATACAATGCATGTCTTTGGCTCCAAAGGTGCAAGGCAAACATGCTAACCACTAAGTCACCATGCCCACCCAAAAAGACATTTGGCTGGGGACTCGAATCCTGCTTCCACCCTGTGTGCATGGAGTCGGCATGTTCTCCCCATGGTCCGGGGGTTTCCTCTGGGCACCATGGCTTCCTTCCCCAGTCCAAAGATATGCATTGTAGGTTGATTGGCATTTCCAAATTGTTCATAATGCAGGAATGGGTGTGTGAATGTGGGTGCCCTGTGGTGGGTTGGCCCCCTGTCCAGGGTGTCCCCTGCCTTGTGCCCCAAGTTCCGTGGAATTCCCTGGAATAGCTTGAAGGGTGATGTGAGGAAATGATGCTTTCTCGGGTATCATCAGTCCATTTCAATTTGCTGGTTGATTTACAGTGTTAATTTTAACTGCTAGTTTTGATTTCACTTATTTTCACATATTTTATGATTATTGTTAGTTTTTCTATAAATTTACGTAAAAATGAAGTAAAAATTTAGTCAATTAAAATTGAATGGTATTTGCTTTTTGTATTCAAATTTCCAAAACTGCTCTAAGTTTTAAATCCTGCTTAAATAGAACATCACAGATGAGTATTGCACTGCATAGTCGTAAAAGTAATTTCATTTCAGTGACTTTCAGTAATTTTCAGTAACAGTGCAATTTCATACTCAGATCAGAGAAAATATCCAGGGTGGGTCTATCAGTGTGCAGCAGCACAAAGGTTTCCTCTCACCTTGTCTGTTACTGCATGCAGCCAAGATCATCTCAGTCCATGCATGCTCAATTCTTCTGTATAATTGTTTTACTGTGGCAAAGTGAGTACAAAATTATGTTTTCTTCACCAAAAGTAACAGTGTGAATGATTTTGTGTTTTTGGGAAATGTGAGTGATTTGGGGCCGCATGGTGGTGCAGTGGATAGTATTGCTGTCTCACGGCTCCACGGTTTATGGTTTGATCCTCAGCTTGGGTTACAGTTTCTGTGGACTTTCACCTGTTCTTTCTGGGTTTGTATGAGTTTCCTCCAGGTTCACCAGTTTCCTCCCACTGTCCAAAAACATGCAGGTAGGTGGACTGGCTATGCTAGGTGTGAATGTGTGTGTGCATGGTGCCCTGGAATGGACTGACGCCCCATCTCAGGTGAATACTCCCACCTTACACCCAGTGTTACAGGGATAGGCTTCAGATTCACCACTACACTGACCACAACCTGAATGAATGAATGAATTAATCCATCGTAAGGATGTAAACAACTGCTTTGCTTGCATATACATGAATAAACTTGCATGTGTTAAAATAAACACATTTACAGCGCAATGACATTTAGTCTTGTTGCATGAGTGGGTTAGTTAGCAAAGCACACCCAGTGTATTTTTTTAATGGTGGGTGGTATTGTCTGTATAGTGTAAGTTTCCCTACATCACCACAGAGTATAAAGGAAAGATTCTGGGGTCTCTCCTGCCTAAATAATGGAAACTTTGAAGCTATAGTAAAATATTAAAATGCCATACGGAAATATTAAAATAAGAAATGAAATGTCTACCACAAAATACAGTAGAATACAATAGAAATCAGTGTGATTTTTTGTATTTTTATTTGGTTTTTACAGTGTATTTTTTTTTTATTTGCATTGTATTTAAGAGCTGGTAATTGATAGGTTTTACAGAATGGTTCCCAGGTCTTGCATTGACTCTTGATCCATGTGGTTAGACAGAACCTGCTGGTGTCTTGTTAAACCAGAGGGTTTTGTTCCTATCCATAGTCTGGTCTCAGGAATACCTACAAAATAAATTATTTTATTTAAAAAAAAAAAAAAAAAAAGGGTGTTCACTGTATATAGAGAACATTAGTACATATGAAAATTCACACCCAGGTGTCATAAATAACCCCAACTCGGACCATGCTTATGGTCTTCTGCTTGGGTTGTGTTGACACATATGGCCGAGCAGATGCAAACATCTTTCATGGTGTAAAGTCATTCAAAGTCAGGATATCGGAAAGGTCTTCCTCGGGTGTTATCATAGAGAAGTGTTTCTCAACTCCAGTCCTCAAGCCCCTCTCCCAGAATATTTTAGATGTCTCCCTATTTAACACACTAACAAGCTGATGAGTTGAAACAGGTGTTTAATTATTGAGACATCTAAAACATTTTCGTAGGGGAGCCTGAGAACTGGAGTTGAGAAACACTGTCACAGTGTATTCATATGCTGTCTGATAACTTAAAGCACATAAACATGTGCTGTTTTCCCCCAACCAGCACAACCTCAAGATCAAATTTCCCATAAAGAGAGAAGGCACTGTTTCTGAGACACAGATCATCTGTCTAAACAGCTGAATGTCAGAACTGGGTGTATTGCAGAAAGTAGGTTTAACAAACCTTAAATGCTCTTTTTTTTTTTTTTTTTTTTAACCCTGTTTTACTCCCAACTTAGTCATTGTTATTTAATGTCTATTAACTAGTTCTCTCTAATCATGCTCCTATCTGTTAGATAATATGCCTACTGTATTAGGGATGTAATCAAATACAAAGATATCATTCATAATAAATAGATAGACAGATAATATATTCTAAACAGATACATATACAAACAGAGGGTACACAACTGGATGTATTATTTCGGTGTTTTTGTGAGACTGTAATTCTTGTGATGGTCAATAAAGAATAAAGCGAATATTTATTTATTTATTTATTTTTAAGTTTTCTGAGGTGGTTATTATTTTCATATGGATACAAGTGTGTGGTCAGATATGAAGCTAACATGAACATGCGGTGCTGTGTGATGCACTTACAGTCTTCTTTCACTGATTCATTCATTTCAAAATCAAAAAGACTGTGTCAAAATCAAAATAAAACAAATCCCACTGTCAGTTACCACAGATACTGCTACCACTACTGCTACTAATTTTAATATAGATTTAGACTAGTCCTACAATTTTGCTATCCACATTTAGATATGAATGTATGTTCAAAATAAAACATCTGTAAAATATCATTAATGGCTAAGCATTAAACGGTAACTGTTGTTGCCATTCATTAATGTTAGTTTCTTATCCAGACCTTTGTAAGGAAGGAACTGTATGTAAAGACCTTGACTGTTGCAGGCCCTATCATGAAATTAATCATTAATACAAATTAATACAAATTAATGCTGCGAATTTTGTTCTGTGTATACTAATCCCTTACTTGGAAATTCCTTCCATTACACATCGCAAATGTTTAACAGTTAAAACACTTGAATAGTAAGCACATAATGCTTGAAAATCTATTGTTTTCTTTAGAATGTTTCATCATCGTTTTAGGGGTCTAAGCACCAATTGTTAATTGGTTTTTCTGCTTCTTCACCTTCTTCTTCATCCCTTTTCTTCACTAAAATGTATCATAGGCCTAATTAACACAATGGTGGCACAATAGTGCAGCCACAAAATTAATTTAGCTGCATTTGCATAGTATACAATTGTGCAGAGCAAACCCTAAATCATAGAGACAATATTAGTAGACAATATTAGTAGTACTCCTGCCCGCTACTCAGGCAAACGTGATGGCTTCTCCTCCGCCCACGTAACCCTTTATAATCGCAACCAGCTCGCCCTGCTGCACGCGCAACTAAATTTATTATCCTACATATCTTTATGGCTTGTAAAATCCCCATAAATGCTGATAAAAAAAAAAACTGATCACATCTGGCAAATGTTTATAATGGCTTTCAACGCTAATAATGATGGTAAACTCTGGCAATTGTCCAGAAAAGCTAATACGCGACACAAGTTTTGAAATCATGTATGCAGCCTATAGGATGTATACTGTGCTTTGCAGTTTTGTTATCCCGTTTATTTCCCTAATCGCTTTGCTGCAATGCATGTAGTCGCTACAAGATGGCGGAAAAACTCCCCAAACTGTCAATGCACCGCTTTAAAAGGTGTCAAAAAATGTGGGCCACAATACATGCAAATACACAGCATGAATGTACCGCTGTGAACAACTGTTCATACCGTATACAACGTATTTACAAGTTAAATCCAAAAACAATCAAAATGGATCCCAATAAGTGAGGACTAAAACACGACAGAGTATGCTGTTATATGAAAATAATCAGTGACGGATTGTTGGTTTGTTGCTGTTACTACCCAAAGCTGATTGTTTTTACAAATACATAATATGAATGTAGCACTGTGAACAAAAGTGTCCACACTATTTGTTCATTCACTAACTTTTAAACTTAATAGTTACACACAAAGTTTGATGTGATGTACGCAGCCTAACGCTTTGCTGCAATGCCTTTAGTCGCCAAAAGATGGCGGAAAAACTCTCACTGCACTAAACTGTATAAAAAATATATATATATTTGGATCAAAATACGTCCAAATACATAGACATGTAGCACCGTGAAAACGTGTCCATACAATCTGCGGATGCACTAAAATGAACTATTACACAGTTAACAAGCTTGGTTAGCATGTAGGCTAAACAGTCTAAGGGTTAGTCTATGGTTAGTGGTTTTGAACGCACCCATATGTTCCAACAATCTATTTATAACTATGTACAAGCGTCAGGTTTCTCAGTGTGTCCTCCAACAGAGACAGACCCTTGAACTAGAAGATATGGTCTAAAAAAGAAAGAACGAAATCCCTCCTTTTCAGTGAATACTGGCAAACCGACTGATTTCCGATATTGGTGTTAATATTTGAAGAGCTGAAATGTCGAATGTCACCTACCACATTTCCAACCTGTTGGAAAAAATGACATCCACTGACAAAGACTTTCGGTAAGAGCGCCTGTGTTTAGTTTGAGTGGAAGCCGCATGACTAGTATCAGGCTATAAATATAGGACGGTAATGGATTGTCCTCCAGTTTCTCAAATAAAATGTCTTTTCCGTTTTATACGAAAGATAAGATCACTTCACACTACCAGCACCGTTTATCGGTAAACAGCCCGTTCCAAGTCCAGCATGTGACACACATACAGTTTGTGTGAAAATAAATCACTTCTAATAAATTACTTAATATAAGGTTAT
>JANDJT010000114.1:15686186-15708202 GCA_024331685.1 Stegophilus panzeri | reverse complement strand
CATGAAGGGGTGTACTTGGTCTGCAACAATATTTAGGTAGGTGGTACGTGTCAAAGTAACATCCACATGAATGCCAGAACCCAAGGTTTCCCAACAGGACATTGCCCAGAGCATCACACTGCCTCCCCTGGCTTACCTTCTTCCTACAGTGCATGCTGGTGCCATCTCTTCCCCAGGTAAGCGATGCACATGCACCCGGTTGTCCACGTGATGTAAAAGAAAACGTGATTCATCAGAACAGGTCATCTTCTTTCGTTGCCCCATAGTCCAGATTTGATGCTCACGTGCCCATTGTAGACAGGGGTCAGCATGGGCACTCTGACTGGTCTGCGGCTACGCAGACCCATACACAGCAAGCTGCGATGCACTGTGTCTTCTGACACATTTCTATCATAGCCAGAATGAACTTTTTCAGCAATTTGTGCTACAGTAGCTCTTTTGTGGGATTGAACCAGACATTCTAGCCGTCACTCCCCACGTGCATCAGTGAGCCTTGGGTGCCCATGACCCCATCGCCGGTTCACCAGTTGTCCTTGCTTGGATCACTTTTGGTAGGTGCTAACCACTGCATACTGGGAAAACCCCACAAGACCTGCTGTTGTGGAGATGTTCTGACCCACTCGTATAATCATCACAATTTGGCCCTTGTCAAAGTCACTTAGATCCTTACACTTGCCCATTTTTCTTGCTTACAACACATCGACTTTGAAAACTGACTGTTCACTTGCTGCCTAATAACCCCTTTACAGGAGCCACTGTAACAAGATAATCAATGTTATTCACTTCACCTGTCAGCA
Source organism: Stegophilus panzeri (assembly GCA_024331685.1). Lineage (NCBI taxonomy): Eukaryota > Metazoa > Chordata > Actinopteri > Siluriformes > Trichomycteridae > Stegophilus > Stegophilus panzeri. Next base: position 15,707,405 of record JANDJT010000114.1, on the reverse strand, counting down.
GCTTTAATTTTATGGTATGTTGTTAACTGTATGAAACCAGCAAAATAAGACTTAAGGGAAAATAAACAATGAAACAAGTTTAAAAAATGTTCTTACAGTTTTATTTTTCCACTGTAAACAGAGTACAATTTTAATGTGGGAAGGTGTGACCTAAGCATTAAGAATCTAAAGGATAGATGTTTGGTCTGTTATAATTGTTTGATTTATATGCCTCACTCTTTCATTTACACCATGAACTTACACCATTGACATTGACTACTTACAAAAAGACATATTTAGAGCTAAAACAAAAATACACAAGTTTAAATACTTTATTTACACCTATATTGAACACAGTATTTTTGATAGTATTACTTCCAATGACATTGTAGATCATAATGTTTTCACCTCTGTAGGCTAAGCAGCACCTTAGTCGGTTTCCACCAGTCAATCCTGACCAGTCTTCTTCCACAACTGACTAGCCCTCGCATGGCGGTGAGGAAACGTGCCATTATGGCGCTTGGGCAGCTGGTGCCCAGTAGTAGCCCTGCGGTCTTCATGCAGCTCACTGAGTATCTCATGGGTGAACTAGCACGAGGAGCACCTGCTGCAAACACACGTACCTACATCCAGTGCCTCACCGCCATCAGCCAGCATGGAGGGCACAGACTTGGTGAGATAAGGCTTTGCATCATCTATAAGTAATCTGTATGCAGTTTTATGAACTGGAGGAGGATGCAGTGAATGATTCTTGTTTTTCTTACAATATCAGTGAGATAAAGTTATTGCCTCATCTGAAATGCCTCTGTCAAATCCCTCATATTGCTTTCAATGTGATTTCCATGATTTCCATTCTTTGTATCACAGTATTTGGTTACACCTTTTCAATTTATAGTTGCATTAAATGACAATATAATAGTCAGCTTTTGTATCAGTTGTATCAAATCCTATATGTCTTTCTCAGGGGAGCATCTGGAGAAGATTATTCCAATGGTAGTGAAGTTCTGCAATGTGGAAGATGACGAACTGAGGGAGAATTGCTTTCAGGCATTTGAAGCATTTGTTCGCAAGTAAGTCTTTTGGCTTATGTAACATAAAGTTATCATTTCTGAATGATTTCACATTAATCCATAAAGTGTAGAACCTTTCTCTTTTTCTTGAAAGATGCCCCAAGGAAATGTCTCCTCACATTCCTATGGTAATTAACTTGTGCCTGAAGTATGTCGCCTATGACCCAAATTATAACTACGACGCAGAAGACGACGAGGAGGACTCCATGGATATTGAGGATGGAGGGGATGAAGACCAGGGTGCAATTTTTATTCATTCCTAAACATACTGGAAATTATAGTAACATTTCTGTGCCACTATACATTCACCATACACTTTATTAGGAAAAACCTGTACACCTGCACATTCATGCAGTTATCTAAGCAGCCATTCATATGGAAACTCTAGAGACTGTTGTATGTGACAATCCCAGGAGATCAGCAGTTTCTACAATACTCAAACTAGCCCATCTGGCACCAACAACCATGCCACGGTTAGTCACAGAGATCACACCTTTCCCCATTCTGATGTTTGATGTGAACATTAACTGAAGCACCTGACCTGTATTGGCATGATTTTATGCATTGTGCTGCTGCCACATGATTGGCTGATTAGATAACTGCATGAATGTACAGGTGTTCCTATTTTGTTTCGATCAGTATAGCCCTGGTCTTGTTGCATGTCTGTACAACTCCAGAAAATCAAAATGAAACCTTTGCCAAATTCTTGTTAGAAGGAGCATGAAAAAGGCAGTAATCTCTTCATCTACACATATCCTCCAAACACCGCCCCCCCCCCCCCCCCCCCCCCTCCCATTAATCTGATGATTCATACAGCAAAAGGATTGTGAAACAGGCAGCAAACCTTTCACCGTCACTATTTTTTTCTAACAGAATCTGAGGATGAATACAGCGATGATGATGATATGAGCTGGAAGGTAAGACGCTCATCTGTGAAATGTCTGGAGGCGGTCATCAGCAACCGTAGAGACCTGCTGGTGGAACTTTATAGGAATGTGTGCCCAGTTCTGGTGTCACGTTTCAAGGAACGAGAGGAAAATGTCAAGTCAGACATTTTCTTGGCCTTTGTTGCCTTACTGCGGCAGACTAAACCCCCTCATAGCTCTGCTTTAGATCCTGGAACTAAGGAAGACCCTGCAATTACCCTTTTGAAGAAACAGGTACAGACAAACAGTGATATAGTATATACAGTGATATATTAATGGTCACACTCAATTTAAGGGATACTCAACTTGCTCACAGGTGTTTGTATAAAGAACTTTTTTACTATTTCCAAAGCACCATCCTTTTTAGATATAGTCCACAGCTACTATTAAAAATTTTGTATTTTAGGGTGGATTATTGGTTAGCATGTTTACCTTGCGCCTCCGTGTGTGGAGTTTGCATGTTCTCCCCATGCTTCGGGGGTTTCCTTCAGGTACTCCAGTTTCCTCCCCCAGTCCAAAGATGTGCTGTAGGCTGATAGGCATTTCCAAATTGTCCATATGCTATTATGCCCTGCAATGGGTTGACACTCTGTCCAGGGTGTCCCCCGCTTTGTGCCACGACTTCCCTGGAATAGGCTCCAGGCTCCCCCAAGACCCTGGTTATGTCCAAACCAGCTCCCTAGTTTAGTAGTCAGGGTACTGATCAGAGAGTCGGCCATTTTAAGGGCTGTCTCAATTGCAAAAATTCTTCCAGGGCACTGGAACATCCGCTCCATAAAAAAAATCCTACAATGCACAGCAAAAATCAGGGAGCATCAATGCTCACTATGTTCCCTTACTGGAAATGACGTCATGATTTCTGAAGCCTCTCAGCTCGAAAAAAATGGCAACTTTTCAGCCAAATTCCGGCTGTAAATGCAAATTGTTATTGTTGTAGCTCTCAAATGATTACTTACATTAGCAATTTTTAACTTTCTTTGATGTTCTGTATATGGTTTGTTTGAGTCTAATGACTTTTAATGTTTAATGATTTTGTTTTTAAATTCACTAGCTTGCCTATGATTCTGCTTGGCCTATTATGATAGAAATATGTTATTAAGCTAACAAATTTCTATGACATATAAAACTTAAATAAATGAAAAAATTCAGTTATCAGTGTCCCAATGTGTAGTAAGTCAGGGTCCTTACCAATGCCCCAACTCGTGTACACGTGTTCACTGCCTACTGAACTAGGGAGCTGGTTGAGACATATCCCCTGCATAGGATAAGTGGTATGGAAAATGGATGGATGGATGAATTCTTAATTTATTACCTAGTTTCAGACCTTATACATTATATGTCATGTAAATACCACCATATTCTGTCTATTGGAACCATCTTCATCCTTGACTGTAGGTGTCCCCAATTCTTGGATCCTTCTTACAAATGAACCAGCATACCCTTAATAGACCTATAGTGTGATTAGTCTCAGGAAAAATCTTAAAATATTAAAAAGTCTTTGTTTGTGAAAAAAATGTATTGACTTTGTGAAAAAAAACGTATACACTTTGTTCTCTATGTGAACTAAGTGAAATCCCTCGTACATGTACTTGAAATGTCTGGTACTCACAGAGTCTGTGATAAATCTGCCTGGATTCAGGAGATTTGTATACATGTATTTTAAGTGTCTCTTACGTTGTCTTAAGTCTTGTCGTATTCAGTTACTGTTTCATTTCAAATCCAGTGTAGGGGGATAATCAAAAATGGTGTCACTGTCTAATTATATATGGATTGGTGAGATATTTGTACAATAATACACTTTTAAAATCAGACGCCCCTTGCATTTGTAGGTCCCCACAGTAATAAAGGCCTTACACAAACAATTGAAGGAGAAAAGCATGAAATCCAGACAAGGCTGTTTCAGTATACTAACAGAGATAGCCATTGTGCTTCCTGGGTCATTAGGAGAGCACATTCCTGCCCTTATTCCAGGTAAGGTTCTTGTTCATTTAAATGAACATATTTTGTACAGTTCTGGTATGGTTCATCTGAACAATAAACCAGACCAGTATTAATATGATACTGTGTTTGCACTTTTGCACTAACTTTTAGCACTTTTCATACTTACTCCCTCATGAAGACTTATTCTTTCCATAGGCATTGTGTACTCTCTCACAGACAAGTGTGCCTCCTCGAACATGAAGATCGATGCACTTTCCTTTCTCCATGTTCTCCTGTCCAGCCACACCCCAGAGGTCTTTCATCCACACATCAAAGTCATTCTGCCACCTGTAATTCACTGTGTTGAAGACCCTTTCTACAAAATTACATCTGAAGCCCTTCAAGTGACTCAGCAAATGGTCAAGATGATGCGCCCCCTGGATAAACCACCTTCTTTTGATGCAAAGCCCTATATTAAGGATATCTTCAACAGTACCTTAAAGAGGTTAAAAGCAGCAGACATCGACCAGGAAGTGAAGGAGAGGGCCATTTCCTGTATGGCCCTCATTGTCAGTCACTTGGGAGACCACTTGGGAGGAGACCTGCAGCCCACCCTACAGATCTTTTTGGAAAGACTAAAGAATGAAATCACCAGGCTCACAGCAGTAAAGGCTTTATCTATCATTGCCACATCTCCACTTAAGGTTGACATAAGACCTATCTTGACAGAAGGAATTCCAATTCTTGGATCGTTCTTACGTAAGAACCAGCGTGCCCTTAAGCTAAACACGTTAACAGCCCTAAATATCATTGTCACAAATTACAGTGACAGTTTCAAGCCAGCTTTGATAGAGTCTGTGTTGAATGAATTACCAGCTTTGATTCAGGAGAGTGATATGCATGTTTCCCAAGTGGCTATCATGCTTGTCACATGTGTGGCCAAAGTTTGTCCAAATTCTTTAGCCAAGATAGCAGGCAATATCTTGTCTGAAGTATTTCACTTGGTCCATTCACCACTGCTTCAAGGAGGTGCTCTTGGTTCCATTGTTGAGTTCTTTCAAGTCCTGGTCCTGACCAAGGCCAGCAATACAGGCTACAATGATCTCGTAAAGGCTTTGACTGGCCCTTTCTATAAGGCTAAATCAGCTGACTCCATGCCAGTTCATAGGCAGTCCTATTACTCAGTTGCAAAATGTGTGGCTGCACTGTCTTCTGTATGTCCCAAAGAAGCTTCTGGAACAATTACCAATCTCATCCTGGAGGTGAAGAACCAGAAGACTTCAGAGTCTGTGAGGATCCTGTCATTTCTTTGTCTTGGGGAAGTCGGACGTTCCATGAAGCTGGGTACTCACAAGGAGTTGAAGACCATCATCATGGATGCTTTCAGTTCCCCCAATGAAGAGGTGAAATCTGCAGCATCATGTGCACTAGGCAACATCTGTGTGGGAAATTTAGATGAGTACCTACCATTCCTATTGAAAGAAATCGGTAGTCAGCCCAAAAAACAGTACCTGCTCCTTCATTCACTAAAAGAAGTGATCAGTGCTTTATCAGTTGAGAGTCTCAAACCTCATGTGGAGAGCATTTGGTCTCTGCTCTTCAAGAATTGTGAGTGTCCAGAAGAAGGTACTCGTAATGTTGTGGCAGAATGTCTGGGCAAACTCACACTGGTCAACCCATCTGAGCTTCTGCCCAGGCTTAAGAAGCAGTTATCCACAGGTAAAAATCCTTAGCAACTCAAGCTACTGTAACCAAAAAGAGAATATTTGCTTTAGGCAACACCTAGGTAGAGGTCCACAGAGGGACAATGAGATTAATATATTCAGCTGCGATAAATGAAGAATATTAACACAAGGCAATCTCTTTTTAGGTTCCTCTCTTGCCCGTAGTACTGTTGTGACAGCTGTGAAATTCACTATTGTAGATCAACCTGTGCCCATAGACTCACTTCTTAAAGAATGCATAGGTAAAATCTTTTCAATGTTATTATCACTAGAGTGTTAATGAATACAATTGTTCAGTTCCATTGCAAAACAGTGTGACATTGTCACATCTCCCTTACTAGGTGACTTCCTAAAAACCATCCAAGATACAGATCTTAATGTACGGCGTGTTGCCTTGGTGATGTTCAATTCAGCTGCTCACAACAAGCCTGGCCTGATACGTGGTCTTCTAACCACAGTTCTGCCAAACCTTTACAAGGAAACCCAAATAAGGAAGGAGCTCATTCGAGAGGTAGCATGCCATGTTGAGATTACCCACAGTACCATAGTAAAACTAACATACTTTTACATATTTTAAAATGGATGTTTTTGAAAATAATTAGCAGAAATCTGTTACTATAAATGTCTGAGAATATTGCTTGAAGAAATGAGCAAAATTAGCTCAATAAATAAATACATTTTATAGTATACTGTATATCATGGCAACTTAAAAGGTTTTCATGAGCTGAATGTAGAACACTTATATAATAATGCACATAAAAAATATTTGTTTACTATTTCAGGTAGAGATGGGTCCCTTTAAGCACACAGTGGATGATGGGCTAGATGTCCGTAAAGCAGCCTTTGAGTGCATGTATACTCTACTGGACAACTGCCTGGAGTGTCTGGATATCTTCGAGTTCCTCAACCATGTGGAGGAAGGCCTAAAAGACCACTATGACATTCGAGTGAGTATACTGATGATACTATATCGCATGATTCCAAGCCATTCATATTTAAATGTATGTTTTGAATAATTTGACACAATCCAGTTCCTTGAAAAATAATTGACTGCACCTTATAATGCTTTATACCAGTGTTTTGGATAACAGCAGCTCTGAAAATAGTAGCAGCTGTACTCATCACACCACCCCATTGTTGATCATTTTCCTTTCTGCTTCATTTTATTCCTTACATAATATGGATGTTCGTGTTTGTTTATACTCTATTGGTTGTTTTCTTTTTTTTGTTTTCATTCTTATGGATGTGAGATACAGCAAAAGCAATTATAAATGTTAGTCGGTTTTTAAAAGGGTATGGTCTTCTACTAAGAACCATGGCATCTGCACAATTCAGGTAAAATGAGTAGAATTTTTATTTTACACTTTGTAATATTATTAGAAATATTATTATGTATTAGGCAGGTGTGCATTAATTTAAAAATCAATAACTTCTAAATTGAGCAAGGCTTTGAACAAGGAACAAAACATTTCCAGTTTTCTGCATCGCCTGTCATGGTTTGTGGTAAGTCAGCTTCTTTAGTTGCCATACCCACACCACACATTTTTTCCAACCACCACCCTTTATTTTTTCTGTCATACAGTTGGGTGGAAATGTTTGCATACCTTTACTTTGAATGACAAAATGAGCTAAACAAAATTTATTTTAACTCACAAGACTGTGTCTGTGAATTTTATGTTTGTTACAAATATGTCATTATCAAAAGTAACACACTGGTATTAATTTTAAGACAGACAAAGTATTATTGCTTCAAAATTTTTATTTTCTTTGCATTTTGTAATGTATAAAGAACTTGCATGTCAGCTTTGTATAGTTAATATTTTTGGTAGCCCTGGGGAAACAGTTGGTTCCTTGTATCTTTGCATCTGCCAGATTACTTGGTTATCTATGATACACAGTTTCATTTAAACAATGCAGAGATTTTGCGATATATTTAGACAATGTAGACTATATATCTCTATCCCCCCCAAAAAGTCTTTTTTTTTTTTTTTGCTTATGTCACATTGCAGAATCTACTTTTTTTTGACTGATGGTAAGAAGTTTTTTTCTTCTAAAAACTGACCTTGAACTTCATATGTTCATACCTCCTATGATGTGCAGTGAATATTACCCATGTCTATGTGTATTTAGAAAATACATGTAAATGTCTGAAGGATCAATAATTACTTTTTACCCATTACATTATTAAATAACTGTTATCTTTGATGTTCCCCAGATGTTAACCTTTATCATGCTGGCCAGGCTTGCCTCTTTGTGTCAATCTGCTGTTATCCAACGGTTGGACCGTCTAGTGGAGCCCCTCAGAGCCACTTGTACTACAAAGGTATGTTCTAGCTGGCAAGATACATCAGCTATGTTGAGTAACAAGGACGAGTCATAAAACATTTCTCCCACCATTGTTCAGGTAAAGGCTGGCTCTGTGAAGCAGGAGTTTGAGAAACAGGAGGAGCTGAGGCGCTCAGCAATGCGTGCAGTGGCGGCTCTTCTGTCCATCAGAGACGTAGAGAAAAGCCCAGCGATGGCTGACTTTGCCACACAGATCAGAACCAATACAGAGATGGCTACCATTTTTCAAAGTATTCAGGGAGACCCCATATCAGGGGCCGTGGAATCGATGGACACTAGTTAGGACTTTCAGCTATAAGTATGCACTTTGTGTGTGTGATTATTTAACAATAGAAATTAAAGAAGTCTTCTGTGCTAATGGTTTAGTATCACAATTTTTCTGATGATTACAATGCATAATTTCCACACTGAATTTAGCCTTACTATCCCATTACTAAAAAACAAAACCCAAATCTTCATTTACTATGGCAGCACAAGACTAAACTGAAGATAAAATCTGAATTGAGATTCTCGTCTTTATAAAAATTGGTTACGATTCAACAAAACCTAACCAGATTAGACAAGACAGTAAAAATGCACATATTACACAGGAAGTTAAACATGCTGGCACAAGCACAAAGTTACACAATACCCACAAAGGGGAAAACTAGGGGCATCTACAACAGCAATACATAGCAAGTTGTAAATGTCAGTTTAGTACGAGTTTAACTGCAAACAGCAGATAGGAAAGCCAGCAAACATTTATAACACATTTAAGAAAATTACAAGACACATGGACTGGTTTTTATGATTTTAAGCTTTATTGAAAAGACCATAGTTCCAGATTATTCGTTCTCTTCGCTGCGGAGTCTTGCGTTCGGGTTTGTGACCTTGATGGCCAACTGAGCCGCTCGCTCCACAATCACCTTCCTGTTCTTTGAGGAAACGTTGTGGGCAATCTCTGCACAGTAGCTCCTACAAAAGGTAGCACACAGACAAAGAAATTAAGACAAGCATGCAAATGCAAAGTTCTATAATATCTCAAGAACTGGACTGCACTACAGACCCCTTATACTGCCCGTTTTTCTTTTCTACAACAGTTCTTAAGTGCATTCCATTGTAAGCAATGCAATGCAGCAAAAGTTAATTACTAGGCATTGAAAATCAAATGAATGCTGGATATCTGTTGCAGATTATCTTCCACCTGCAGGCTATGAGCAGAGCTTGAGGTGGAATGGGTATCTCCTCTGCAGCACTCTCTCTCTCCATATTCAATACCTGACTAGAACATGGGTGAATTCAGCAGGTACAGCTGGAGAGGAAAGCTGGGCTGACTAAGGTCTTGATGCATTTTAAACTTTTAATTACCATAAACATAAGAGTTTTAAAGAGTTTCCTCAAATCACAGTATACAACACCTGCATACTTTATTAGTTTTAGAGAACTAAACATACTGCTGATCCGGTGTTTATAGATGAACAAAGTTGCACATTCACACTGCATACAACAAGAATCTGGGCCAGGCAAAAAACAGCCAGTACTTTGTTTAGGTCTGGTTCATTTGTTAACCTTTCATAAATTTGGACCTTTCTGTATTGCCAACGATTACATGGTCAGCATTCACTTCAGTAGGACTGCATGATGCTTGAAGAAATGCCAGACAGTCTTAGAACCGAGATCTCAATTCTCAGTCACGATTATTTAACATTTTGTAAGGAACAGTAAGTATAGTTTTCAAATTACATTATTGTAGCATAACACTGAAGCAACATTTTTACTAATGGAAATTTGTGAATGAATTACTTGCATGTTTGTACTGCACTGGCCTTACTCCTGAGCAATGATGACTGCTACTTAATCTCAAACTAATCATATTAGGGTGCCGGGTGTGCGGTGTGTGAAGGAAACCAACATTATCAGTTAGTTTAATAAGTTTCAGAACATGTACAGCATCGACTGCCTCACCCCATTCATTCATTTTATTTATTTAGTGAGTGATTTTATTTTTCTGTATTCATTTTATTCATTCACCACAAAGGTGTTCCTTTTCACTTACAAGCAGGCGTTTGGATCATTTTCAAATTCACTCCCACACTAGTTTTCCGAGGGGTCTCTGCTTTTTCTTCTGTAGACTGCATTTAGTTCCATGGTAATTTCAAGCAAATTTTTTCTAATACAGTTGTAGTGTTATGGTCCATTACCAAGGACAAGTACAGGCATGTTTTCTTGTACTGAGGAAATAACTTAAAAAGGCTTTCAACAGAAGTATAATTCAAACTAAAGGTCACAAATTTTAATTGTGACAGCGGAAGCTGCTCTTAGATTTCCATTGCGACTACTCTGTCAGTTACAGGAGGGAAGAGAGAGAGAAGAAAGAAAAGAAGAAGAAGAAAAAAAAAGTGTTCATTCTTGTCTATAGTAACCACATGTACACTTCAGATAGCTTCTGACTTTACAGTATGACAATACTGAGAGATGTCCCATCACCCCAAGACTCTAAAAACAGCAGCATTAAAAGCTCTTACTTGTTGCTCATTAGAAGGACTTCGAGCTCTTTGACATTGTGCACCAAGAACTTCTTGAAGCCAGACGGCAGCATGTGCTTGGTCTTCTTGTTGCTACCATAACCGATGTTGGGCATCAGCATCTGGCCCTTGAAGCGCCTGCGGACCCTGTTATCAATACCTCGTGGCTTCCTCCAGTTGCGCTGCAGAAGGAGTGGGTCAGTGTTTAGCGTTTAAAATGACCATGTTTTGGAAAGTGAAATATCCTCTAATGTTTTAGACACGGAAATATATACAAAAACATTTCAACAGGCACAACATACAAGTACATTTAGCACACACTTAGTGCTCTTATTTTTAAATGAAAAAGCCACATGACATTAGGACATTCAGCGTTCAGTTTTCATGCTATTCAGCTTTTAAGACAATAAGATCTAATTATCATAACGAACAACACTTGTCAATAAACACCAACATGGTTCTCAAAACATTTTCTGAATTTCTTTGCAAAAGAGTGCCTTTAAATTCCATACTCTCCTAAATTTATACAAGAACCCTAAGCTACTTCATATTTATTACTGCATTATTAGATGCACTATTTCGATTTTTTTCAGTATTTAAAAATTAACGAGCTTTGTTAACAGAATTCTGACCTGGAGCACAAGAAAAGCTAAAAGATGGGGTTGAAGTCACAAAAAGCCAATTGCACAAGGAAGAGGGGAAAGGGGGGGGGCACCTTTATGCACATTTCATGTAAATTATATTACATTAGGGACGTCTCAGCATTTATTAACCAAGAAAAATAGGCCGAATCTATGCTTCACAAGAGTGAGTTTTCACAATTCCTTATGACAAGAATAATTTTCCAAGTCTAACTATCGAGATTCTGAACTGGAATACTGGAACTGGAACTGGAACTAAGTAACTGGACACTGAACTATTTTTTGTACACCACGTAGATCATAAACCAATAAAATCATTTGAGAAATGTAACCGTTATGGTGCTTTTTATCCAGAAAACCCACAGCTCCTCCGTCTACTTGTATTTGTTTATAGGGAAGTCGTTCCCAGATCAACACAGCGGACAAGTTGACGTGAATGCTTTTGTGCACAGGTGCATAGGGTTTCTTTACAAAGTGACATCACCAACTACTGGCCAGGCATGAATAATATAGTTTATAGTCGTGAACAGGGATCATTTTCACAACCTTTTCATCATATGAGAAACATTTCAAAAAGGCAAAGGAATTTTTTTTTTTTTTAAAATAATTTAAGTACATTGTTGTCATGTAAACATAAGTCATGTTCTTTAAAATGTTTTTTTTGGATGTGCGGGATTGGGGTTTTTTTTGCCTTTGAATATACAAATAATAAGTTTGTCAGACCATCTTTATATATATTCAATTATATCCTCTAACCCTGCTTATGGTTTCCAATATGTTCATTATTCACGCTGCAGATGTATTTGTCCTGACAAACAGGGATAGAAACATTCTCAAATCAATTCAAGCTGATATTGGAGCAGATTGTCAAACATCTGTCAATAACAGCAATCATTGACAATCATGTGAACAGCTTCCAGCTGCAGAAAATATATAGCACTTCTTACCCTGATCTTTACATAGCGGTCTGACTGATGCCTGATGAACTTCTTAGTCCTTTTTTTGACGATCTTAGGCTTCGTAAGGGGTCTGAGGGCGGCCATGATAGCTGCAACAAAAAACATTTCATTAAAAACTAAAACACATACATACACATTATATAACCATCCATATATTACACACAAATGCAGTACTACTTTGGAGACACCTGACTGAAATGTTTCTCATAACCTTAAAAATCTTTTGATCTGAAGGTGTGTGATTATATGTTTGAAATTGGTGTTGTAGACAATATAATCGTGCCGACATTCATTTCTTTCATTAGAACACTAACATTTTATTTACAATTTTTTTTTTTTTTTTTTTTTTAAACGGAGGACTTTGAATTAAATATTCCGAAAAGATAAGTGTCCGACGTAGGTGGGAACTCCTTTAATACTGTTTAAAAAGCATCTCAGGGGGATTCCTCAAGAAATCGGCTGAGAAAATGCCGAGAATACATTTCTGTAAATTCTAGGCAAAAAGGGGGTCTATTTTGAAAATGCTAAAATACTAAATTATTTTGGGTTTGTTTTAATCACAACATAATTCCCATAGTTACATTTCTATTACTCCAGAGTTTTGATGACTATTATTCTAAACCGTGGGGGGGGGAATAAAAATACAAGAACGAGTGTGTCTAAACATTTGACCGGTAGTGTGTAATATACATATATACACATTACTTACATATTTCCTTGCAAAAGAATACCTTTAAATCCTGCACTTTTAGAAATCTGAGTAATGTACCTTGAAGTACTATAAAATAACTCAATATTTGAATAACATGCCCAATTTTTTTTTAGGTCTGGCGCTTAAGACTATAACTAAAGAACACTTCTTAAATATTAAACAGAAAAAAATAAGTGCAGCAAGTCAAGTACCGTCTCTCACTAGAGCTACTTAGCTAGCATTAACAGCTTAACACTTCTCACAAACACCTACTGTTCCACAATTACAGTTGTAGGAGAGAAAAAAACAGAAAAAAGTGTGAAGTAATCATCCATCCATTTATAACTGAGAAGCCAAACAAGACTCATTAGAGCTGTACGTGCACTTATTAGCCGTTTAGCATGAACATCGCTGGCACCTAGCATGGTTTCATTAGCATGCGCTGATGCTACTTTCCAACTTGTGACATTACAATTACGTAAGTACAAATAATTAATTTTAGAGTTAACAACTTGAGAACTACTTGAAGCCACGTTTAAATAATACAACATATTCGGCTACATAACTGTCTCTCTTTAAACAGCGCCAACTCCACACTAGCCGCCATGTCTGCTAGCGCTGTTTATTTTAAACATACAAAATATCTAAAATTAATTTACATCTTGACCCGAAATATCTTAACGTGTATAATCTTAGGACATCTTGGGATGGGTCTGCAAAGTGATGAGTTTAAACCTGTGTCAGAACAACATGATGGAAACAGATTTTCTCGTTCCACTCACCGTTTAACCTGTCTTCACGAAAAGACAGTCGGTAGAAGAGGAGGAAGTAAAGCGCGGAATGCTGGGAAATCAACCCCAAACACCGGATGTTGGTGAAACCGACCGGCTTCCAAACGCCTTCTAATTTCCTTCATTAGTGCACTACATAGGGTATGAAACAATGGCTTAGGCACACTTCTCTATATTTAATAGAGCGCTATTTGGGATTAGATTCATTATGTTATAAAAGTGTCACAGTGTGTTGTGCATTAGCGCGGTTTTACGTAAATTAACTGGATTTATTTATTAATTTATTCATTCATCAACAAATTTAGCTTTTTTTTTTTTTTTTTTTTTTAAATATTGATGCTTCTCCTCGCTACAAATGGAAACGTCACTATCATAAAATAATGATACATAGTCAATTATAACCATTAAATAAAATATAGTGTCTTTGACGTGTTACAGTAAGAGAAAAGTCCCTGTAGTAATAAAACAAAAAGTAAAAAAAAAAAAAAAAAAAAAAAAAAAAAAGTTTGACGACATTCAAATGCTTAGAAAGAAAATCAGGGTTATGGATGACTGGAGTTCACGTCCCACACACAAATTCCTTTTGTCTGCCCACATACTGTACATATCCCATAGTGGTTAAATTCACAGTATTAGGGAACACTTTATACATAGTTTAAAAAAAAACAAAAAAAAACAAAACAACTAAGAACATGAAACAACGACCTGAAGACTATACACAAGGCCAACATGCAGGAAATGACAGACAAAATACTTGACATTCATTTCAGTTTATTAGAAATGTATTTATAAATCCACTGCCGTAAATAAGTGCATAGCAAAAGTCAAAATACATAATATATATATGATTATATGTATGAACATGTGCTTTAAGTTAAATATATTTATTAACGTGTATTTAAATAAGTGCAGGGGTGCATACGAATTGTAAACATTAAGATTAATTTAATTGCACTTAATTTAATTTTCGCTTATCTTTCTAAGACAACACACTTAACATCATGCTGTTGCTAATCCATTAACCCATTGTGCAGTGACCTGACAATCACTGATAGTCTCCTGTCTCTTGTCCTATCTGAAAGTCATAAAAATGACATTAATGATTGCCCTTGACTAACTTACAAGTTTAAGAACATAATAAATATTAATTCAAAACAACAGCAACACAGTCTCTAACCATGGTGTGTTAACAAGGCAGGTGACGCTAACTGGCTACATTAATCCCCAAATATTAGTGGATTTTATTTATTTTTTTTAAACAACATTGATGTAACTATATATAAATACTACATACACATGTCGGTGTGTTATATAAATATTCGTAAATCTATGCATTTATTGGCTACTAATTACCAAAAATCGCAGTTCTTTCTCTCTAACTCTATGAATTCAAATCACCCGCACAGACCTTCCCGGAACTGAAGTCTACATGAATCACGTGACGGTCAAGCGTTTTGAACTTCCGTTCTAACCATAACCGTACTTGATTGGATAGTTGAACAAAGCCTATCCGGTCTGAAGACGCCCACTGATTGGGAAACGCCCATTTATGTTCCGCAGAGACCTTGTGCTGGGGGGCGTTGTTGGTGGGTGGTATTGGACGGGGTCGGGGCGGGGGCAGGGGTGGGAGGAGTTATGTGACAGGGTTGGGTCTCGTCATTCTTCATAAGATTGAATTTCTACTGAATTCCTCTTAACATTTTTTCCATCCGTTCTCTGCTCACGATTACAACGTGTTATCCTGTCGGCCAAGGTAGGTTTAAAACCTAATAAATAAACAAATAAATATTAATATCTACATCTTTCTTATTTGCTTTGTAGAAACCCGACCCTCATTTATCTAGTAGTCTTTATTATTTTTTTTTTTTGCTAAAATCTAAACCAAACAAACAATAAGTAAATAAATAGATAAATAACACATCGTTGTTAGGTACACATCGTTCTTTTTTGCGTTATTTTTGTTGCATGCATGCGTGCTTGCTGACAGGAACGATTTTATTAAACAAAAAGTAATTATAAGATTACAATGTGATAAATGAATATTTTTATATGATTTAGCTTAATATAGACCTAGGTAAAATAAGTCTTTTTAACAAGTCACGTCACAATTTCTGATTGTAAATTTATACCAAATAAAAAAATATCTAATATTAAAACTTGTCTCTTTTGTCCTCCCTGTATGGGTCATTAGGTAGATATGTAAGTAATTAATATGTCAGCATATACAATAGGGTAAAAAAAAAACAAAAAAAAAACATGGCACAGATCTGAATGCTGAATTAATATCTGAGGTTTTACATTGGGCTGGTTTGTCTATGAAGCAGAAATTAGATATGGGAATACAAACCAAAAATATGTGATATTTTGAAAAATCCAGAATCTGCTAAGAGTCAGGAGTAATCAGACTCGCAGGACGTTAATGAAGATAATCGACCAGCCAGAAGATATCGGGAGCATTTTTAAAATACCACCATTTGTCAAGGGAGATATGCTTTCCAGCTTTATAGCTGGCCTATGTTGTGCCTCATTTGTCATCTGCATTAAAAAAAAAACATTGGCTAAAATCTCAATGTAAAAGAGTTAGGATTTGGAAACTGTTTTTATAGTTTCAGCAACATTTAAAAAAAATTTATGACCAGTTGCTACACTCAACAATTACTGTAAACTCCATATACTGAGAGTTGAATCATAGTTGCTTTCTAAAAGTTTCAAGGTTCCAGATTTAACCACAGAAATTACAGACTTTGAGCAACATGCTGACAACCTATCAATTACTAGATTATTTAAATTAATAAAGAATAAACTGATTAGGGGGAGTTTGAAAATTCAAAATGGCAGAAAAATTTTCATGACGGAAAATGACATCATAGGGTGCATTCGAATTGTCTTGTTTCTAGCTCTTATGGTTCAAAAGTTATTAGCGTAAACGTGAGTGCAAATTTGAGCTGTTGGTGGCACTAGAGGGTTTGAGATAGAGACTCCAAAATTGCTCTGGTTAGTGTTGAGATTGTCCTCTAGCTGTCTGCCAAATTTCAGAACTTTCCCGCAAGCAGTTGTATGAGCGGCCATAGAGCCAGCAAGTTCGGCCCACCATGGTCTAATTGGTATCGTTGAATCTACGAAGACCAGTCTCATGACAATGGGCAAAAGTAATCAAAAACAATTAGCATTTTTTGAAATTGCATTTTAATTTTGACACCAATGATGATGCCAATGACAGGTACTAAGTTTGGTCTGAATACGCTAATGCATTACGGAGATTTAGCCTCACATCCGTTTTTGCGTGAATTCGCCATCAAATTTGTCTGCACATTATTTGAGAATGGTTTCTTTTATCAAAAAGCTCTTGATAACTTTTTGTCTGAATGTTCTGAAGATGATCTCTTACGAATTTCATCAAAATTAGATGAACTATCTAGGACAAGTTTGAAGTAGGTTTTTCAGGAAATTCAAAATGACGGACAGGAATTTTAGCCTACCATGGCATGGTTTGAATTGTTGTATAATGTACAGTCATAGGCTGGATGACAGAAGAGGAGACTTTTCACAAGTACTTTTAATGTCTAAGAAAATATGTAAGGAGCAAAAAGTATATATTTTTTTCTTGGAAACATAATTAAGTAAGCGTGTATGTATTAAATTTCATATTACTCAAGTAAAAAGTAAATACACCAACAAAATACTTAATTATAATAAAAAGAAAAGTACAGTTACTCAAGCATTGTTTACTCCTGGGCCTAGTCCACACAACTCGGGGAAAATGTGAAAATGCACATTTTCTTCATTTTACTATTCTATCCACACTAAAGTAGTACTTTCAACCACCAAAAAGATAATGACAGTGTTTTTCTAAATATGACATATATCCAATTAATGGTTTAAAAATGCCTATGTAGGAGCTGGTTGGGACATCAGTAAAGTAGGTGGTGATATTGAGCTATACTGATAAATTCACTACTAGTCAACATTTACTTCTGTGATAAGAAACATGTAACTGAGCAGGAGAGATTGGCTAATACCTGCCCCATTTCTGCCCCACTTCACATAGTGCTATTGGGCAGTTCCTCTCCATAATGGTTTTCTGATGTTTTGAAGGTGTTGGAACCCTCTTCAGACGTAACCACAAATCAGCCTTAAGAGTGGAAACATTAAAATCTACAGTCGTGCACAGCTGAGTGTTAACCCACTTGGAATGCATCAGAGCCATAACTGTGGCCTCTACTGACCTTGAGCCTTTAATTACAAATAGTTTATTAATGCCTTATAGTTAATAGTATTAAATCAAAGTTTTAGCCTGTGATTACAATCATCACCAGTAATCAGAAATATATTTGGGTAAGTCTCCAATGTGAAAGATGTGACACAATGTTTATCATGCTAATTAAAAAAATTCCACTGTGTTTACTATAGCTATGTATGCCCCAGTGCACGGAATGGGGCCCCCCCTAACGCAGCCCCTGTTATATGGGATGCAGACCCCACCAAACCCAGTGCCTGGATTTGACGGAATTGGCGGTAAGAGCTTAAATAATTAAATATTGTAATGAAATGAAAAAGAAATAATAATAAAATGATTTTTGAAAGGAGTTTTATTTGGCTGATGTATAGGTATATTGCTCTTATGATATCCACTTACCCACTCTTGAGTAATGCCTTATTATTTACTGAGCCTCTAATGTCACACCATATACATGACCTTTGGGGACAACAGGCCATTGTGTCAAGAAATGAAATGTGTAAAAAAAAAAAACAACAGAAATATCAAAGGGTCTGATTATGGCTTGCCTAAATGTATTTGCCAGTAGATATATAGTAGCGTGTCAGTGGGCTAATATAGTATTTCTTCTTCAGCTTGTTTCTTATATAGAGACATATGTCTAATCTGCTGTTAATAGCACAAATCTTGTACACACTTGTGATGTTGTTATATTTTGAAAGGTGGATTTCTTCCTCCTCCACCTATCCAACCAACGCCAACTCCTGATTCACAGCCAACACAGGACTGGAGGTATGATTCTTTCATTTAGGGACAATCTTTTTCATATCATCATATAAACTCATGTATTTTTTTTAATGTGCTTGTTGGTCATTGCCGGGCCTGACTGTTTCCAGCAGTAAACCTAGTCTGAGTAACTCTCTAGATTAATCAACTACATGGTGGCAAGCATGACAGACATGGCTGAACTGAAATCAGTGATCCAGCTGACCCTCTAACTTGGAGACTTGTACCTGTCAACAGAACCCTCTGTATAGGTCAGTGGCTAGTCATACTTCATGCCCAATCTCAGCTGAATATGAGGAAGCTATATTTACAGCTGCTTCTGAAAGGCTTTTCCAGGATTATAATGACCTACCAGCTGAGCTACCGTTTTCAACCAGCTCACAAGTGCAAGCATCACCCCATCACCCCAGTGAATATAGCCTCATGCCAATGAACACCATGACCTGCAGTTACTTTGCTAATCAGATTCAGCCAGACCATCGCATGTGGTATCAGCATCAGTTGAGGATGCTAGGACTAATGACTGCAGCCACATTGGTGTTCCACCTAAGCTTGCTGGAGCTGTGGGCATTCCAGAAGTGAGTTATTAGTAGGACAGAAGACAAGCGCGTTATTGTACCAAGTGACTGCAATTTCAAATCCCGTTGGTGATATCATTAGCAGTTGGATGAGTCCCTGTGTATGGATATAGTGTAACACTATAAAATTACATGTGGCAGCCATTGTAGTGACCATAGGACCATGGATGGCATGGCTTTAGAGTTCTATAGGCTTATTACCACCTTTCTAAAGGGTCAAGGCACATCCACATACCACAATCCCAAAGGAGTTCAGAATGGGATATTTCTTTAGAAGAAATGGAATCAGACAAATAAAGAGATGAGATTGTGCTGAGATACTCATATATACTCAGGTAAACATGTGGGTTGCAGTATCCATCCATCCATCCATTTTCTGTACCGCTTAGCCTACACAGGGTCCCGGGAAACCTGGAGCCTATCCCAGGTGACTCGAGGCACAAGGTGGGGGACACCGTAGCCCTGTTGCCAACCCATCTCAGGGCACAATCGCACAGACTCACACACATTCCTGGAGGTGCGAGGCAAACGTGCTATCTACTAAGCCAGGTTGCACCATTGTAGGGCAAAATCGCAATGCTTTAAGAAGGATTTAACCTGATCATCTTTGAGTCTGTATTTATTTTTGAGAAGTATCTATTTTTAAAAAGATAATCTCAAGTTAAAGGGAATTTAACATGTTGTCTCCCTCTTCTTTTGTTTCAGTATTCCTGCTCTTACCAAGGAAGAGGCCCAAGAGGCTTTTCACAACTTTGCAAACAGCAATTGCTGTTATTCGACTGGTCCAGCTACAGATGGTGTGATCACCAATATGGAACAGTTCAACACCTACCGAGTAACTGCAATCACACACACTCTCTCGTGAAATGTTATACAAAAAAACAAGATTGGGTTATACTGTATGTACATGCACTGTAGTGTACAACAAGAGTTTCCTAGGACAGAAGACAAGAGCGATAGTGTTCACTTCCTAGTGCACTGGTTCTTATGTTATGTCCAGCAAGTGAGCATTTCAAATCTTACTGGTGATATCATTGGCTGTTGAATGAGTCCCTGTGGATGGATATAGTGTAATATAATGCCTTGGAATAGTTGAATATAATGGCTTCATAGCAATACTGTTTTAAACACACCCTCATCAACTATCCCTTGCCATTTCCCTTGGTTGAATCCTCATTCATATCTGAAGGGCTTATAATACTTTGTTAGATGAAACATTGTTAGATGACTATTGGAGGTGCAATAAATCTAAACTGTTAAGCAGGAGGAAAAAATATATATTCAGTAGGTAGTAATTTACAAAATATTTCAAAAGTATATTTGTTTTGCTATGTAAATTAGGTTTTATGTATCTAACTACTCATAACCCTTGATGAATGTGATTATTTTTTATGCTGCTTAGCTAGCAGACTTACAAATTAGCAAGCTAGCTAATTATCTAGACAGTTAACCTTATCCTTATTAGATTAAGAACTTCTTAGTGTTGAAGAGCTGTTGACAAAGGTGTGATGAAAATAGCATTGAAACAGAGGAAACTGTGTTTCAGTCCCGTTTTGGCTGACACATTTGTTCACCTTCACAGTATCGTCTTGAGACTTACACGGAATCCAGAAAAACGGAGTGGGCCACCAAGCCTTATGAGGGTAATAAAAGAATCAGATAGGACTTTACGGTCATTTACATTGCCCTCCACTAACATTGGCACCCTTGGTAAGTATGAGCAAAGATGGCTGTCTTTATTGTTTAACCTTTTGATCTTTTGTTAAAAAAAAATCACAAAAATACTCTGCTCTTATGGTTATCAAACATTTGCAAACACAACACAAGTTTATCCAAAATATTTTTTTTTTGTTAAATATAGGTGTGCAACAATTATTGGCACCCCTATGAATCCATATGAGAAAAATATATTTGAAGTATTTTTCCATTGATATTTAAAAGTTTTTTGGTACACCTGGATGACTAGGAACAGGAAATTGTTCAACTATGACGTCCGATTTCACAGGGGTACAAATATGAGGTAACACATAGGCCAAATTCCCTTAGTCATTCATAACAATGGGTAAGACCAAGGAATATAGCTGTGAT
>JANDJT010000114.1:15595265-15650040 GCA_024331685.1 Stegophilus panzeri | reverse complement strand
GTGAGGGATTCTATTCAGGGGGTTGAATAATTTTGAGACTGGAGAAGTCATTATAAGTTGCATTTTCAGTTGAATTTAGGGAAACCACTTGAAGCAATTGTTGTGTTGAACTGTTTCAGATGCTTTTGTTTGATTTGTTCATTACAAATAACTGATAGTCTGTAAATAAAAAGTTTGTAAATAAACCTGATTTGCAGTGGGGGTGGAATAATTTCGATTGCAACTGTATGTATATATAAAAATATAATAAAAACATAGGCTTTTACAGCTTAGGTTTTCACATTGATGATCCTGATCAGATAGTCAGACTTTTATATAGCGCTTTTCTAGGCACTCATAGCACTTTACATAGTATGGGGGGGAGATCTCCTCATCCACCACCAGTGTGTAGCATCCACCTGGATGATGTGACGGCAGCCATAGTGCACCAGAACGCCCATCACACACCAGCTATTAGTGGAGAGGAGTGGAGAGTGATTCAGAGATGGAGATTATTAGGGGGCCATGATAGACAAGTAAAGAAAAAATTCCTGCACTCTGACTCTGGACTCTTTCTCTCCAGGACTGAAACTAGGGATTGGTGAAATGGAGTGTTTAACTGACACATTTGGATTCTTGTTTTTGGGAAGCGTCCCTTTTGGCAGCTTGGTGGATTTTTCTCCATGATGGCCATAATTATATGTCCAGTAAGTGTAGGACCATTTGTTTTTTTATTTGAACTTTGCTGATGAAACCCATCTGTATCCATCATACTAGGAACAGAATATTACAGTACAGCAAAACACACAATATTCAGTTAGCAGATGTTTTTATCTGAAATGAGTAGTTATAGAACAACAACCCAATAATGGCTGTGTGGAGATCTTGAGATTTGAACTCGCAACCTTCCAATCACTAGTACAGAACATATTTTCATATTTAGTGTGCTCATTGGTCTAAGACAGGATGTCCTTAAGTATGGTTTGAAAAGCTGAAAAAAAAGCTCTTTTTCCAGTCTTCAGCTGTCCAGTTTTGGTGAGCTGTAGCCTCAGATTCCTGTTCTTAGCTGACAGGTGTAGAACCCAATGTGGTCTTCTACTGTTGTAGCCCATCTGCCTCAGGGTTTGATGGGTAATGTGTTCTGAGATGGATTTCTGCTCAGCATAGTTGTAGAGAGTGGTTATTTAAGTTATGGTAGCCATCCTGTCAGCTCAAACCAGTCTGGCCATTCTCCTCTGACCTCTCTCATCAACAAGATGTTTCTGCCCACAGAACTGCTGTTTACTGGATGTTTTTTTGTTTGTTTGTTTTCTGCACCATTCTGTGCAAACTCTAGATATTGTTATGTGTGAAAATCCCAGGAGATCAGCAGTTTCTGAAATACTCAAACCACCATGTCCGACGCAAACATCCATGCTGCGGTCAAAGTCACTAAGATCAAATATTTTCCCCATTCTGATGTTTCATGCGAACATTGACTGAAGCTCTCGACCTGTATCTGGATGATGTTATGCATTGCTCTGCTGCCGTATGATACGCAATCGAACAAGAAAGTCTGGGGCAATGGCTGCCAAAAAGAAAAGTTCACAGGAGCGAAGATAGAACAAACAACATTATAATTAAACAAGCATGGCTTGGTTAATTACATAAATTACATAATGAGCATTGCTTGTTAGTTTGCACTCATATTTGTGTACAGAAAAAGACCAACTGATTATTTATTTAGTTGTCTGCCTAAATAATAAAATTCTGCATACATGTCAGGGATTGCATTCAAATTAGCAAAACATAACTTTATATAACATTATATACAGTATAACATTGTTAAGCAATCAAAAGTTTGCACATACCTAATTTGTACTATTTTCTGTTATTTTAAAGTAGTCATGAAAATGTTAACACTATAAAATAACCCATATGGAATTATTCAGTGTTAAAGAAAACTGTTAAACAAATCAAATGTTTTACATTTAACATTTTTAACAGTATTTCAGACGATTCCTCATGAGCGAGACATAAGTTATAGGCCAAGCTCATGTTGGCTGCTTCTTGTACATTCTAAATGAAAACTACTTAATATTACGTTAAAACTTACTTTTCAAATACTTTTTACTTCAGAAAGCCTTGATCAGAATGTCAGTGAAAAATATGTATTGAGTCTACTGTGTTGAAACATTTGTGTGTCGTATACAGTATATATTATGGAAAATGTTAATTGTCCTCAGATTGTTAAACAGGTAAACAGGAGATCAAAATAATTAGACAATGTTGTGTAATTGTGCAGCATAAGTGTTACTGGAACCAGCTCAATCAATCCAATAGAGTACTGTATGTGAAGTGAGTAAGCTCTTTGGTATTTCAGTCCTTCTTGAACACAGAGCCCTTTGGCTGGTTAAAAAAAAAGAACAAAATATGCCATTTGTCAGATGGATCCAATTTCCAGCTTGGTTCTGCTGGTTTTTTTCCCTTCTTTTTCTTACTCTGTGGCTTTAGAGTCAGGGGTCCTAAATGCAGGGCTGGATAGACAAGAGCTCTTGGCTGTCCTCTTACTCAAAGTTCAGGACATCCCATTATGTTTTATGGAGAACATTAAAGGGACTTCAATTATGTTTCTTGAGTAAATCTTTTCAACTTTGACTCCCTGACCATCTGATATCGTGACTATGCTTTGTACTCGCCACACATCCCTGTCTCTTGCTGGAGCGCCTCTGATTTATACAAGTTCAGTTCTGGTTCTGCTTATCTGTGCATCTGTTGGTTTATTAGCTGTTTGCTGCTCTTATCTCTAATGCATGGAAAGGGTTTTACATGGGTTAAATTGATTATCTTGTTTTCCCCCCTCAATGGTAGGAAAGTTTTTAATATTCTTTAAAATGTATTTTTTTTGCATATTGTTCATTAGCAATCCTGATCAGTGTTCTTTTGAACAAATAAGCTGTGGAAGTTGTAAATGTTATGGTGATGGAATATTTAGCCAACAGAAATGGAAATTGGTGTGGATATGGGTTTGCTATATACAACTAAGGAATCAAACATGATGGCGTATGCTGTAGAGTTGATTAGTGTTTTATTCCTCTTATACCACAGTCATGCGTCAACATTAACAATTTTTTAATTTATTAATGAAAGAAGCATCATACTTTTTATTCATTTGATAGTTACCTTTAATGTAATGGAATGCCTGCAAAACAAGTTAGGTCCTGTTATCGCTTACATTATAACACCTATTAAATAAATGTTCACTCACCAGCCTCTTTTTTTTCTCTCTCATGAAGTTTCCAAGTTGGGAAAAAATGCAGCTTGTCATGTTGCAGCGAAACTGGAAGTCGTCCAACTTCCAAAAAGCAGTATTGATCTATCCATACTTCCGTGTATTTTCCGTACTGCTTATCCTACACAGGGTCTCGGGGGAGCCTGGAGCCTATCCCAGGTAACTTGGGGCACAAGGCAGGGGACACACATAAATTCACACAATTCTGACAACTTGGAAATGCCAATCAGTCTACAATGCATGTCTTTGGACTGGTGGAGGAAACTGGAGTACCCGGAGGAAACCCCCTGAAGCATGGGGAGAACTAGCAAAGTCCACGCACACAGAATTTAGGCGTTTTTGAACCCCCAACCCCAGAGGTGCAAGGCAAACTTGCTAACCACTAAGCCACCATGCCCCCAGGTCTTTGTCTATGGATCACTTAAATTCTGATTAACAAATATAACACTATACTTTGCACTGCATTTGTTATAAAATCTATTTAAATAAATGTAAAAACAGCAAGGTGCCACATATACATTTAGAAACACAACGCAAATATTGAGACCTACATGCTGCCTCAGTCACACATAGATTAATGTACAACTCACATCTTAGCATTCTCACTAGAACTAGCTCTAAATTGATACAAAGTGAGAAACAATATACATAAATATTCTGAACATTTCAAACAGTTTTAAACAGTAAAATTGGCTCTGATTGCTCTAATAGCAATATACAGTAACAGACCCCACAGTGAATATCTATAGAAAAAACATTATAAGTATATGTATAAGTTATTAGTACACAACACTAATAATCATATTGTCATCATTTGTGGTGTATTGAATCTATTCAGTAATAATGTCTTTCTTGGACAGTTGAGGAACTGGTAACTAAACTCCAGTTGGTTGTGCTCGAGAATGATGCAACTGTCCAAGAGTTCACTGAACCTGGATAAAACCATAGCCATCTGTGGCAAGGAATTCAGTAGAACATATCTGACCTGGATTTCTGGGTGGGAAGAATGCTCTTCTTCTCTACCATGTTGATAAGACCGACATTTGCCAGTAGTGGTGGCAGAGGAAGCATGTGTTAACCTTCACCCTTCCAGACTGGGAACAGTTGTGTAATAGGGAAGACCTAACCTGTCTGTGGGAACTGGCTAAGACTAAATTGGGAGAAAATTTTGTATAAAAAAAACAAACAAAAAAAAAAAAACTTCCCTTGCTGGTTTTGTTATGATTCATTGATATGTTTGAAACAACTCCCCAGTGCATGAGGCCCAGTGGTGCTTCTGCTAGCAGGTGTGGTATATTATTTCTAATAATCATAATTTACCTGAGGGAATACATATCAAGCTCATGAGCTGACTTATTTAAGCCAGGTGTGTTTGTAGCAGGTTCACTCCTAATTAAATCAGCCCTCTGGCTGTCTCTTTAGGCCTCACGCCACGGAGACTGCTCTGTTTTTCGTCAGTCAAGCCTGAGATCTGCAAAGCTGTTTCCATTGTAGACGAGGAAGAGGGTCATTGTCCAGTTCGACAATGAGGGTCCACTGTGACTCGAGGTCAAGTTGCAGGATGTGGCTCTCAGAGTTTGTTTTTCTCTCGTGTTTTTTATACTAAACAGTTGGGTTACCACGCAGTGCTACATAATTCATAATGAGATAAAAACTTCCTCCTCTAGCACCATGGTGTGACTTGTGGGTCTGGCAATGCAGGAGCTGTAAAGAATTTTCACAAGGAATTTTTATTGCTCTTTGGTTCTGCAGATTGTTCCAGGACAAACAGAGCAGGCGGGCATGTAACGTCACATTGTCATGGCTGCTTTTATTGAGCAGGTGAGAATGCGAGGCGCAGGGTCATCAGCACGCCTGGATTCTGTCTGTTAATGAGTGGAGAGGTGTGAATTTCTTCTTTCAGAGATGTTCAATTCATTTTCATTTATTGTGAGGTGACGTGAATGACATTGTACTTACCTCCTGGGCAATTGCCTTTACATTTCTAACTTATTTCTTCCTTGGTGTAAAAAGAATGGTGACCTAATTATATATTGGCTTCCTAATTACTCTGTAGGGCCTAATAATCATGAGATTTTTGTCAAAATATCTACCACAGGTATAATGACCATTTAAATCAACATTTTAATAGTAGAAAGACACATTTCCTTGCACATTCTTGGCATCTTCTCAACCAGCTTTATGAGGAAGCTATACCCAAGCTCCTCACTGGTTCTTCTAATTTCTAAACAGAAAGGACTTGTATGCGGAAACAAATCTTAATTTTATGTAAAATCGACATATTTTAAGCAAAAACTCTTTACCAAAGTACATTTGACTCAGCAATAGATGTATACATTAACTTCACTGTCTTAGAAACTAATTTCAACCATGAAAGATGCTGAAAAATATACAGT
Organism: Stegophilus panzeri; assembly: GCA_024331685.1. Lineage (NCBI taxonomy): Eukaryota > Metazoa > Chordata > Actinopteri > Siluriformes > Trichomycteridae > Stegophilus > Stegophilus panzeri. The sequence continues at coordinate 15,644,394 of JANDJT010000114.1, read as the reverse complement.
ATATTCAGTCTAGTTTCCAAACTTTTGACTGTAACTTTTAAGCTTGTTCAAGAAATGGGGCACTTTGCAAGGCAAAATGAGTTAAGCTGTGCCATCCATAACACTAAAATTGCCCTTATCTATTTTATTTCCTAGAAATTCCTCTCCTTTTATCCAATAAGTTAAGAAACAAAAACCTGTTTCTGATTAGCCATGGAACTGCATGAAAAACCTTATAACCATATAACTCAAAGTCAGTATACTGAAATATGGCGAGGTCAGGGTATCTGTACTGTGTACACATACTGTATAAGATGTTATTTTATTGGTTCATACTGATCTTGCTGATCTTGGGTTTTTATATTGCTGACTATGTCAGTGTATAGCTATGTCATATTTTCTAATCATGATATTTTGTTTACCCTCACAGCTCTATTTCTCTATTTCTATTTTGATTTCTCATCTCAGTTGTATTTCTCATTTTCCTTTTCACACAAGCTGCATGCAATGAAGATATTAATCAGAGCCAATGAGTCAATTATTTCACTTTATCAAACACCCACCCAGAGATTTTTTTCCCTTCAGGGTGCTCATAGTCTGGGTGTTGGTCCATAATCATTCTGTTTGCCGGCCCAGGACTGCGGAAGCTATTAACTACAGGCTGTGGGAAACAAAGCCAGCACTGTAAGGTGAAACAACATTAGCTAGTGCACTCTATATGTGCAGAACCATTGTGAAGGGGCTATTGTAGTTATTGTGGGTTAGTTGTCTCCAAAGTATTTTTTTGTTCCTTCCTCGCCTGCTGTTTCCTGTATGTGGAGGAGTGGATGAAGGATAGTAAAAGAGAAAGAAAGAGGAGGGCACAGACCACCCAAAAACAATGTCACATCTCTTGTACATCATCTTTTGCACTCTGCTTTGAAAATGTGAATGTGGAAAATTCTGAATAGGTCATTTAAAATTGTTTTTCCCACAGAAAAATTGAGGATTATTTTTGTTTAAACTTGGCAAAGTACATGGAATTAATCATTGGCTTGATGGACATCTGCACTAATTCATAGTAATCGTGAAGTTTCTAGAAGTAACCTGACAGCTGAATTACACTCAGTTTGTTGTAACTCTAACAGTTGCAGGCAGTTCCAGTGTTGCAGATGTGGCATGATCTCACCTGCATAAACTTTGCATCAACAAGACCAGGCATATGTGCTCTTGTAATCTTCCAGGGATGCAGACCAATGCATAGGAATAGTCAGTAGATATAATGTACATTTTACAAGATTTTCTAAACCTACTTTTTTGTTTTTGGTGAATATATTACAGAGGTAATATAGATGTGACATTACTGTGCTATGGACATTGCATATCTGAATAATTCCGACCCTGGAAACCACATTAAATAGTGTTAGTGTAACATTCACAAAATTCAAATAGGATACAATACGATATGGTGGTATCTCACTATGGTACATTTTTGATGCAGTAAAAATAAGCATTTCCAGATGTGTCTTTCCACTTTCAACTGATTAAACCATTCAACATTCTTAAAATGTTAACTTTATAATGACCAGTGTTTATGTGATCCATTTTTAGACTTTTAGCAGCATATAATGAAACAAAAACCTGTGATATAAAATGAAACAAAAGGAAACGTGACTAATTAGGCATTCATTCTCTGGCCAAGCTTTCACAGATGTGCCAGGTCTCAGCAAAATTTCCACCCCAACTACATCTCAAAAACCGCACAAAAAGACCTGATAGTAGCCTAAAAGTTTAGCAGTTGGAAAAGGGAGACATAATTTATTTATTTATTTATTTATTTTTGTCTTTACACCTTAGCTGAGTGGCTCAAAACTAGCTCAATTTCCCATAAAACAAAATAAACAAACAACAACAAAAAAACCCCACAAAAAATCCCTGACAACCATGCTGGTGTATTGGTGTCTCAAGGGGCCTTGTCTGAAGTCACTCAGCTCTCTGGAGTTCGAGCTTATTTTTAAGTCCTGCGTTCCTCACTATATTGAGTGGTATCATTTTTTCACCTTTGAACTTCCCAGTTGCTGCCGTGATTTTCTAAAATCTGACTAACGAAGACAGAGCGTGAGAGAAGAAGCTACTTTTTTTTTAATGGGAATGTGGGCTTGATTAATTTTCACATGTTTAATACACCTTACGTAATATAAGCAGTATTTTGTGATGAATAGCCTACTATGTATCATTTGATGCGCAGACCTACTGAATCGAGAGCCTTGCATCAAACCGTACCGTACACCATTTTGTTATACCTGTATGAAATATGAATTTAGAATGCCAAAAATGAAATGCATATCTTAACTTATTTTCTCCTTAGCAGGATGACAGGATGAAACATAACGTGATATACTTGGTTTATATTATTTCTGACTGCCTGTGCATGCTTGGAGGCATAGTAAAAAAAAAAAAAAAAAAAAAAAAAAGACAAAAAAGAATACATTTAGAGGTAGGTAAAAGTCATTGCATTGAATAAAAACAATTGTGATGAGTTAAAAAAAACAACAACAACAATGTTTTTTTTTTTTCATTTCTTTCATTGCTTAGAACTTAATTTTTTTCCAGCTAAGGTTGACATTTGTGTGGATTTGGCATAGACGTACATAAAAGAAGATCCAGAATTGACTGTATATTGTGTTTAAATATAGATTTAGGTTGAGGATAGTATGAAAAGAATGTGTTAACAAACTGCCAACTTGTCTCTCACACTCAGGATTAAGAGAGGTGTGTTAGAACACATATAAGGTGAGAAAGCTCAAACCAGCATTGAAGGTTATTCTTTGTTGCTGGGATGTGTGACAATGAATGCCTGACTTTGATTAGTTCTCTCTGTTTTACTTATGGTGAGTGATGACGGAGAGAGAGCATTCTTTCATTTGCTCTGGAGAAATAGATGAGGCAATTTCATATGTATGAGAAATATGCTCCTTCTGCCATTTGAACCAAACATACCCTCATACAAGATACCCTGTTTAATTTTTACATTTGGCATCAATTCTGATGCTCTGGGCTCAAATTCATGCATTGAAACGATTATCAAATGTCCCAGTTGCCATGTTTTTAAACAAACATAGTGTTGTTTCACAAGACTTTTAAAGGAAGCTGTTGTTAAAGATGTATTTATATGCTCTCCACAGTGCTTGTATATCAACCAACACATGGAAACATCAGATGTTTAGTTTATGATTCTTAGTAGGTACAGCGAAGTTCTCACACGCAGTAAGGGCCTAGACAGTTGACTTCTTGTTTAATTCATAACTATATAAACTATGACATTGAAATTTGTTACTCTTTATCTCATGCTGGCCTTTCTGTGAAGGCTTTTACAACTGCAGATCTGAATAGGTGGGCTCTTTAGTCATAGCACCAGTTAAACATACTGGCCAATTGTATAAAACTGCACTCATTCTATCACTGTTTCGCGCGACCATTTGCGTGTCTTGGGCCATGAATTGGCAAGACAGCAACGTCTTTCCTGGCAAACACCTCAATAGACTATTGTATTGCTCCTCTATTATCTTAATTAATTGCCCTTTATCTTCATCAAGTCAACAATAACAGAGCTTTACCCAGCAGCACACTTCCTTCCCAGTGTGCATATGAGCAAACGTGCTGGCTGGCGCCAACCTCAGGATAACTGGCTGGAAGTGAGTCCATGTGGGGCAGACAGAGGCAGGTTTCCTCTATACACACCCAACCAGTTGGAGATCTGAAGGTCAGCAACAGACATGACGGCGAGAAGCTGTAGTAGTCGTCTCCCAAAATTAGATGACATTGTGATTCAGAGAGCTCCAAGACATTATTTCCTCTGCAAAAAAAAAAAAAAAAAACTTATTGGTGATGCAATGTGGAAATATGCTTGACGTAAAAAAACAGGCTATTTTTGTTTCCCATTGTTCTCGGTTTCGAGCAGCTCTACTGTAAGGAGTGGATTGCACAGCTGTTAGTTCTTGGAGTACATTAATTACAGGTTGTAATGGAGTAGCACTTGTTACTTGTAAGATCCACTGATCTTCTTTGCGATTTCTTTAAAATAGGAAGATGTTGTTTGCTCGTCGAGTCAGGATGGATGAGTTCAAGGTTCCTGAAGCTGTGATTACAGTGTTCAGACTTGTGCTTGAAACAAAAAGTGTCAAGGCTTTCGATAAGGTACATGAACATGTAGCCTTTAGCTGCAAAGCTCTTGCTACAAAATCTAAAGCCACTTATCTGCAGCACAGGGATCAGATTCTATTAAGTGATAATTCTAGCATCTGTGCTGCTGAGAGTAGCGAAATGATGTTGTTTAGATTAAATCATTGATTCCTTTTCAGACAGTAGTAACAGATAGGCAGGGGAATGGGGGGGGCTACACCTGGTGCAAAGACAGAGATAGCTCCCATTTGGACTGGATGGGAGTGCCACGATGACCCCTTAACTCTCCAGGGAACCTTGCCTCCCAGTGCAGAGATCTCACTGTGTTTTTTCTCTCTCTCTATAACAACCAACACTGGAATTTCTCAGGCCAAAAGGGCCAAGATAAATCAGCTGGAGATTATGGGGAAGTATGCATCAGACAGGCTCATGAGCAGAGATAAAAACCTATTGTCGGGCACTTGCTTTTTGTCTCTGATTTACTTCCCTTGTGGTATCATCCTGCAGGACTTCTCTCATGAGTTTGCCACGTGGTGAGGGGCAACAAAGCCAAACAGATTTTAGGCAAAGGATTATGCCTGTCTGTTTTATACTAGTAATTATCCATTCCTCAAATTACATATCTTTGCATTGATGACCTCAAGTAACATCGGGGAATTGGCCTCAGTGTAGCATCAGTTAAGTTCCATCTCTCCTGACAAGACTGAAATAACGCAGAGATCAGTAAATTGCTCTCTGAAACCTCAGCCAAGAAAGCCACAGGTAACTCTAATTGCTTCCTTCCATTCCTATATGTCCTCTTATGTCATCCTATATATAAACAGAGCCTAAATATTTTACAGACTCTCCAACCAAGCAGCATATACTGATGATGCCATAACACCCCCCTGCAACTGTGGTCAGTCTTGGCTATATGTAAATGTCCCCACCAATGCCTTAGGGACCTGGTTAGAGATAAATGGAGTTCTCTGGAAGTCCATCCATCCATCCATCTTCTATACCGATTATCCTTTTCAGGGTCGCGGGGAAACCTGGATCCTATCCCAGGGAGCATGGGGCACAAGGCGGGGTACACCCTGGACAGGGTGCCAATAGTTCTCTGGAAGTAGTTTTCTTAATTGTGGCAAAGGACCTTGTGTTATAATTATGCTTCCCTAGCCCAACAGGCTTTTCCATTAAAAACAAACATGGTAATATATGCACTTCATATTACAATTAGTCTTGCATGTAGACGCATACAGAGAGAACTCCTTAAAGAGAAGTCGGATGTTCTTGTTGTCTTGCACCATTTAAAGAAGTGTCCAAATAGAGCTCTGACAGACAGGAAAGTGGACAGTGACACTGTTTTTAAACAAACTGGCTCCACTGTCAGTCTGAATTAGTGTGGGCTAATCTATTGTTTGAACGTCGGCAGACATCTTGAGTTTCTGCTATGGGGAATTATGAATGTGTGTTTTATGGGTGGTGCGACATCCAAACAGAAATGAGGTCACTTAGACCACCAATAATGAAATCTTCAATAACTCACCCTATGTCAATACATTTATTAATTTACTACATTTACTAATACATTTATGCTGTCAGTACTCGGAGACTTGATGGAAAGCCTAAAGCAACAGTTCATAAAAACCTGATTCAAATGTTTAAAACACACAAAGTAAATGATCTAATAGTCAAGACTGTCCAATTTTTTTATCAGAAAGAATGTTTCTGTTGTATCCTTTGAGTTTTTGCAGATTAATTCTGATGCGATTTTATATAAACTGTGTTTTATATGTACAATGTGGCTAATTTATCAATGTTCAATGGCAAAGTTGTGTGTAAATGTTTTCCAGGGCCAGACCGAACTAAAAAGTCCCACCAGATTTAAAAAAGTTTCAGTAGCACTGAATTTTTTTGTACTCACAAGCATATGTTGATGAATGTTAATTGCCTTTAAATTTTCAAGTACTTAGCTCAGCTAATTTGCTTTTTAGTGATGCCCAGAAAACGCTATAAAAAAGGCAAAGTTTGCAGAGAGATGAAAATGACAAAGTAATGACTAAATGGTGAAAGAGCACCAATCATTTAATGTTTGCATTAGTGAATCTCCTTATACCGTACGTACATTTACATCAACTCCAGAGCTCTTACAGGATACAGACATGTTTCCAAATCAACTGGTTTCTAAACCAACATTTGTAAATGTGTAAAGAGTTCTGAATAAATTGGAAAATGAGGCCCAATGTTTCTACAGCAAACTTTACCTTTTAAGCACTATATTTAGGTCATCTGCTTTGATAGCTCTTCTGCTTTGATAGCTCTTCACATTGTTGTGTATAAACTAAACTAATACCCTCTGATAACAGGGCTGTGTCCTTTTGATAGGGATTTTGGCAGGGCCACACTTTTATTATTTGTCTTCATACTGAAGCTAATTGGTTTGATGTGCAGCAGGTGTTGTGTCTTCTTCAGTCAAAGCAGACTAAACAACCAAAGAAACGCATTGTGTCCTGAAACGCTGCCTTTCACTTGTAAGACACCCCACAGGGAAAGGCAAGAGCAAAGTCAGTATTTATCAAGAGTCTTAAATCCTGATCTCTGATCTGGAATCAACTTCTTTTTCTGCATCCACAGACAAAACGGATACTAGATTACCATTTTTACACCAAAGCGTTTGATTCAACTGCTTGCCTGCTGTCTAAGCAGAGTAAAGTCTAAGCAGAGAAAACCACTGAAAGGAGGTCTCCTGTCTGGATCTTCTCCAAGCATCTAATGGGCAAATTGTCATGATCTTTATTAGTTTGGACATTTTGTGTTTTGAACACAAACCAAGTAATTCAAAACACATGGTGGTGTCTCTTTCAGGCTAATACAACAGCACAAGTTGAATTGTGTTGGTTCTCTCACAAACCCAAACTAGGTTTGTTGACCTGGAGGAATTCAGTACATTGTGCCCCTTGGCCTTCCTGTTACCTTGCAATCAGTTTGTACAGATATAGTACATCTGGTTAGCTAGAGCTCCAACACGTCCTTGCACCATCTGTGTCATGTCCAGACAGGTCTTTGCATAGCTTGATGGATGCATTATTCTAATCATATTCCTTTTATTTGTTGACTCTGACATCTCTTTATTCCAATTCTCACATCATCCACCAGTTTAAAATCCACTACAGTCCACAGTGTCTGTTTATTTTAATGCAGTCAGTAGAAATCAGCCTCAAACCTCCATTTTCTGCAATAGGTGGATAGTCAATGCCCAAAAAAGGTGTGAGTAAATTTGACAGATTAGTCATCTTTGTGACTTTTTCCCAGCTGCTGCTGTTTTCCAGATCGCACCAAGAGTGCTTTCTTATGGACAGCATCAGGGGTAAGAGTGAAAGGGTCTTTCTTTCCTTCTAAGGCTTTGTGGTGACATGAGACGTAATTGTCATACGGTAAGTGTCGAATGGGAATCGGGTGCCTTGGAATACCAAATGAATCACTATGGATGCCTTCTATCAAATTTAAGAAAGTGCTGAAATTGTTTCATGTTGTGCACAATTACCGGCTTGTGTAAAGCAAGTATGATTCTTGGGTTGCATTGGGGATTAAGAGTGAGATTGAGCAGACATGTGAGAACTGTCAGGCAGCCAATTTGGGAATCTACACTGACACTATGCATAGATCTACGCTTGATGACTTATGATGCAGGAGTTTATCAGTCAGAAATGGGGTTTTTTTTGGCCCAGATGGTGTGTTTGATATTTGGCAATTGCAACACAGTTTGTAGGTGTTAGTGGTGTCTGGGTAATGTATTTTCATCACCTATATTCCAGAAGATTAATCTAACCAGAAATCATCTGGACTTTGTTGTCCATTTGTGTGTACAGTGGAAAACTAACATACTGCTAGGCCTACCGTTGATACACACGTTGATATACACTGAGCCCTACCGTTGATCTCTAAGATTGATACAGTTTTGTTTGTATATGTGCCAAGCTGTACACTGCTGCCAAAGATTTGAAGACTCGATTCTTATTTCCATTTCTGATCTGGAATACAGTATGAAGTAATAGACTGTTGCTTTAAATAGAGTTTTTCGTGGACGTTTATTAATATCCATATGTCGTGCAATATTATTAGAAGAGTATTTGAAAAATATTACATACAATTTCGCTTTATTTTATAAGGACAAAACATGACCGGGCGTAATCTAATACGAAACTAATCAACATCTGGGTAATATGATTGTTCCCAAGAAACAGCACAAATTCCATTATTATGAAAACTTATTGGAACTTCTTTACCACTGACTGTGACAAAGCACTGATATTGCAGTCTACTTCCAAAAATGTTAAATAAACACCTCCTCACAGAAAAATGTACCTTATCAACAATTAAGTTTTTCGATCTGTTTATGTGGAGCATTTGCTATACAAGTCCCTGGTATGTTACTATAGAAACAATAATGTATTAAAATGCGCATGTTAATATAAACCCTGCAGCCAGAACTACTGTCCGAACTGTGCTGTTATAGAAAATTAATCAACACCTTCTGACCAATCAGAATAAACTATTCAACAGCACCATGGCAGCAATTTACAGTCGTAATATAAAACAATATAAAACAATCTGCCAATTGAGATGCATTGATCGTTAATGCATCTCAATTGGCAGATTATTAAGAGAAGGAAAAAAAAGACTTCTAAGGAAAGTTCTTAGTACATGAATGTGATGTAAAGATAAATGATTATAAAGTTCATAGGGTGCCTATTTCTTTAAACAAACCCTGAAAAGCTGCAGTAAATTTATCCCAACAGTGATTTTGGGAAGATATGTTGCATCTGGCAAACCAATGTTTAGTTATTTTAATTGACCATTTAGTTAGATATTTATCTAGTATATTATTGGCTATATACACATTTTGTACTTTGTGAACTCAAACTTGTGAACACACGTCTTCGGAATTGTTTGTCGTATCGCTTTGCCTCCCTTTGTCCCTCACACATCCCTAAAAACACATGCTTCCTGAGAAACTTCTCACGCGTCTTTGTCTTATTGTTTCTTACTGCTAAATATCTCGCATAAACAAAGGTTTACTCAGAATTGCTGGAATTTGGTCATAAACTTGAAAAGGTGTGTCTCAGACGAAGACCCATCGTGAAAATGACATGTACTGCTCTCGTTAATGCTCCTCAATTTTATTAGGCTGGTGACTGAGGGATGCAATGAATTCTTGCCATTTGTCGCTCTCCTTCATATTAAATTCACAGTAAAGACAGCAGGGTAAAGTGCTTCTGCTGATACTTTTTAACTGTGCTCTTCACTTTAAAAGAACCCCCAGGAATTAACTTAGACTATATCTGTATAAAACTGTATTTGATTAGATGTTGTGAACAAGTCCTGCTTAATATAAGTAATCAAATTAAACTGAAGCAGTGGCTCAGGCTGATGCTTTTTACTCATTCAGGACAAGTCACCACAAGACAGAAATGCCCCGTGTCCACACATTAGGCCTAAGAGCAACTCCTGGATGTTCTCAAAGTCGAAACATTTAAAGTGGACAGTCCATCTGTTTGCCTTCCTGGCTGTTCCACGTGGCCAGATGTTGGTATGCAGAGGTGAGGAATCTGATGCACCAATTGGTCTTGTGGCCTGGTATGTGAAGGAGTGGAGCTTTCTCTGGCTCAGCACTCACGCAGTCCAGAACAGACCTAGAGCAGAGGTGCTGTTTGTTATTGTAGGAGGTTAGCTCACAAGATCTTTGGGAGTGTTGTCCACAGGACTGAACTGCCCTAGCGGATATCTGACGCATAAAGATTTGCAATTTTCCTAATGATTTTCAAGTACACCCAACGTGCTAGTATATACTAGAATGTTCTCCCACTAAACTAAGATGCCAGAATATGCACTGAGGATGGGAGTATTAGTGTGGATGTCGACAGCTAGGGAAGATAGACAGATTTATCATCATATCAGAGCTGAAATATTTCTGTATCCTTGTGTGCAGGCATCTAAAGGGTGGAGGTTCTTTGACAGAAAACATCGGGCTCTATCCTTCAACTATAGGGCACCGTTTCAAATGTTCACACCTTGTTCTCATCAGATAACCTGCCTGCCCTGTGGCTAGGGACACATTTGGACGTAGTGCTGTTTCCTCAGTCCTAACAACACGAGTATATGACTAACAGATGTCTCAGAATTAGCTGTTTTTACAAACGTTCCCACAAAATATATTTTGGTTATTATTAAACAATGTAGATGAATGGTTATATCTTTAAGGGTATATTTATACAGATGCAAGATAATAACAGGCATTCTTCCTTTCTTACCATCTTGACTTTGGCTATCTACAGTAGCGCAGGAGGTATCACACTTGATGTCTTAATTGTTTTGCCAATTCATGCCCATGAGAGCAATTAGAGGCATTTAAATCTCTCTTCCCTATGTTTTTCTCAAGATGATTCCTGAAACAGGAAACAGATCTGTCAACTGTCCTGACCAATCAGGCTACACAGTTTGTTTAATTGTTATAGCTAAGTGAATAGTGATAAAGCTGGCCAGATCAGTAAAAGATCATCGATGGAAACAGTTTACCATCCAAATGCTTGTGCTTGAGCTTTAGAATAAAAAGAACTGGTTTGAATTAAAAATGTTTGCCTTCAAAGCCCTCCTGGATACAAGTCTGACGTTCATTAAGCTGTTGTCTATGTACACGGGGACCAGGCTGCTTGTTTTTCGGCTGGTTGAGTCCACTGTTGTGTGCTCTCAGGGTGGCAAGCCTTTTCACAGCTCACTAAAGATCACACATTTTCCCCTCAAAGTTGAATATGTTGTGCTTTTGTCTTCTGAAGCTTTTTTTGTGAACTTTTTATGATAAACTTTAGAGTGTATTATACTTTGACATGAGAAAAGCCTCTATTTTTATTATCGTAATCTTAAATGGCGCACTTATATAGCGCTTTTATCCAAAGCCCTTTACACTGTGTCTCATTCACCCATTCACACTCCAATGGTAACAGAGCTGCCATGCAAGGCACTAACTTGCCATCGGAAGCAACTTGGGGTTCAGTGTCTTGCCCAAGGACACTTCGGTATGTGGAGTCATGTGCGCCGGGAATCGAACCACCAACCCTACGATTAGTGGACAACCCTCTCTACCACCTGAGCCACAGCCACCCTGTGGCATGCTGGCGCAAAATGAAGTCATGTGTTTGTGATGTTATAGGGTGGACAAATGATTAATTGATTAGCTAGACCACCGGGTATGTGGGTCAGTGTTTTTGCCAACTCCCTTGTTTTGGTTGAAAAGAAACCTAAATGACTAGCCAAAAAACTTAATATAACATAATGCAATGTAATATACAGCAAGAGTAAGCCAGTTCAATGTGTTAATATAGACTAAGGGGAACAAACAAGTATGAAATCTTAGGAAGAGGATGACTGTGTAACCATAGTGTTTATGCTATACTGTAACTTTTTAAAATCACATTTATGTCCTCAATAAAAAGTCACTAAGTCGTTGGCGAATGTTTCGGCTATTAACTGTAGTGTTTCACACTGCATGTAAAAATATTATTTGAGTATGACTTTTATTTTCTCCTCACTGTGCATTGTGCTAGCATCTATGCTTGGTTTCGTCAGTGTTTTCAAACGTTCCTCATTCTGAAAAGATTTCTGTTATCTGTGCGCACTAATTAATCAGACTAGTAAATATTGTTCTATTGCCAGCCAGATTGTGCCTTGGATAATGTGTGCAGTGCGGCAGCTACTGGGATTTAGAAGCACAGATGTTATAGTTACAGCTACCAAATGAAAACTTGTTTTGGAAAAGTCAATAAGAAGTAGGGTTTCTTTTCTTTCTTTGGTTCTTAGAGTGCCTGGAAATTTCAAATAAAACACTTATAGCCCAGGTGAAGAATCAGCTTGACTTGGACGCCTGGGCTAGTAGTTTGTCCAGCCTAGTAGTGGTGGGGTCGCAAGCATGGATATTATTTTGAAAGCTAAACGTCCAAATTCCACATTGTAGTAAAAACCAATGGAAGCACTCAAAGATATGATATTATGTTACTACAGAGATTTCGATGGAGTTTTACTAGGTCACTCAATGCAGAAATGAATGTGATGCTTAAATGCTTATACTTCCAAAGGGAATTGTACATGTCAGGGCTGACCCATTCATTTCTGACCCCCCTAATAGTAATTGAGAGCAAATTGATTTTGTAATCTTATGCATCATTTTTTCCCCCTGAAATTCTGAAATATAGTTCATTCAGGAATGTTCATTTTATCATTAGGTTTTACATTTCTGATTAATTGACCCACTTCATGGAAAATCTAAAGGGTGGGATGTTACATAGTGAGCAATCAATGATACACAGCCAAAGTCAATGTCTTGCTGTTCCCTCCAGTCCGACCAATCACAGGTCCACCAAGGCCACTAAGAGAAGTATAGGCACTCATCCATTACACTGACAGCTCCAACACTGAATTCAGCTCAACAGCCTCCATCATGTCCCTGTCTGAGCCTCTGCATGGATGTCCCGCCTTTTCATCACAGTATTCTTTACTGGGAAGAGCTCAGTGTGGGTTGGCTCTTGTTATAAGGTCTACGTTTAACAGGAAATGTCACAGTACTCCACCACCTGCTATTTGAATTCCTTTTAACTCATTCTCAGTGGTCAAATTCTTTACTTCAAAGTCATGCGAACAGGCATTCATGGCTTTTGGCTGGAAGATTGATGAGATAATGCATGGAATAATTTTTGTTTCTCTGTCACCCATTTTAATGGCTTAGGTTATTTGTTAGGTTCTATTCAGAATTCTGTGGTCTGCCTTTTCTGATTGGGAAGCCATATAGAAAAGAAACAAAGTCATAGTGGGGTAAGCAGCCAAAGACCAGAGTTCTCAACAGTCTTGTCTCATAGAAGTGCCTAAGTATCAGCTACTTCCTCTTCCTGATGTGGGATGCTTTTCCCACACTTTTGTGTTTGTTTTCTTTCCTTGTATTGAAAAAGCTAATGAGTGACTTTTGTCTGGGTCATAGGAAACGGAACTTGATTTGACTCGATTTACAAATTCAGATTTTCAGATTACAAATTTTCTCCAACTAAGCATATTTAGAATGTCTTAAATTGGATGCAAACAGTGTGGGCGGCTGTGGCTCAAGCTCAGAGCAGGCTGTTCACTAATCGTAGGGTTGGCGGTTCGATTCCCAGCCCACGTGACTCCACATACTGAAGTGTCCTTGGGCAAGACACTGAACCCCAAGTTGCTCCCGATGGTAAGTTAGCGCCTTGGATGGCAGCTCTGCTACCATTGTTGTGTGAGAGTGTGTGTGAATGGGTGAATGAGACACAGTGTAAAGCACTTTGGATAAAAGTGCTATATAAGTGCAGACCATTTACCAAACAGGAAGTTAACATTTAGACCACAAACCAATTTTCCATCTAATCCCACACACCCAAAAAGTCAGATGCTAACAAATTAACCTATTCGATTGGAAAGCGTTTGCTTGTTAATTAGAATGCATGATCACCTGAGTGCATTTAATCACCACTACATTAGTTTCCGAAATGCACTGCTTCCTTTACTGAGTAGAAAGCACATAGTGATACAGCCAACAAAAAGTCTCTATAGAGTCAGTAATTATGATGGAAACCAAGTTCTTTATGCCTCATAAATCAAAGTTAGGAGTTCCTTATAAGTCACTGTTATGAAGAATCCCAGTTTTAATGGGGAATGATGAGGTGTAATTTGGTTATTTTCTTTTCCACCAACTGGATTCTGTCACATTTAACACAGACATAAAATCCCCTGAAGGACAATTTAGCAAAATTCATTTTATTAATACCAGATGGACTTCCACCTTTCAGAGCTTACATTTAGTATATTGTCTCTGATTCAACAGTGTGAGTTAATTTCCTTCAGCAGAAAGATTAATAACTTTTCAGTGATTTGGAGGGAGGCAATAAGGCCATTTGATCGTTTCTTGAGTTGAGCACCTGCACTTTGGTTGCTGTTGTAAATCCAGCGGTCAGGCATGGGTCCAGATCTTACGGACTCTAAATGGGCTTGGGGTGTAAATCAGACTTAGCATCTTACCGAACTACTGCCGTAAAGCTGTCGCCTCCTCCAAACCTTCTGATGCTCCCCAATCATCTCCATCTGCCTCTGAGAAGCTTAAGCAGATGCCCAGGACTTGTGGACATGGAGTGCTAACGGGTGACTCATGCTGGGCTTTTTATGCTGGAATTAAATTTGGTGTTGAATTAGACTTCATGTGCTTCAAAGGTTTGTCTCAATGGTTTCTGTCTGCTGAAGATCTTGCTGAAAGTTTCTGTGTTGGAGTAGCAGCTTAATTGGCGTAGCTTTTGAGGTTGTGAATGGATGGAAAAATGTGCCCTATCTCCATTTTGCATATGCTTAGCCCTAAGCTCAATTTGCCTGTGTTTGAAACTCTCCACAGGGGTATTTGCAGTAGTATAAGTGGGTCTCTATGGCTCTGTCTACAATAAACCCCAGCATGGGAAAAGACCCAGCATGGAAAGCAACACAAAGAAGACTAACTATTCAACTATTCCTATTTTTTGGTTTCTCAGCCAGCTAATTAGCAAGCAAAAAAAGTGTTAATAGGTTTAAAAGATGTTCTAACATTGGTCTTCTTAGGATCTCCAGAATGTTTTAGTTGTGCCATTGCAACATCTATTTATTGTGTTTATGGTGCACTTATAGTGTCCAGTGAAGTGTTTTGAGGTTACATGAGCAATTTGTTTACATAGTGTGACCTCTGTAAGGAAATAGAATAAAGATTGCAGGGGGCTGATTAGCCATGGGAACGTTTGTCTAAACAATGCATCAGTTTTCCCCTCAGGGTGAACCTTGTCCAGCGGAGGTCACATGCTGGCACACACGCACATCAGAATCAGGTAGCGGCTTTCTGAGTAATCATGTTTGTCATTTAAGGGTCTGTTTCTCTTAGGTACTGTCACCACTCTAAATGCTGAAGCACTTCCCCAAGTGCTCCAGGCTTCAGGATTGCGTCATCCTCAGAGTGTGGCACTACAAACGAGGATGTGCAGCTGGAATGGTTCACTTTTTTTCAGAAAACAAGACAGACGTCAACAGGACAGGAATGTCATAGTGCAGGAATGTCATGGAGCCTTCTTTACCCTTACTGAGGCATCCTTAAATTGAAGAGAAAAACGGCCTATTTTCCATCTTCTTTGGTCATTTGTCAATTCTGAGGACTCTTAAGTAGTTCTCAAGAAGAAGACATGTATAGAGGACAAAAAAAGTACACACCTCTGTTAAAATGGCAGGTTTTGTGAGGTAAAAAAATTACACAAAGATAAATCATGTCATATCATTTCCAACCTTTAATGTGAAATGGCAAAGTATACAAATAAAGTGAAAAACAATCAGAAACATTTTAGGGACAAAAGGAAAACAACAACTACAACCAGTATTCTAGATGCATAAATGTACCCACCCCTAAACTAATACTTTGTTGAAGTACCTTTTAATTTTATTGCACAATTCAGTCTTTTTGACTAAGAGTCTGTCAGCATGGCACTTGACTTGGCAATATTTTCCCACTCTTTCTGGCAAAACCATTCTAGATCTGTCAAATGATGAGGTGATCTCCTGTGCACAGTCTGCTTCAGGTCACCCCACAGATTTTTAGTTGGATTCAGGCCTGGGCTCTGGCTAGGCCATTCAAAAACATTGATCTTCTTTTGGTTAAGCCATTCCTTTGTTGATTTGTATGTATGCTTTGGGTCATTGTCATTCTGAAAGGTGAATTTCCTTTTCATCTTCAGCTTACTAGCAGACACCTGAAGGTTTTGCACTAAAATCAACTGGTATTTGAAGCTATTCATGATTCCCCCCACCTTGATAAAAGCCCCAGTTCTGGTTGAAGAAAAGCAGCCATAAAGCATGATGCTGCCACCACCATGCTTCACCATGAGTATGGTGTTCTTTTGGTGATGCATTTTTTGTGCCAACCATACATTTTGGAATTATGGAATTATTATACCATAAGGACTTGGTCTCATCAGACCATAACACATTTTGCCACATGGTTTGGGGTGATGTAGTTGGGCTTGGATGTTTTTTTGTGAGAAAGGGCTTCCGTCTAGCCACCCTACCCCATAGCCCAGACATGTGATGAATATGAGAGATTGTTGTCACATGCAGAGAGCAATCGGTACTAGTCAGATGTTCCTGCAACTCCTTTAATGTTGCCTCAGGTCTCTTGGCAGCCTCCCTGGTAAGTTTTTGTCTTATCCTTTTGTAAATGTTGGAGGGACGTCCTGTTCAAGGTAATGTTACCATGGTGCTCCATTTTCTCCACTTGTTGTTCAGTGTACCATGGTAAATCTTATGTTTCGGAAATTCTTTTATACCTGTCCTGACCGATATATTTCGACAAGTGAGATACAGTACTGTACATGCTTTGTAAGCTCTTTGCGGACCATGGCTTCAGCTGTCAGAGGAAAGCAAGAAGGTTTGAAGAAAATCCTACAGAAACAGCTGGCCTTTTTTGGGGGTTAATCAGAATAATTTCATTGATGACAGCTATATGATAATGACTTTTTTGAACATGAGATTGAATGTGGTTCATTTTGAACACGGCCACATCCCCAATTATAAAAGGGTGTGTACACTTATTCTAACGGGTTTTGATTGTAACTTTTTGATTTTTCCTATTTTTCCCTAAAATGTGTCTTATTGTTTTTCACTGTTGTAATTTCACACTGATGGTGGAAAAAGTTTTCACATGATTTATCTTGATTTCATTTCAAACATTTCACCACAAAACATGACATCCACTGTATTAAGGAAAATCTAGTTCAAACTTAATGGGCAAATCCTTTACCTGTGTGTACCAGTCTGGACTAATGGGAGCAAATGTTGTCCTTGACATGTGGCACATTATATTTCAAAAATGCTTGTAGCATGTTCATGTCTTGATTATAATTAAAACAAACTGAATGAATCAGACTGATTGGTCTGTGATTAGCTTGAATTTGTCCCATTACCCATTGACAGCATCCAGTAATCATATATAGTGAAATGCTAATACATACACACATGCTTCTAATCATAGTAGATGCAAAATTTCATCAGTAAAAATATTTTTTTCTGTGTTTTTGTGTTTTTCACAGCAGCAAATCAGTAATGTGAAAGAGAGTACTTCCTGCATTGTTACGAGAAGAAACTGGAGATGAGGTGTGCAGGATTCTGGAGGACTGGGCACATCTGTTTGCTGCTGGCAATGCTGTTTCCGTTGCTTCTGCCTGCCGTTAGAGCCGACAGGGCCTGGAACCAGTACATACCACGACTGCAGCTCTCACATACAGGTTAGAAACCAATAAAGCCAGCTTCAGTTGTTTATAAATTGACAATTTAGTTTCCACATTTTATTTTGTTACCAAGATTTTTTGTAAGTGCAGAAAATAAAAAGCTGCATTATTGCAAATTGGTTTTGAGGAATCATGGTCCTGGAATTATGGAATATTTGGATTAATGGAGTCCTTTTGAAATTTTTAGTACTGAGGGAATATGAAATTTCTTAATTATTATAACTTGCCATTATTGCCTTTAAAAAATGCGCCGTTACTGTAACCTTCCATACTACCACTTCTAATCAATACAATCTATCCTACTGACAAAGCAGAGCCATTTTTAAGGAAAATTTTGTTTTCCACAATTGGTGTTGATAAAGTAACTTCTGAAATCCTTATCAGATTCTTATCAACCAAGTATTTATGGCACACTAACATGTCAGTGTTGTGGTTTTAACAAGGTGCGAGCTTTTAGTAATGGCGGTAACTGTCTTGGCTTACATCTGCTTAGCCACTAACCTCAGACTAAATAATATCTACAACTATATCTTGTCTTTTTTAATGGGGCCAATAGTTAGTATATCATATAATGCTATTAAGGACATAATACCAAATTTTCATCCTGAGTTAACTAGGAAATTTAGTATTTGCTTTGTAGTCCTATAGTCCTGTTCATTGCAAAGTAAAAGCAATGAACAGAACTATATGTCCACTTTTCCTTTCATGCTTTGGTAATTATGACCTTTTTATCTTTTTTTTCCTATTTCATTTCAAGTCTTAACCCTTTGTTTTTCACAATGTTATCACTACGATGAATGTGGACACTTACAGTATCCAAAATAAAACAACAGTTCCAAAGATAAGGTTGTGCCCCTGGGATATTTCACTTGGCATCCCGTGGGGTGTCTGTCTGATCATTCTCTCCACAAAGGCGCTCATCCCCAGAGCCCTTGCCTCTTATCAGCTCATCCCAGTCCGCCCTCAGCACTGACCTCCAGAACTTTCTGGAACCGGCCAGCACTCTGCCGACTTCCTGACAGGAAAGAACCTCACAGGGAGGAGTTGTACAGTGTCCTGTCCTCTTTACTGCCAATGTGCTTCCCATTATCTCTAAGCATGTTAATACTGGGTCTCAAACATACACATCATCTCTGAGGCGCCGGTTATTTATGACACAAGAGCAGCACACCTCCAAGGCTTGGCAGAGAATCTCTAACCCAGACGTTAGTCATTAACAAGGAAAGGTATCTGTAAGGAGGTCAGTTGCCTCACTTAGGGAGGAAATAATAGGAAGAAAAACAAAATTTGCACACAATGCTTATGCACAAAGGTTAGCTGTCAAAGTTTCCTGTTTTAGTGAGCCATCAATTAGATGTGTTGGCTGTAGTATTTCTTGTAGATTTTTGGTAAATCCTCTTGGGGGGAAAAAAAAGTCAGGCTGGAGCCTTGGGACTAAGAGCTTTCGCAAAATAATACGGAGTTACTCTGAATAACTTCTGCGCTTGCCTGAAGAAAACCTGTCAGGTAGTATCAACTCTACAGTTAACATGAAGTGATTAGACTTAATGGTTTTATTGCGCTTGAATGGATTTGATGCCCCACTTTTGCTACAAGATTAATCCTTTTAAAACAGAGCCCTGCTGACAGATTGATGTAAAATAGATGTTCCAGTGACGCAATTACAGTATATGTCTGGTTCTTACCAGTGTAATTCTCACAGATATCTTTCCCATCACAGAAGACGCGGACAGCAAAGTGGATTACAACCAAAGTAAACCGGTCTCCTGGTTGAGAATGACATCATGTCTCTGTTTCTTCCTAGCAGGAGTGAGCTTCATAATGACAATTAACATTCTGGCAGCTGCACTTCTTTGAGTCTTATATGGTTACCGAGGGATTCATTTCCCACCAAGATGAAGAGCTGCAGAAAGTCATGAAAGGTTCCATTGGTGGATTTTCATCTCTTATAATACAGTATTCATGTGGAATGATTTATTTCAGTAGTATTCATTTTCATAATGTCATTCTTGGTAAAGGGATTGGAATATCACACTTTAAGTCCACCTTTACACATTGCATTTATGTCTGTTCTTGGAATGTAACCCATTCCTGATAGCAAGGCTGCTGGTGCCATGTGGTGTCATGGCGACGGTGACTGTGTGACATCTGTGTACATGTCGGATGACTCTACACTATAAGCTTTGACCTAATGAAGCTGTTAAGTCACGAACACTGAACAGGGCACAAGCCTTGCTGAAGAATGCTTTTAATTAGGGGAAGTACACAGGGAAACAGTGGACCACTGTGTATGAGGGCATGAGTGTATCATCTACACCAGCGCAAGTAGACAAACGATTAGCTCAGGAAAGAAAGCTGCCTTTATCCAGAAGTCCAGAGCTGATATCTTAATATGATGTTCATTTTTTGAAGTTAAACACGCTTGTCCGATGATAGATAACCTAATCTCTCCTTAAACCTGATTGCTAACTTAAATTCCACTGAAGTAATACAACCATATCCTTCAGATAAATCTTAAGTCACGTTCAGTGAGATCACTTTGGTCCCTTAAACTTACACTCACACTAGATCAGTTCAGCTTCTTGACTACTGGTGATTAAATTAGATCAAAGCCTTTTGGATTTCTAGAGATGTTCTGTTGGATTGTAAGTGGTTGGGTATCACTAGGCCAAACAGCATGTGGTCTAGTTTCTCTTGGAAAAAAGGAGCAGGATCTGGAGTGCTTCACTTACCTGAAGTATCTCTCACATTGAGCGTGTGAGTGTGTTGCAACACATTCTTTGCACCAATGTATACCATAGTATCTCAAGGGACTTGATGTGTTACAGAACATTGTGGGACTTAATGCAGTGGACAGCACAAATAGGCGAAAGTGTTCTTGTCACTGCTGTGTGTCTGTGCAGCTCCATTACCCCCGACACCCCAAGGAGTCCAGAACTCATCCCACACAGCCTGACCCCTAATTCAGTGACTAATTTACTAAGTGTTTATTTTTAAGTGACTCAGAGATGTACTGTAGAAGATAGCTGTGGCAAGCCATTTTAACACTCACTGTAATATGAGAAAAGAACAGAATGCTTCTTGAAAACACTTCAGGATTTTTCTAGGTTTTGGTGTAAGCTGAAAGTAATACAGCACTTACATGGTTGGTTTCACCAAGCTGTTTTTTTTTTTTTTTGTGACATTAGCCAATTGCTTAATGAAGAAGTGCAGTGAACCTCATGAGGGCAAAGCACTGGGAGGCCACTGAGAAAACAAATTCAAGAAGACTTTACACAAGTGAGAAAGAGGAAGTCTCAGAGTGGACCTGCCTGCCCTAGAATGAGAGTTAAAGGGGCCTGAAATGGGGAACTAATACATATTAATGTCTCCAGATGCAGAAGAGTCCATCATGAATGGGACATTAACCATAACAAGCCTCAGCATGCTATTCAGCTATGCAACTTAAATAATTTTATTCAGTAACTACTGGAAATTCTTCATTAACAACACAGAAACTAATATCTACAAGAGAAACCATAGATTGTAGGAGATTGAGGGGTAAAATCATCATCTAAACCTCTAGCAAAACTAAATTTACCAATTTAGCTACGTTCTTGAGTTCATAGTGATTAAGAAGTTTCTGTCAGATAATTGAATTCAAATGGACAGTTTTCTCCACTGCGATGTTATTATTCATGAATTAATTGACACCATGTAGCTGACGGGTGCCATTTTCTTAGGAGCACAGTTACATTTATTGGTCATTATGTAGGAAGCCTAATGCTAATAAAATAAAATAAAAATAAAGTTAGCTTTATATAGGGATTTAGGTGAAAGGGAGTGGATAGTGTTACAGTAGATTTAAAAGAAATGACAGAGAGACATGTACTCACATGAACATCCTCCCAACACATCCACACACACACAAATGAATGAGCTCATGGGCAGATGTTTTATTTAAATGGATGTATCATGTACAAGAACATCCTGATCTCATAAAGGAACAAATAAGTGTGATCATGTTAGCTCTGACTTCAATTAAGCAATGAAACTTGTCCTGGCCTTAACCCTCTGCGTTTCTCTTGAAATCCTGAGGCTTTCTCCCAGTTCCTACAAATTAGTGAGCTTAATGTCCTATTTACTGGCCTCTCCGATTGCAAATGAGTGATGACCCATTGACAGTCTACGCTTACCACTTTGATCTGGCTCTCATACCGTGGAATAACTCTGAAGCGCTTATCTGAATCCGTCAGATATGATTAGTTGCATTTAGGCTACTTTTGGCCCACAATGCACTTTAATATTGCATTAACTGACTATTATTTATCTTGGATCCACATTTATCTAGGAAATTTCTTCTGTTTAAGTCTAAAACCTTGGTTTGTTTTATTTTGAAAGATAAGCAATAAACCATAAATATAAAAATAAAGTAATAAACCACAACTGTGCATGATGTTATAGGTAATGTTATAGGTTGATTCTTTTCATGACATCCATGAAACATATTAGTTCCTGTTATCACGTATGTTATAGCTATTATAAATAGGTGATCAAGTCACTTTCTCTTGAAGTTAATAGGAAAAACAGCTTGTTAGAAAAAAAAAAAACCTGTTAGAATATCCTCCATTGTTGGAGTTTGACTTGGCAGAAAACTGAACGTTTACATTTGACTGCTGATACTGGAGACTCCTTCCATAAATGTTACATGAACATCTCCTTATACAAATCTTCACAATATCACATAGTATATTTATTTTTTGTTGTTAAAAAGCATCATGGTTTACTATTGGACTTAAATAATATTGAGTGTCTACCATAAAAGTCCCAGTGAATTAGCCTTTACTATAGAAGCAATCATTTATCAGTATTAATATAAACTTCTATTGTCAGATCTATGCCGTTATAGATGAATAATCAACACTTTCTGACCTATCATATTTGAGAATTTGAAAGCACAAAGTATCAAACCATAGGTAGATAAAAGTGGATGGAATTATAGGGACTTTGTGAGGAAAATGCACCACTGCAGAGGGGCTGTACAGGATGGCACCATTTCTTGTGTCCTAAACTAACTAGCAGACAGTAGGTGAGCCACTTAAGTGAAAATGTACAAGCATTTGGTGTGGCTGTACTGTTTATACTATTCTTAATGTCTCTGACTTGTTGTCAGCATTCTCAGCATTCAGCATTATAAAGTATATATCCTCAGTCAGAAGTATTTATAATACAACTGTCAGCTGATCTCAGTTAACAGCTTATAGCAATCTTATTGCAAACTTTAGTCACATGGAAAGAATAACAAACCAGCCTTTAAGGTTTGGCGACACATCATAGTTGCTGGAAGCCACTTATTTTTTTTTTATTTGTTACTTAAGCCCATGGTACTAAGAAATTAACTAATCTGATAGTGGAAAGTGGAAAAAGTTCCATGGCAGGGATTCAGTATAAGCAATGGCAGATTAAGGGCTGGGAATTTATAGCCTCAGCAATGACAGATACACTTAGACATAATTTCCTCATACCATAGCTGTTTCATATGGTTTAAAAAAAAAAAAAAAAAAAAATTCTCACTCTCTTCTGTTTTCTGTTTCAACCTGGTTCTCCATAAGCATCTTGATTTATTAAACCAGATCCTCTTTCCTACCTTTGCTCCTTTTCACTCATTTGGATGCTCATTAAATTTCTTAACGAGAGTAAAATGATTATTTGCCACGATGTACAAATTCATTAATTGTTCCATTTATTCTTCCCTAACCATGTGAGACTCCCTTACACTCTGGTTTAATGGAGCAGAGCTCAGTCATGTAGCACAACTAGTCTCCATTCTTTGCTACTGAGACCACCAAGCGCAAACTAGAGAGAGGAAGGGGCGGGGATTTCTTTAGTTCTCATCATTCCGCCTCGTTTTCCTTTTTCTCCCTCATCAGGCTAATGAGGCTGACCCTCAACACCTCCTGCAGAGTGGGGCCTTATGAGTAATTATGGTCACTGGTTGCCACTGACCCAGGCTGAAGAACTGAGTCCCAGTGGAGTCTCTCTATATCCGCCAACTTCAAACTGGATATCTGGATATTGCAAGTTTGAGAACGAGAAGATGAAGAAGGCAGGAAATTGAAGTTAACCTGCTTTCCTCTCTTCCAGAAAGGCCTCACTCTTCTTAACAGTCACCATTCTTGAACTGATTCCTACTCTGTTGAATTAACTATTTTCAGCTGAGCTCCAATGAACAATGGAGCTATTTTTTGTGACTCTATATGCTGTGAAATCAAAGGAAATTTCTCGTTCGCTCCAGATTTGCTGCTTGGGTTCCTGTCATTCTTTTAAAGCAAACATTCCTTTTTTTTTTTTTTTTTTTTTTTTTTTTTTTTTTTTTTTTTAAAAACCCATAAAAGTATTTTAAAGTGAAATAAATCTTTTTTTTTAAAAAATAAATAATTTATTTTATTTAAAAAAATCTTCAGATTCTGAAACTAAAGGATTTATATTAATGTGACTTATCTTTACACTAATTCATATATTTTAATACATATTTTAGTATCAGGCATTATATAACCTTAAAAAGAAAGCCACTAGAACTACCAAATTGTCCACTTATTGTGTGCCGTTGCTTCACCTCATTTATGTTTATGGGCCCAATCATTTTTGCTGGGGAATACATCAAGCTTTCATATCATCGATAGCACAAATTCCCCCCAGACCTATTAAAGACTGGAGGAAACCTGAGGAGACCCATATTTTTGTCTCAGTGCTGTCCCTCTTAGCCTCCCTGGAGAAACAACTGGAAATTATCTCAGAAGTTATATTCTGGTGAACATAACCACTCAAAGAAAGACAACTCGAAACACAGGAAAAACCATGAACAGATTTTTTCGGTTACCAATACCCTGCCATTCAACATGTTTGTGACCATAGATGCACATCTTCATAACCGTCGTTTATAGACTATTCACAAATCATTACGTGATTCCATCAAGATGATATTAGCTTTCTGAGAATTAGGGAATAGCCTGTGGTGTCAGTATACATTTGTTACTGTTGTGAAATCTTAATGAATGACCTACCACTGACTATTGCACCAATCCATTACCGTTGTTTAAACTCCCACGAGGCAATAGTAATCTCTCCATCATCATGCCCCCATATCTCTTAGTCACCTCCTTTTATTGCCACGTGACTGTTTTCTTTGTATTCCAGCTGTGCTAAGCACTGTCATGCTATACTATGCGGCGTAAGGCATGGCAACTGGAGTATGTAACATTACTAAAGGTCCTGCAATCTCCACAGTTGGTGCAGAAAGAGTTTCCTCTGTTTATACAGCAAATGTATTCCATGGCAGTGAAAACACTGTAACGGTGCTCTGTCATTAAATCTGTCTCTTACTCTTTTTCATTGGTCAATGGATGCAGCTGGAATAGAATGACAAAACACTTTGTCATGTAATGTAAACTATATTAAAATTGCACACTATTTATTTCTTGACCGGACTCTCTACTTAAAATGAAAAAGATAGTGGTATCGCAAAATCTTATGTCTTATGTCTCCTAGTGCATTTTCATTAAATATTTTTTGAACCCAAAAGCTCAAAGAGGCAGTGGATTGAAAATTGTAGACACTTGTATCAAGAAATCTGATACAATGAAAATGGCTGTGTTTTTTGGACCCTTAGTGTAAAATTTAATGCTAAGTATTTAGGTATGTCTAGTCTAATCCTAATCATTTTTGACGAGTTCCTGGAGTGATTCTGTCAGGCAAGTTCCGTCAAAATCCAGATGTCAGACTTTGGCACATAAAGGACACTTCCTCTGATTTGCAAGTTTGGATGCTTTGTTTTGCAAGTTGGAGATGATTTAAGTAAGATACAGAACTTTTGCAGTGGACTATAAAATAACTGGAGTGACATCATTACATGCTAACGACATATGGCAACTGTGACCATGAAAGGATAGGAGCAGCATGGTTAAGAGAACCAATAACAACATGATGTAGTGTGTTTGAAGCAGTAGACTCCACCTTTATGGCAAGGCTGAAGTACCTGCCAAAGATAATATGCTTGCAAGGAAGATTTCTATATACAAAATTACAAATTTGCATGTCTCTGTGTGAATGACTGGATACAAATTGACCCTAAAGGGAGTACCTAAGAGCAGAAACACAACTTGTTTCAGTAATTGGCATGAAAAAAACCCATGGGCCTGATTTAGTATAAACACCAAACACAATGAGACTGTTAAACCCTGTTATTTTTTTCCTCTACATTATAACGTCAAATGAGGTAACTTATTGCCCCTCTCAGTGAGAGATTGATGTCAGTTTTCCCAGATATGCATCCCTGGCCATTGCAGATGTTAGACACCTTGGCTGACAGCCTTAAGTCCATGTTGACTCTTATACTGCCCAATGCTT
Organism: Stegophilus panzeri; assembly: GCA_024331685.1. NCBI lineage: Eukaryota > Metazoa > Chordata > Actinopteri > Siluriformes > Trichomycteridae > Stegophilus > Stegophilus panzeri. The sequence goes on along the minus strand of JANDJT010000114.1, from coordinate 15,618,538 downwards.
TGCTTACACAACTGTTAGGGAGCAGATGCAGTTTGTAAGGAGATATTTCCACATACGCACTTTCCCTTCTTCACTAGCTGCTGGGATGTTTGCCTTTCCTGCGTGCTTCCGAACTTTTGGCATCTTTGTGTTTTTTCTGCCACTCGAGCTTTACGGTCAATCAAATAGCCTGAGTGCAAAGGAGCGGAGACGGAAATTCAGATATAATACTGCACATGCTTGGTTCCCATCAGGTTGATGAGATACACATGATGTTTGGGACCTTTTTTAACACCACTTCCAGTAAAGGTTGACTAAAACCACCCTTTTTTTTTTTTTTTTAGCATTACAACAAACAAGTTGTGTCTGAGTACAAATTCATTCAGTAATCACTGATTTCCCAAAGTCACATTTTTTTAAATGGTCACGTTCCTCATCACAGCTCAGTCTGCAAACTTTGATATCAATCTGTCTATGAGATTGCTGCAGGTGTTGGGCACAGGACCAGTGCATTTCTGCTTTAGATTGCAAACAATTTCTAACAAATGTTTTGTATATGGTTTGTGTTTCACCAGTGCTCCCATGCATAATCACTTAAGCTTGTGAACTCAACAGAACCTTCTTCCATGCCTAAAGGGGAATGGAGAAGAGAGCCAGACCTGGAGTAACCATAGATTTAATGGGTTTGGAATTTGGAATATCTCCATAATACTGTTGTAGACGTTGGAGACATAAAAGCTCAGGGCGAATAGTGTTTATGGGTGGCTTAACCCAAGGCAAGACCTAATCCTGGGTCTTACTCTATAAAGAGAATGGTAATCATACCCCACCTATAAACTGTTAAAGCCTGGCTCATGAAGCTTAGCGCTCAAGACAGTCATGCCCATGGGCACTGACCTATCAAAATTAATCAGTGTTCGAAGAAGGTGACATCAAACTGAACTTTGAAGATGATACTAGTATGAAAACCTCAAATGCCAACTAGCCTTAACCGAAATTCTGTTGGAAACAGAGTTATTTTAATGAGTAACATTCAGGAAGCATTGCTTTGCTAATATAGGGCTATATTCAGAGTCGAGTTAAGTATGCGCACAGAGGATTTAATTTCATTGTGCACACTGGCATTCAGACCTCAGATATAACTTCAAACTTAAGCTCAATTCATAAGCTGTGCCAGAGTTATGCATGTTGTAAATATGTGTAAAAATGTGTCACCCATCTCTGAAAACACACAACTTTCCCCTCATAAATACTGTTAAGCTGTTGGACTTAAGTCACTTACTTAAGTCGCCCACTCTGAGTATGACCCATGACGCATAAATAAAGCAAAGGAAAGCATAACTGGAGAATATTGGTGAAATTCCAGACATTAAGCAGTGTAATAAATGTTTAGAGCATTTTATTTAATTACCATTCTGACAAATGAAATGTGTCACAGTTGTAGATGTTCATAAAACAGCTTGATGCCAACACTGTGCAACAAAAACAGCTATATACTTCAAAGATAGACCGTATTAGTAAACACTTAGTTAACACACATCCCTTTGGAACATAGCTTTTGAGGTTGGTATGACTTATCCCAGATGGTTAGTTGACCATCTGCATCATGTCTGCATGATTAGTGCTGTCTTATGCAGCAGACTGTAGCACTGAAGTGGAACAATATGAGAGTTGCTTAGCCTGACCCCCTATCAGTTTGAAGGAAAAACACAGTTACTTCGATGTTACCTTTATAAACATGCCATCATGTCACACAATCATCAGCTAATCAGAAAGGGTCGACTCGGTCAATTCCTCAGCACATTTTAGCTATTGTTTTTCCATTTGCTCATTCACAGTTGACACGTTTGCATTTTCAGTTTTCCCTTGAAATCTTGAAAGTAAATATAAGCTTGAAGTCGATAGGCTCCCTCAAGTCCGTCCCAAATGGAACCAAGCCATTTCTTCCTTCTTTCAAACTGAAGATGACCTCAACCACCTGGTTCTAGCTCTTTCCTTTTGACTGGAGCCGTTGGTGAAATACTGCCTCTAAGGTCAAAAAAGCATAAATTGTAAAATAAATAAATAAATCCATACCTCCTCCTAAAGCGATAAGAAAACCCAGCTTGGTGTAAAACCTTTGCATGATAGTTTGGCATGTTAAAATTCACCTCCTGTGATCAGGAGTTATGAGCTGCCCACTGTTTTGATAACATGATACATGTGGCTATGTGGAAGCAGATGTATGTGCACAGGGGAAACAAGGAAATTTCTAGTGTTTATAGGACAGATTTGGTAATGGGAAAATGGGAAAAAGGGTAGGAAGTGATCCAAGTGAGTGAGTTTATCAGTGATATGGAAAGTATCAAAATATGGGAAATATTCACATTTGATGACCTTTGATTTGTGGAATGTACACAGAATGTGATGTTTTAAAAAAAAAGTTTTTATGTGATCTGCGATGCTTGGTCCGATTCGGTGCATGATGTCATAAAATCTATATTAGCAAAATATAGACATACACAATTTTGCCCAACGTTTGTGGACAAGTGACCATAACATTGTAACATCCCACTACAGATGTAGTCCTCATTGCTGTTATAATAACCTCCACTCTTCTGGGAAGGCTTCCATTAGATTTTGGAATGTGGCTATGGGGATTTGCCCAGGTTTGGGGAGTTTGTATTAAAAGTGAGAAAATATACAGCATATGCAATGTAATACCAAACGTTTATACAGTCACAAGTTTGCTACTAATTAGGTACACACTTTTGATTTATGATATTAAAAAAAGCCTATTTATGATTTTTTTCTCTGAAACAAAAAATGTCAGTTTAAAGTAGTAGGGTGCATTGGTAAATTAAAAAATAAATAATAATAAATAAATAAAACTTCCTATGTGTGGGTGTGTTGAATCTACAGTTAAAAAAAAACAATATACAACATGTGAATCTACAACATGGAGACCTGCAAGAAGCACACAGTGAAACCCAGGTCTCTGTTGGGTTCTTGGTAAACATTTGTGGTTAAAGGTTTCTTGGTGATGACATAAGCAAGGCGGAAATGAATCCAGCAGGTGCTGTTGGCTACATAGCTGTTTTTGGTAAATTAGTGTTGTAATGTATGGGCTTGACAATTCCCAATTAGAATATTTATTTGTACTTGTCAGTGAGCAATTACCATGTCATACTTAAGGAACTATTAAAGTTCCATTAAAGAGTCATAATGTTGGGGCCCAGAATGGCCCTAAAGACCACACTGTGAAGAACAGGACTGTGTTTAAAACAGTATGTTACTTCAGATGTGTTTTACAGTTTGGTACTGTGTTGTTCTAGGAACATATTTAAAATACTTGCATATTGTGGTGTATCATAGGCTCTTATTGTATAGCTACACTAACATTGATGTGGCTATATTGTAGTGAAACAATAAAACATACATCTGGGTGAATTAACCTGGGTATTTTTTCCATTTTTCATGTCTTCCATTGTTTTGCATTTCATGTTTTAATAAAATAAACAAAAGCATAGCTTATTTTAGTGAAGCATGGTAAGATTAAACTGGAGGTTAAAGCTAGGCAGTGCTAGTGGGGGCAGTGGTGGCTCAGTGGTTAAAGGCTCTGGGTTACAGATCAGAAGGTCAGGATTTCAAGCCCCAGCACTGCCAAGCTACCACTGTTGGGCCCTTGGGCAAGGCCCTTAAACCTCAATTGCTCAGTTGTATAAATGAGATAAATGTAAGTCGCTCTGGATAAGGGCGTCTGCCAAAAGCCATAAATGTAATATAAAACCTAGCTGGGTTAAAACCTAATGTTTTAAATAGATGAATAGTCATTAGTGGTCCACTACTGTGGCCTTTTCATGGTTGCTTGTTATTAAGTTCCCCAGTGCGGTCATGTCTCTTCAAATGGTAGTAAACTTTCCAATTACTTAGATTCCACTGCATGTTCTATGTATTTGTGATTCCTCTAGCTGGCTTGGAAATTCCCTCTGTATGGGGCTGGAATGCAAAATGTCCATCATGAAGCCCCTAGTAGCCCCTGAAGAGGATACTTCATCACTGGCACTCTGCACTTCTCCCTCAGCCAATTAATCTCCATCAGCAAGTAGCGAGCCATGGTGACAAGTCGTGCTGTTTTCAAAGGCCCTGATATGTGAAGAGGGGTTTTCTTTCCAACAAGTGAAAGAAAACCAAAATTTTTAAAAAAAAAATCAGTCGAGGGATAAAGTAGACTGTTGAATTGGACTTTTATTAAGGAAGGGATTAATCAATGTGAAAATCACTGGCTCAGTGAAAAGAAATAATGAAAAATAGTTGTAGAAATCATTAAGCAAGATTGGATTTTTTTATTGTTCAAGCTGTCAAGTTAACATCAACCCCCAATACAAATTACAAAAACTGTAGTTTGTCAAAGTCAGAGACGGAAAGGACTGAAGGAGTAAATGATAAATTTATTAGCTAGACCACCAGGCAAGTGGAAGCTTCAGTGTGCTTGCCCAGTCCCCTGTTTCTGCCTGCCGAGAATCCTAATCAACTATGTTAAAAAGTGGTAGCTAATGTAATATAATAACATACAGCCAGTTAGGTAGCTAGTTAAATGAATTGATTCAGACTAAAGGCATTGAGCCAATATATCAATTCCTATCTTTTGCTGATGAAGTTTTTCACAAAGTCATTGGTGAACATTTGAGCTACAGTGTTTTCTGCATATTATTTGAGTCTGGATAGCATATTGATTTTCTATGGACTTTTTTAACGATATAAATATATGATGCCTTTGCCTGATTTTGTCAGTATTGTCAGATACCTGCATGTTTGTGATTCGGGAAATATCGGTTATCATACATGCTAATTAATCTGAATGGTACAAATCATTCTACTGTCAGCCAGATCATGATTCAGCTGATGTGTATAGTGCAGCAGGAGGTGGGATTTCAAATCATGTGTTATAGTTACAGCATGGAGGTGCATGCATTTAAACATACATGACGAATGAAACTTGTTTTGCATGTCAGTTGGAAGTGGTGACTCTGATTTTTTTTTTTTTTTTTTCGTGGTTATGTACGATATCCCTGCACATATCATTTGATCTGATACATTTTTACATTCATACTCTACATAATTTGTATAACCTGTGTCATTTCACCATAAAAATCAGAGTCAACAACACTCAGAACTCGTTTCATTTTTCTATGCAACCTATCACCACCTGCCAAAGTAGATAGAAATTGTTTTAAAATCAAACTCTGATATGCTTCAAGCATCCACAGAAGATACAGGGACTGCTTTTAGACAAAACACCATGTCAGCATGGTAGCATAGACGTTTCCCTCAGTGTTCTCCGGCTGTCTGTTGGACATGGTGCACATGTCAGCCGATGGTGTACAGGGTTAATTGGCACTGATTGGCCAGGGTAATTTTCTGCCTTGTTAAACTTCTTCTCCCCGGGGGAGGGGGAGAGGATGCAGCGAGGCATGCTTAAGCTATGAGAGAGAGTGTGCACGTGTGTGTGTTCTGTTTGCGTAACCTGCACCAGTCCGAGTAACTGCTTCCACAGTTCCCAGCTGGGACAACATGCACATATGAGTATCAGAAGGCCTAATTTGTGAAAGTGGTCCTAAAAGGTAGTGTTAGGACATATGATTGACATATTTATTTTAGGTGTCTTTCAAATTAATGATACCCTTTCATTGACCCTAACAGTGAGACATTTGATTGTCACGGAGTCAAAATGCACCAATGATCTGCATTGTTTCTGGAAAGTGATACTTGTATTTGTAAAGGATTAATATTTAAAAAGTACTTAATGTTATTATCTAAATGTAATAACTGTGAGCCTACAATCTGACATGTTTATTCAGATCAATGTAGCAATTAGGTTGCAATACAAGTTTGCCATCAATACACTGTAAAAAAAAAAAAAAAAAAAAAAAAAATCACACTTCTAGATTATAGTGCTACTGAAGAATGAAGATGGTAATTCAGCTCTTATAAATATCTCATTATCCAGAGTTAGGCAAATAATAATATTCCACCAGGTAAGTGAAAGCTCCACTGTGTTTGCCCAGCCAAATGTAATTGGTTGCCAAGGCAGGATGTCTAACTAACCAGGCTAAAAACTGACAACTAATGTAATTTACCTCACAAGAATGACAAGTTAATTATGTCTATTAATGCAGACTGTGGAAAATAAGCGAGCATTGATATCCCTGATAGGGGTGACTTTAAGACTTTAACAGTTTTTAAGTGCACTGTACCAAACCCCATCCTTGGTTTGTGTAGCACAGAAGGGTTGCTTTGTACCACAGAGAAATATATGATCCATAGAACATGTTACATTTAAACAAACATATTAAATGAAAGGTTATGTTTTGTGAAAGCTAATAGGGAGTAAGGTTTTTTTTTCTTTCCCTGGTTGTTGGCAGAGTGACAAAAAAAACGCTGGTGACCGCTAAATCAGCAGCTTCCTGAACTTGTCTGACTACACATGAAATACTGACACCCTGGACACATAATCTGCTAGACCAGCCAGTGATTTGTCCACTACTCTTATCTCTTTGGAGTTTTGCTGACACAGCTTCACAAGATCAAATGAACTCTGTGATCTTTTTTGCTTTGTAACTTTGTGAAACAAACAGAAACAGAAATGTTGCATCGTTGCTCTTTAGTGTGCCCACTTGCGATGAGTATTTTGAATAAGGGTTAATTAGACAAAAATAGCTTTTGTCACACCACTCCGTACAAAGCACACAGTCTGCTCTCTCAATATCAAATTATCAGTGCATCTCTGCTGGTAACGGTAATGGCAGTTCATTCTTTGGGAGGAAGCCATGTGTGATAAAGTGAATTGTAAACATCCATCCATCCCGCTTATCGTACACAAGGTCACAGGGGAACCTGGAGCCTATCCCAGGGAACTCGGGACACAAAGCGTGGGACACCCTGGACAGGGTGCCAACCCATTGCAGGGCACAACGGCGCACACGTTCATACACTACAGACAATTCGGAAATGCCAGTCAGCCTACAACGCATGTGTTTGGACTTGGGGAGGAAACTGGAGTACCTAGAGGAAACCCCCAAAGCAAGGAGAGAACAAGCAAACTCTTGTTTGGGGCAACTCTCAACTTGGGGCACAACGTGGAGGACACCCTGGGTGGGGTGCCAATCCATTGAACCATTGCTGTAATATATACTACTACTACTACTACTATTACTGTAACAATGTGAGGGTTGATGAGGCAGGATGGAAGTGTGTAAACTCAGCATGGGTATTATTTAATCAAATCCAGAATTCATCATAGTGGGTGACAACACACTAGCAATCACAGCCATCATAAAAAAAATCATAAACAGTAACACAGACGAGGATCTCAACAATGAACATGGTATATAAACTTGGAAACTAGGAAAACAGGGCTTAGTAACACGCAGGACAGCACGTGTACCACAAACGGGGAATCCATGGCAACTATGACATTGATTTGTATTGCATAGAATCAGGAAGTGTGAAAATAGCTTTCTTGGTATACTGCAAATTTAATTTCAATTGATTTAACTGTACAGACCTATGATCGAGGCTTTAAATGTCTCAAGAATAGGTGTAACATAAGTACATATCTGTCTTGTTAATTTTGCTTGGTCACTTGTCTTTACATATTACAATTCATTCAATTCATCTCATTTCATTCCTCAGAACTGCGAACAAGGAACAGTTCAGCCATGTTCTGGCACAGTGGTGCAGTGGTTAATGGGTATTATGAAGTTCTGCTGTTGGATGAGGATCGTGGTTGGCTGCTGGTTGGAGGAAGAGACCACGTCTACATGCTCGACTCTGAGAGTCTGACCCAGACTATACACAAGGTTATAAAACTCTTCACCCACCACCTCCATTTCACTCCAACACCTTTCACCAGAGCATTATGTTTACATCATCATTGCGCATACTTCATTAGACATGTACTGAGAAGATGGAAGAAATGGTTGGTTAGAGTTGCTTGATGGTATTGCATGCCATTGTGCATTTAATGTCAACAGGTCAAAGTGTGTAATCCTGTTGATACTCGCCTAGAGATTTCTTACACGGTAACTCTGAGCTATATGTGCTTATTTGTTTTCTCATTTAATGGTGCTAAAATTTTCCCAATTTGTCAAGATCAGTTTGTCATGATGTCTCATGAGGCTGAAATGGCTTTCATGCTTGTAACAAATGAAGTTAACATTTCTCATGACTGATGAAGTGGTATGAAGGTAGAAACTGCGATAGTGAGTACCATGTGTGAATTTCTGGTACCTTGTACAAGATACAGTCTTCAAACTGGCAGCAGTACTATGGGTCACTACCTGGTAACAATTTGCCACACAAAAATTGCATAATTTGTGAGGTATGTGTCACACCTAGACATGCTGCAGTACAGACCAGAACTCAAGTATCAATATGGTATCAATTATTTACTTCAGTAGTATACACTCAGTTAAAATGTTTAATATTTGCTTTTTTAAACTTTTTCTTTTACTGGTTTGAGATTTGATTAAAGGAACGATTGATCAATTTGGCACTTTTTTGATCAGCCAAGACAATTTGCTGTTTGTTTCTTTTGTTTTTGCACTGGAGCTACATGGTTAATATAGTATCTTATCCAAATCTTCACATCATTTTTTCAAACATCATTAAGCTGTGTAATTTCATTTGCCAATATAAATTCAAAGTGGACTTATATTTTCATTTGCAGTCAAATTCCAACAGCAAACTTTAGGAGGCAGGACTTATGGTGTGAAACAATATCAAATTCCCCAAATAAATAAATAAATCGGGATGCTCCTTGGCTCATAACGTTACAGCAGTCAGCTACACTCTCAAGTTGTGTTCATGTTTATAGATTACAGGAAGTCATACTGTTTACTGTGACATTACTAAACTGAATGCAGTTTGATAGACTTTCTTTAGCTCGGAAGATCTTAACATGGACCCAGTGCCCTGCATATTCTAGAATTGACTACATTTATGGTAATGGGAAATTGCATTTTTTTTTATTGCATATGTATTTTTTTTTTTTTTGGCATTTCGGTATGTATTTTGCTTGTATTCCCTCATTTGTAAGACGCTTTGGAGAAAAGAATCTGCTAAATGAATAAATGTAAAATGTAAATGTAATTTATGAAAGTATTTAACTTTCCCATTAGGAAGGAAAAATACCAATGTTCCATTGTCAGTCACTGCTAAGCTATTTTGAGGGTCAACCAATTAACGCCATTAGACATTTCTTTGGATTTTATACAACTGCAGTTGCTACAGTTCTTAAATTAAACTAATTTTAAAGAAAACATTTTTTTTTTAAAGTAATTTTAAATAAATTATATTGGTGGATCCTCCTAATGGCAGCTGTGTGTATAGGTGAGAATTAAATAACACATGGGGGAACTAGGACTGCCTCTAAAATCACCTTTTTGTTGTATATTTATACATAGCAGTCACTCTTAACACTTTCACACTGTTACTTTCAAAATGACCTGAAGGTAAGAATAAACAATGTAATGTAAATCTGAATTTTTAGAAATATTGAGTCTAGCACATAAAGTTTCATGTTGGAAAAATTATTTTCAGTCTGTTTCCACTTTGAACAATAAAAAATAAAAAATAAAACATTTAAAATGGGTAACTTTGACTGAAAGCACACATTTAGATTTAATTATTAATTATTCTAATTATACATTATATAAGTAGATTGTTGTATAACAAATGAAGGCAAATTTATTACCATACATTGCTCTGTAAAAACTGTGTGTTTTTCATAAAACCTTGGGAAAACAGTCTCTGTCCTATCCATTTTTAGATTCACTGGCCAGCTGGAAGGGAACATACTGAACGCTGCAAACATGCAGGAAAGAATCTGTTGGTAAGTAAACTTCAAAAGGTTAAGAAAGTTCAACCACCCCCCCCAATCCAAAAAAAACCCATCTTTTATTTTTAGTGCCATATATATAGTTTAGTGCCATATTCTCCTACTCTCTGATATACACAAAGAGTAATAAAGTATTATTCATTAACTTTTGAAGGGATGACGCTAATTAAAAAACATGTAGGGAGGTAAGTTTACTCTCCTTGCTTTTGACATTTCTCTTTTACAGCATCAGAAACATCAAAGAGAGTATTGTGCAGTGATTTAAAGCTGTCAGCAGTGGTTTATATCCACCTCATTCTGCAGTTGCTCAGGCTTTAATCTGAGATACTATTTTATCTCCCCAGACTGACTGTGCCAATTTTGTGAGGCTCCTTCAACCATTCAACAAAACACATGTGTATGCATGTGGAACCGGGGCGTACCACCCTATGTGTACATACATTGACCTGGGCCACAATGTCGAGGTGAGAAAGTCACCCTTCACAAGGTACAATCTGACATTTTCCAGCTGTCTCTTTATTCTGCCTTTTTATATTTACTGACTGTCATGTATCATTTTGCCTTTTATGGCTTGTGACAGAGCCACGGGTGGTATGAATCAGACAATAGGACATTTAAGGGCTAAATTTAAGCATACTCGCTTTCAATATGAACACCAACAGGGATGAATAACACCCTCGGTCACCTACTGAGAAGTATTGACCAAAGGTTTCAGCTAACAATGAAGACACTATATAGAAAGGGTTAAGAGGGTGACATGGTTGTCTTTGTCGCCTAGGAACCTGCGCTTAGACTGCTGAGCAATGCTGTCGAGTCCGGGAGAGGGAAATGTCCCTTTAGTCCACATGAGCCGTTCTCTGCCCGACTCACTGGTAAGCATACATTGTAACTGAGATTGCAACGGATTTTTTAAAATCAATATTTCTACCAAGCTTGTATTTGTTTGTGTTTGTTATAGAAACAGAAAAGCACACCAATACAGTTTAAAATAGAACAATATAAAATGAAAAGCAGTTAAACGTATTTATTGCATGTACAGTCCTCTCTGAAACTATTGGAACGGCAAGGCCAATTTATTTGTTTTTGCTTTAGACTAAAGACATTTGGGTTTGAGATCAAAGGACGAATATGAGAATCGAGTTTTCCCTCTTTTCTCAGCTTAAAAATGGCTTGCTTTTCTCCCAAAGACAGCACACTGATCTTCATGTTGGCTTATCTTTTTTAACAACAAATGCAGTCTTCACATGTGAAACTGAAGGCTAAAACCGAGAGTAGATACACAAAACAAATTAAGTGGCCTTGCTGTTCCAGTAGTTTCAGAGGGGACTGTGTACACTTACAGTCCACTTTATTACCCGTACGCCTGCACAGTCATATGACTATCCAGTCAGCCAATCATGTGGCAGCAGCACAATGCATAAAATCATGCAGATACAGGGCATAAAAGCAGAAAAACTGGACAATTTAAAAACGGGAAAAACGACATCTGGTCTTTTTGCAATCTTCAGCTGTGTCATTTCAGTGAGACTTTGTTTACTGTAGACTCAGATTCCTGTTCTTGGTTGACAGAAGTGGAACCTGATGTGGTCTTCTGCTGTTGTAGCCCATCTGCCTCATGGTTTGATTAGTCTGACATGGTTTGTGATGCTTTTCTGCACACCTTGGTTGTAAAGAGTGGTTATTTGAGTTACTGTAGCCTTCCTGTAAGCATAAGTCAGCCATTCTCCTTTTCTGCTCACTGGATATTTTTTCTTTTTTTTGTATAAATGCTAAACTGAAAATCCCATGAGAACAATAGTTTCTAAAATAATCACACCAGCCCGCCTGGCACCAGCAACCATGTCACAGCCGAAGTCACTGAGATCACATTTCCCCTATTCTGATGTTTGATGTGAGCATTAACTGAAGCTATATAGGTTGGTTATGTATACTGCAATGCAGATTAGATTTAAATGTATATTAATCATACATATAGACATACAGCAATGCAAGAGTTACATGGCACAATATTTATTTGATATTTAAAAATATAACTTGAGCTTTATGTTGAAAGAAAGAATAAAAGGATCAGTAAACCCTTTCATTATATCCTACTCTAATATGTTTATGAACACACATTCATATATCTAGAGAATGTTTCCTCCCATGTATGATATATTTGTCTTAAGGAACTATAGTTTATAATTTGTGTGCAGATGTATGACTAGTGTGGGAAGCTCTCAACACTGTTAGAAATAATCAGCACTGTCCTTGGCAGAATCTGTCACGGCCTATAATTTCATGGCTAATTGGCGGGATGAAAGCTTCTCATGTTGTTCCACAGTCAGGAAATGAAAGTTAACCACTTGATTTATAATTTTTTGTCATTTTTTAAAAAGTACATAACCCCATGCTCCATGGGGAAAAGGGTACATAAACCATATGCTGCTTAATTAAAGACTGCTGCCTGACCTATGGACTTCTATTATTATCATTCAGTTGTCACTGAACCATATACTGTTTAATTAAAGACTGCTGCCTAGGCTACAGACTTCTGTTATTATCATTCAATCATTCATTGATGGAGAGTCTGGAATAAACTCAACTTCCTAATTATATAAGATCCTATAAATATGAATCAGTTTGATTCTAGAAGGATCCAGAATTCAAATGAACATCCGAGTTCATGTATCATATGCTTTAGATTTCACATGTCTGTTTCTTTACTTTAGATGGAGACTTGTATGCAGGAACGTCAGTGGACTTCATGGGAAACAACGCAGCCATATTTCGTAGCTCTGTGCACACAACCAGTCAGCACTACATTCGCACCGAGGCTCATAATGACCACTGGCTCAATGGTGAGATTCCAACATTTTTAATTTTAAAATGCATTTCAACATATCAGAGCCATCAGAATAAATTGAATGTCTGAGTACTATTTACATTCATAAAGTAACTATCGCCTATCAAAATGTTTCCTAAACATTTTGTCCAAATGTGTTTTTAATTTATGTACACTTTATTCTCAAACTTATGTACAGTATATGTTTACAATTTAAATATAAAATTTCAGTGTTTATTAAGACATGTAGCATTTTCCAACAGGCGCACCAAATCCAATCAGACTGAATCTCAAATAACGTATTATTGGGCATATTGTATACTACAAAAACACTACAAAGTGATTGTTACACCCAGTGCACATAATTTGAACTGAAAGTCATTTAAGTAGTTGTTGAAGCAGCTAAATCCCTATTCGGACAGGATTAGTTTTCAGGACATATGGCTGTAAAGTAATTGTTACTACGCACATCTGTGATATTCATCATCAATTCGCAAGGGGTAAGCGATTTCTGTAGAAATTCCCGAGATGGGCGTGTCTTTGCCGTTTATGTGCTGATGAACCATCACAGCAGCCCCGTGCGTCATATGTACCATGGTGCTGCACCTCAGTGTGCACCGACGAAGCAAAAGAAAAGTTTCAACTGGACGAGAGCCGAAACTTTATATTTAGTTTCAATTTGGGGAGAACAACGTTATCAAATGCTGTTTGAATAAACGGTATGTAAGCATTCTGTCTGGGAGGAGATTTTTCAGGATGTTTACAATAAATGTCCCTCTGTCAAAGTGGCGTTTGGCTGGACTGGACTAAATTTCGAGAACAAATCGACTACCTAAAAAAGTACAGAGTGCATTCACCTAGGATTAGTTTAACCTGGGTTTTTTTTACAGGCTGTTTTATTGAAGTTAAAAGGTAAAAATCACAGAGAAGCTCTAGTAGTTATTACATTAACACCCCCACTATGTTGGGCATGTAGTGTATTATGTAGGTACTAGCCCTATGTCGGGTACTGTAAGCACGTGAATCATTTGGGATTCAGCAAATAAGGTTTGATAACAGTAATGTTAATGGTAAAATTAGTGACATAGTCATATGCATGAGATGGTCAAGTGCACTTTTAATCCAATGATTTAAAGGCTTCTTCACAAACACTTGATTTTTAATTTTTTTTTAAATGTCTTTTTCTCCGCAGAGCCAGAGTTCGTGGGCTCGTTCTCCATCCCAGACACACACAGCCTAGATGATGACAAGGTCTATTTCTTCTTCAAGGAAACGGCTGTGGAGTCCAACCAGCTGGATAAGCGCATCTATAGCCGAGTGGCTAGAGTGTGCAAGGTGAGCTGACTGGCACTGGCTATAATTGGCTAATGAAAATGAAATGCGATCCAGAAGGGCTGAATGAATGTGCCTTTTGTGCACGTCAATATAAACTGGGTGCGGAAATTATGTATAAGCCTGTGTAATATCATGCCCAGTGTATTAGTGGTGTTATTTATCTTAGGAGGAATGAATAAGTTGTTTGTTTGCAAGGAATAGACCTACACAGACTTGCCAGTTTATTAAGTACACATATCTAGTGTCTGTAATAAACTGGCACCTCAGTATATTTTGGCCATACTAGCACTTCAGCAGCATAGGCTGTAATTTATGTTAACGTTATCACAGAGTTGCCTTGTGTTAGTATTTTAGTGCTTCCCTTTACTTCGATCTCACTGAAATTCAGAAATAATGGCTGTTATGGTAAACAACATAAGATATTATTCACAAACACTTAATATGCCTGGCTTTGCTTTGAGAAAGGGAAAAAATGCTACTTTGTAGGTATTCCAGCTTGGTAAACCAATTTCACTTATAAATGCAGCAAATTATTCAAATCTTGTTTTAGGACATATGCCAAGCCTTTGAAACCATATCAGGTGAAATTCTGTGTAACCCCTCACTCCTTTGTACTTAACACTAGAGCAGATGATCCAGTTGTTCTCCGTATGTTCTGGGAGTGCCATCATATCAGTAACTTCAAGTCCTGCTGTGACAGCTTTTTCCACCCACACTTTGAACTTTCACTCAAGATTTCGGCCTCGCTCTGCTAAACTATAAAGCTGTATGAAATGGAAGAGATAGTGCTCTGATCGTTAATACAGTAGAACTGCAGTAGAACGAATAATGTACCTCCTATATCTGTGTTTGTATTCGTTTAGAACACATTATTCATTCAATCCAAATAATATATTCGTATTCAGATAGATTCATATATTGTGGTCTTTTATCAAGGTGTTCAGGCTGAAGCACAATTATAAGGCAGTAGTGCAATGAAATAAAAATGTATTTGATAACGTTTCATTTCATAATAGTATAGTAGTAATAAAAAGGTGCATGTGTGGTATTAAGTGAGTTCAGACCACACTGTGTCAAAACATTTCTGATATGTGCTGTTTTTAATCTGTGTAGTTGTGCCATAAATACTGAGACCAATACACCAATTCAAACAGGTCAACTTTTACATCCCTAATGAAATTTTAATGCTGTTTTATAGACCCATCTGTTTTAATATGGTATTTTAAAGCCAGCACTGGGTTATAGCATTTTAAAAGCATTTTATTGCAAAATCATTATAAGCTCTTTAAAACCTCTTACTTTGAAAGATCGTTGAATACAGTCTCTGGTTTAAGACCTTCTCAACCAGTCTGATGAATCACTCAAGGAGCAAGCATCCAAAGCATATAAATATTATTTATGAGACTCTGAAATCCAGTTTGATTATTATATTTAACATCTGTTCATGTTACTGTTTGTATAATACATCAAATGACACGATGGTATTGTGCATCTGTTTATCAGAATGACATTGGTGGGAAGCGGAGTCTGATTAATCGTTGGAGTACCTTCCTAAAGGCCAGGCTGGTCTGCTCAGTGTCAGTGCCAGGAGGCATGGACACATACTTTGATGAGCTGGGTATGCACACTCTTAAGAAATGAGATATTCAGTGGTGTAATAAAAAATATAAATTCTATATTATATTTACTTCCATTCAAACATGTATACAGTCGATTTCTATTCAAACACAGCTACTTTGTGTTCATGATTCAACATTGAAAATGGAGGTTTGTGCTTATCCCAGGTCAGAATAAATATGAGCTACTTTGAGCATAAGTGACAGAATTATAGGCAGTGATAAGTGATAAATGTTGGAAAATTGTAGAGAATGGAGTTACAAATAAACACATACACAAAAAGATGGGTTAGGGAAATTTAGCTTATTATTATTGTTATTATTTTTTCATTATTATTATTATTATTATTATTTTCATTATTATTATTATTATTATTATTCAAAATATATCGTTTTTGTATTTCTAGAGGATATATTTCTGTTGGAGACCAAAGATCCACAAAATCCGGTTATATATGGTGTCTTCTCTACTTCAAGGTAAGACTCTAATGAAGAATGCTGTTATACAGACATATAGCAGTTTATCAGCATTAAAGATGTGACTTCAGATTGGTTTTGGAGATTAAAAAAGTAAGGTAAAGTATACAGTACTGGGAGAAGTCTGGTGTTATTCATGTGGCATTTTGCATTACTGGTTCTTGAATGGGAGATGGTCAACTCTTGAACCATTTAACCATTGCATTAAATAAATAAATAGGAATTTAAATGAAGCTAAGAAAGAAAAAATAAATCAGAAATGTTAATATATACCCAAGTAGGCAATTAATTAAAAATATATATATTTTGTCATATGTTTAGAGATATGAATATATCTATTATTAAAAACATTATATGTCCTGCATTGTTAGCCATATTGAAATGAATGATAATTGAAGGCCAAGTATCAATCTTTGATTTGATCCCTTTGAATTTAATACCGGCTTGCGGCATGATCCCTAAAATTGTGGTAGCTTAAATGTCATCTTAAGAACAACCAATGCTTTGTATACTTAATTCCAGCCACGTTGTGGTATTTCCAGGTGGTGCTGGTGGTGTTCATTATAATTGCTTACAAAAGATTTAGATAACAAATCTGAATCATACACTGCTAGAAATGCTGTTGCTTGGAAAAGGGGAAAAAATATCTCTGTGTCATGACACTTTTGGGAAAGTGGATCTGGAATAATTCCCTCTCAGCATCTACTACATTTATGACGGCTATATCCGTGATCATGTAATTCGATGAAATCTCTTTATCCTCCACCTGACATCAGCACTCCTACGCCCTCTAAGACAACAGTTTGAGTTCAACAGTCTCCTCCTGACTCTTCCAAAACAATCTGCCTGGGTTCCCCACAAGAGAGGGAGGTCCACAGGCCATTCAGGAAGGGCCAGACGTGACCAGACTCAAGGGCTTGTGTTATTTTAACTCAGCAGTAGGCCAACACTCACTTCTTCTTCTTCTCTTCTTTCAATAGTTCTGTCTTCCGAGGCTCCGCTGTATGCGTCTATTCAATGGCGTCCATCCGAGCCGCTTTCAATGGGCCCTTTGCGCACAAAGAAGGCCCTGACTACCGCTGGGTGGAGTACAAAGGCAGGATCCCATATCCACGTCCAGGGACGGTGAGTCCACTACAGGGAGATTCTGTATGAGTGTGAATGGGGGTTTTGGAAAGGCCAGTGGGAGGTGAACTGAAGGCATAACTTGAAAACAGCTGTGGGTTTTTGGTTGACACTTGATGTCTAAGCCCAAACAGAGCTAAAGTAAATAACAATATGGGATGAATGAGTAATATTGACTCTACATTCTTGACATTCATGATGTACTCAATTTAAATCCTATAAAACCCCAGCTGAGTTGAGCATCATACACTAATCAAACCCTTAACCCTTGCATGCAACCACAATTCATGGTATTGTAACTTACACCAACGCTTAGCTTCAGTTGTTCTCAGTAATATATAATGAAAAGCACGTTTTCCCTGTATGTATAACATACATACATACATATATAGTCCTTGTGATTACATATGTTGCAGTCACACTCCTGCTGTCCATCATTCCTAACTTGGAGTTTGCTTGCATGTGGGGATTATAAAATGGTGGTAGGTGTTTTCAGGGTCATGCTTTAGGACATTTGTTAAAGTGCTAGAGGTGTGTGCTGTTAGCGCATATGTTTCCCTACAGGGAAAAAAATTGGCAAGGGTGTTAGCTCTTTGGATATGTTTGACTAATTATGAGAACCAACATCGTAAAGATGAACAGTGAAAGCCTTTTAACATAGATGTTTTCATGGTTCTGCATAAACGCACATTCATTTGCTGAAATGGGGGGGGTTGGAGGTAACTTAAAGTTATTTCCCAGGTCTTTAGTTGCTGACACTTTCCAGTGCTTTGTTATGGGTGTCCATTATAGTCCATGATTTCAGTTTTCCATGCTTAATATCCAGCTAGCAATGATTGTATGAGTTACGAGTAAACATGGCCATAACTAGCTATGAGGACACAGAGGTCTCTTACACTATCAAATTCGATATGGAAAAAGTTACATTCTACCAATGTAGCAGCAGAATGTATCCTACTATGTGTAAAAACTTGTGCTGCAAGACTGGCCAATCACCAGTAATGATTGTCACCTGACCTCAGAGAACTTTGCTTTTGCCCATACCCTTCCAGATTTTGGTATACAACACACATATTATAGTCTCACTTAGTTATGATATAAATGTGTGAGGTTATGTGGGAATATATAAATATGAGGACAATTGGTTCATGCTGGTAAAATGCAAACATCTTTACATTTATTTAGACTACTTGTAATGGTGATATCAGCTTGCTAGTTGTAGTAACTAGCTACAGCTACAAACTTAGCTGGCTAAAACAACGAATTACTTAATAGTGGTCAATTTTAAGCTACCGTATTGTGACATTACTCACTAATAACATACGATGGGCATGGAGAAGTTTAGTGTTAACTAGTTATTAATGACACAGTACTGAATAATCAGCAGGTAATGTAGAGTTGGCTATATTATGTCTTTTAACATAATATAATGTCCATCTCTTTATCTTGAGCTAGACAGAAAAGACTTTTGTGATGTTCTCAAAGCACTTAAAAGTAGACTAATTATCTGGCTAACTTGTATAATATCTTCCAGTTATGGGAGGTGATACTACCAAATCACAGCTTTCAAATATAGGAAAATGACTAAAAACAGTTTTGACTATATGAAGGTAACTGGTATAAATTTCAAGATCACAGAAAGGCTTTGTCCGCTGAAATTGAACTTTGGGTTTAATTAAAAAGCTGGTTTGATCCTGGTTGTAAATATTAGATCTCCCCAGGAACACAAACAACATTTCCTTCATGTTCCTTCAGTGCCCAAGTGAGACGTACGACCCGTTGCACAAGTCTACCCGCGACTTTCCTGACGAGGTTATGAGCTTCATGAGAGCCCACCAACTGATGTGGGAGCCAGTCGTGCCAATTCACAGGCGACCACTGTTTACTCACATCAACACCCCCTACAGGCTAAAGAAGTTGGTAGTGGATAGAGTGGATGCAGAAGATGGCCAATACAATGTTCTACATTTGGGTACAGGTATGTTGTGATGTGACTGAGTGAGCCAATTAGAGCCTTTGAGACTTCATTCCCTTATAATTTTATTTAAAAAAAATACTAGATACAATAATTTTGTAATTTACTTAGGGATCAGCAAGAAGACCAGATAGTAGAATGTAAACCAAGCCCAGTGCTGACATTTCATTCATCCTTTACTTGAGGTTTACAGACCAACCTTCCAGTCTCTTGATTGTCTTTGTAGATTTTGATTGTGATCTTCTTTGATAATCTTTCTTTGCCCATGAATTCAAAGCCCATGAATTTCCACAAATTTCCAACTACCCCAAATGTTGTCAGTCATCCAAGTGAAATTTGGTGCTTCTTCAGTTATGGATTGGAATAACGTAACAAGGGTAATGTAGTTAACGAGTAATGGAGGCCTACCTCACCTCTGCTTCAGTCTTGGTTGCTTCATTTTGAGTAAATCTGATTATTCACCAAACTATTTCTGTAACTCTGTTTTTGTTCTACTGTAGCTTCTAAATAATTCACTTAGTAACTGATGCTCCTTCATATGCTCTAAGATGAATGACTGAATAATAAACTGGGACAAAGTATGTTAATAAATATAATATAATATAATATAGAAGTAAACAAACAAACAAAAAAAGATGCTATGACCGAGATCCTGCAAGCAAGCAAGACCACTCTTGGGCCAGTAAACAGATTGATTGCACTAATATAAACTCTCTCTGGTGTAAATAACTGGTTTGTACTGCTGAATACACACCAGTTCCCCCATGCACAACAGTTTACCAAAACAGTGTCTGACATTTTCTCTTTGCACAGTCCTGATACTGAGATTATGCAAGATGCTATTGCTATGTGTGCTGAGTCAGTAAACTCTGCCATGTATCTGTGAATCATTTAAGATAAATACAGACTCTGGGAGCGTCTGTGTACAGAGAGCATTCTTCTACGCTAAACCTACCCAAGTCTCCCCACAACTTGTAAAGAGAGCAGAGTAACAGCTGTTAGCCATCCGGGAGTCACGTTAATCCTCATTTAAGCTCTGTGTCACCCTATTATATTTTCCTCTGCTCAGTCAAGGGGTGATAAAGTAATCGCACAGTGTGGGATGAATGTAAAAACACTAAAATCAGTGTAGGGAGAAGAGGACAAGATTAATACTGAAGATTAAGGTCAAACTGAATGCTAATGTGACTGCAGGTGTATCAGCTATTGACTTACATGATGTATATAGAAACCAATATTCTGTATGATATAATCTAACTTTTTTAATCCTGGTAAATGCAGTGCGGAAAAAAATCAAGACCATTTGTTTTGATTTAAATTTGATATTTGCTTTTATAATGCAATTCTAACATCTGTTGCAAAATACCCAACTTTATCCCTTTTATTATATTAAACAAAACAGCATTTATGGGAGTAAGGTTCCTCGCTTGTAAATTCTTCTCCTGGCAGATGTGGTTGACTAAAATTACTTTTTTGGTTCAGATTTAGAAACACCAGTAATAAGGCATATAAGACAAAATGTGTTTGTAATTAAGAAAACTTGTTTTTTCCATTTAATATTGTTATTCTCTGGTCAGAATGACCTGCATATAATCTCTCTAATCATTCTAACAACATGGAATTTAAAAAATAAAAAAATGTTGGAAAATCATTATTTTGACTATTGCTTTACCTTTTTAAATGTGGTATTTTAACAGTATTAATGGTTAACTGTTTGGGTGCGATATATACAGTACATATTTTATGATAATGTTTATAGTTTCAGCATTTTTAAAGCCCCAGAGATATTACCTTATAGTCGGTATCTGTTTTTAGATGATGGCAAGGTTCTGAAGGTGGTATCCATTCCCAAGGAGAATTGGGAAACTGAGGAAATCATACTGGAAGAGCTGAGTGTGTTTCAGGTAATTATTTTTTTGCCATATTCTGTACACTCAATCTTATATTTTTCCTCCAGTGTCTTCATGCCATCTGTTGACCTGCCACATGATCTTTAGCTCCAGGCTCTGTCTGGTCAGTCTCCCTGTGAGAGCTCAGCTTCACCAACAGAAATAACCTTTTTTAAGGAGAAAACAAACCTGCCTGTTTCCCAGGGCCCTTAGGGCCTACTGACCAAATCCAGGCAATGGGAGAAAAGAGTGAACAAGTAGGCAGAAACAACAAATGATTAAAGAGGATCATCATTGTTTACTCAGCAAATGAAAAGCGGAGATCATTTATTCAAGGCTGTAGACAGCTAGGAACATGTTGGTTTCCCCGAGGGACAAACAGGGGGAAGTAAACGGAGACAAATGAGGTTTTTCTATAACCTTGGGTTCTTGGGTTAATAAGAGATGCCAAGGAAATGTGAGATTAAAATGGATGAGTTAAAGACTTTTCACAAGACCATGGTTGAGGTTCCCAGAAAGCATTTTAACACACAGGTAATTGTATAGCTCAGAAATTGTGTTGAAAATGATGTCATGCAAAACGAAAGGGTTTTAGAGGAGTCATAGTGGCTTTGATCTGATTTTGTCATTCACTTTAATTCCAGCTGAACTGAAATAAAGTAGCTGTTACAGTGCATAAAATTAATTGCTTACATATTTCTGTATAAGCAGCTAACGATCAGTGATTAGTCATAAACTATAAATAAGACAATGTAAAGTGGTTATGTTTTGCTTTGCAATGGTGCTTCACATTACCACTTTTGAGTATCACTACAGTCTCTGAAATAGAGGTGTTTACACTTCTGGTCACTTCACTAATCAAGCTAGAAAAGGTAAATGAAATAATAGTAATAATTTAAAAGTCCCTTTCTGATGTTTCTAGCTCTCTTTGTAGCTAGTCTCTGGTCTGACAGGCTACGTTCAGCTACATAATTTACATAAATGCATAAGATTGGATGAACTGAAACAGAGGATATGCTTCAGAAGCCATGCTTTTCATGTTTTGAAAAATAGTTTTTTCCCCCTTACATTTATCGGTTCCGCCACAGTATCTTTTTCAGTGCTCTTTCTGGTCTGCAGAAATACTTTGCTGGGTCCACAAGTTGACAACCCCTGATTTAGAGAATCCCTGACAGACACATTTGAATGCCTGTCTGTTCAATGCATCTGGCTACAAAATGACATTTTTAACCAACTTCCCAATTACTAATATAAAGAATGATTCTGTGTTTTACAGGGAGAACAATAAACATTATTCTTTATCACATTCAGCAGACACAGGATAGTACTCCTATCAGGTACCATCCTCACAAAGCCATTTGTAAAAGGGAGAGTTGTTTTAAAAGTCAAGGACCATTTGCTGGCAGCATATGGAGGATTCCATATGAAGCAATGAGCCAGAAAAGCCTGCAACTTGCACAACAGCCCGAGATGAGCCTCTTGTTCAGTGCCAACCATGCGTGTCCTCCTTCACCTACTCCATAAATCGGGAGGTGGTTCATGTCACCGTTTAATGCGTACTGACGATTTGTTTTCTTCCTTTTTTATCTCCTAGAGTCCTATCTTAAGCATGGAGCTCTCCACAAAGAGGGTATGTAAAGCTATTTTGTGGGTGGTCATTTAGCAGTAGCATTTAATAGTGTTTAATGACTTCCCTTCTGTGAGATTAGTAACAGAAGAAGAAGCTTCAAGCCAGAAGCACATGCTCATGCAGTGAAAACAGTCCTTTTTAAAGCTATAATTTAGCTCCTTTTAGTAGATTTTCTTGATTTATCACCATTGTTTTGACTTCTTGTGGAATGTAGTCTTTATTTGGACAGGTTTATACATACAGTGCATCCGGAAAGTATTCACAGCGCTTTACTTTTTCCACATTTTGTTATGTTACAGCCGTATTCCAAAATAGATTAAATTCATTATTTTCCTCAAAATTCTACAAACAATACCCCATAATGACAACTGGAAAGAGGTTTGTTTGAAATCTTTGCAAATTTATTAAAAATAAAAAACAAAAAAAGTACATGTACATAAGTATTCACAGCCTTTGCCATGACACACAAAATTGAGCTCAGGTGCATCCTGTTTCCACTGATCATCCTTGAGATGTTTCTACAACTTGATTGGAGTCCACCTG
>JANDJT010000114.1:15560791-15595165 GCA_024331685.1 Stegophilus panzeri | reverse complement strand
ATTTTGGAATAAGGCTGTAACATAACAAAATGTGGAAAAAGTGAAGTGCTGTGAATACTTTCCGGATGCACTGTATAAACTATATGGCCAAAAGTAAATGGACACCTGACTATCACAGCCATATGTGGATCTTCCCCAAATTGTTGCCACAAAGGTGGAAGCACACACTTGTATAGGATGGCTTTGTCTGCTATAGCATTACAATTCCCATTAACTAGAACTAAGGGGTCAAGCCCAAACACGGTCCAGCACGACAATGCCGCGATGCAAAAAGCGAGATCTATGAAGACATGGTTTGCCAATGTTGTAGTAGAAGAACTCAAGTGGCATGCACAGAGCCATGACCTCAGCCCCACTGAACACCTTTGGGATGAAATGGAATACCAACTGTGCCCCAGGCCTCCTCACCCAGTGGCTAACCTCGCTAAAGTGTGATGGTCAGGTGTCCACAAACATTTGGCCATATAGAGTATTCCAAACTCATCTCTGTGATAAGGCAGACATTATTGGATTGTGAATTTATGTATAGTACATTACAGTATAGTAGCATACACAAACATAAAGTTGGGCTTTATACCAATAGCTGTTCTTAGAATAAGAAATGTAATAAGTCTGCAAGATAACACTAATGTGATTTCCATTCTTTCTAATGGGAAGACAGTATGGATACAAAGTGATACAACCTCATCCATTATTTTGTGATCTATGATTGTCGTTTTGTGATTCTAAAGGATTTAATTTTTTTATCGATACGTCCGAATAGAGATCGTCACGTTGGTCAGTAATGTTTTCCAACGCAAGACACAACATCCAGTAGTACAATCACGAATGTCTATTCAGACACAACTAAGATTATTAGAACACATTTCAGTTTATTGAAGTACATTATTTATGGGCAGCAACCTTCTCAGGGAGCTGGATGATATGTACAATTTAAGGACCCCTTGTAAAAGATGGAATTCCACCAGCTTTGAATATGCATGAATTAATTTGAGATGCCAGAAGGGATGTGAAGAGATGTTGTCGACTTGTTAAACCTTTTCCACCTTTTTTTTTTTTTTTAGCAAGCTCTATTTGTGAGCAGTGCAGATGCGGTGACTCGGTTGCCCCTGCAGCGGTGTGAGCTCTATGGGAAAGCCTGTGTTGATTGCTGCCTGGCCCGGGATCCTTATTGCGCCTGGGATGGCACCACCTGCACCAATTATTTCCCCACTAACAAGAGGTATCTTTCTCTTTGACACCCATATGGAATCTCTTTATGCCCACTGACATAATGCAGTGTATTGTATACTGCCATAATATTTACCTTTTATATTTTTAATTCTGAACATGAACTCTTCGAACTCACATAGTGAAACTGTGCCCGAGGCAGATATATAGCTGTGATGTGCTCAGTCGAATATCTGTTTTTTATGTGCAACTGTTTACTCCACGGCAAGGATGGAAAGCAGCCAGATTCGTTATGAGGGATGTAAGAATTTGGCATGCTGCTGTTTTATATGGATATATGATGCTCCAGGCGCAGCTGGATTCACGAGTAAGGAAGCTGTAATGAAGTTTGCGCACCCAATAAAACAACTTCGATGCCAGGAGTGTTAGTTTGGGCCTAGTTATGTGCTAAATTGAGAGTTATACTACTTTCCATTGCGATCTGTTAGTAAATCCTTATGTTCCTATTTGTACAGGGATTGATAAAGAGTTGTGTTTCTTTCTAGAGTGGTATCTATTCCATTAAAAAGTCAAAACATAGCAATCAGTTTGAAGCCACACAAGTTAATTTCACTGACATGGACTGTATGTGAAGTACATTATAATGTGTGTTTTATAAGATAAAGAAAGCATGAGGAATGAAAAGATGTATAGAGAATGTTGATGCTAGTGAAAGAAGTGAATCTCTGTGAATTTTGTTTTATTTATGCAGTCAGTTTATTATTATTTATTTGTCTTTTTTTAATGTCAGACATTTTTGGACCATGCCTTGTTTTTGTTACCTCTGGCTTTTACGCTTAAAACAAGGCTTCACATGCTATGCAGTGCACTATGCATTGCAAACGACCTTGGTGACTGAAATCCTCCATAGCCATATCTAACAGCTTCACACTCACCCTTTGCAGACGTTCCCGTCGACAGGATGTGAGATACGGCGACCCATGGAGTCAGTGTCAGGATCTGGGAGATGGTAAATATGTCCTGAAATGTTCCTTGTATACAAAACTGAACAAAAGTAGACATTTCCTATAGCTGGTCATTTATAGGCTTTTGATGATATTTTTTTTTGTTGCCCATAATAATAGTACTAATATAATGTACCTGAAATCCTTTGCAGGCCATGAGGAAATTGAGCTGAAGGTGGTTTATGGAGTAGAGAACAACTCAACCTTCCTGGAATGCACGCCTGCTTCACCACAAGCGAGAGTCAAATGGATCATGCAACAAAAACACAGCCAGAGCACTAAAGAGGTCAGGATTTTAGGCATAATCTTAATGTACAGTGGGACAGAAATGATGACAACCTACCTTTCAGCTAGTGTTTTACCACTGTGCATACTTTTAGATCTACTACACATTTAAAAAGAAATAATTAACACCAGGGTTGCCTGAGAAAACCCTTCACATGGTGAAAGTTGACATTTCTACAAAATAATCTAAAGACTACAAACCTAAAATACGTTTCTCTTTTGCATGTATCTCAACCAGAAGTGTGAAATTCACTGTTTCAAGCAAAGTCTTAGACACAGTGTTTGTTAACCTGGCTCCTTAACTGACATAATCTCTGCAGGAAAA
Organism: Stegophilus panzeri; assembly: GCA_024331685.1. Classification (NCBI taxonomy): domain Eukaryota; kingdom Metazoa; phylum Chordata; class Actinopteri; order Siluriformes; family Trichomycteridae; genus Stegophilus; species Stegophilus panzeri. The sequence continues at coordinate 15,592,381 of JANDJT010000114.1, read as the reverse complement.
TGTAGTCTAGGAAAGGTGTTTTTGAAAAAATGTATAGAAAAACATTTCCATGTCAGTTCTTTACACAGACACAAGAGTGTCAAAACCATTTAAAGTTGTACAGTTCTACTGCCTAGTAAATTGTAAATTCAACCCTAAGTTGTCTTTAAAAAAAAAAAAAAAAGATCTTATTATAACATTGTACAAGTTATAACAGCTAGATTACAGAAAACATAATTTTCTTTCTCAGCTGCTCCCTGGTGAAGACATCATCCTCACAAAACGAGGTCTCCTCCTGCAGCGGATAACTTTCTCAAACGCTGGCCTCTACCTGTGCACTGCTCACGAGCATTCATTTTCCCGCACACTAGCTCGCTACGAGCTGCAAGTCATCTCAGAGCAGCACGTAACAAATACACGTAGCACTCATCACTCTGACCCCAAAATGGGTGGCAACTATGCAGCATCCTCGCTGAGCTACAAGGATCTACATCTGATCAGCGTTAGCGGTCTAACAGCCGATGACTACTGCGAGCAGCTGTGGTACCGCGAGAAGCGGAGACAACAGAAACTGCGCACACTAAAGTGGAAGCAAACGGCAGAGAACCGCAAGGCACGAGTTCGGCGGCAAAATCCACCCAATGAGCCACTCCAGTGAAACCAGAGGAACAGACATTAGAGAAAAACTAAAGGACATTTGAGTTTGTCTTGGAAGAACAACATACTGTTCCGGAATTAGCCACATTAGCCTTGTTGCTGTTGATTACTAAAGGATTCCAGATTACATAACCTCCCACAGAAATACATGTTGGTGACTTATTGTTTATCATTCTAAACAACATTCTTTATTTAGTAAACCTGATCTTTTGGCATCACAAAAATGCATAGCATTATAAATAGGTATATGAGGAAATAATTAAGGACAACTGAGAGAGAGAGAGAGAGCGAGAGAGAGAAAGTTGAGAAAGGAAAAAAAAAACCTTTACATGGTTAGATGAAAGATTTTATTATGAGTGAACATAAACACATCTTTGGCCAGAGATCTGTTCTGTTGCTGTGCCCTAAGTGATGCTTTAATCAGTATCACGGGTGGACAAATCATAAATTCATTAGCAAGCCCTCTGGGTAAGGGAATGCATCAACATGCACTTAATATCACAGTCAAATTCTGAAGATACACAACCAGTCAAAAGTTTGGAGACACTTGACTGAAATGTTTCTTATGATCTTAAAAGTCTTTTGATCTGAAGATGTATGATTAAATGTTTGAAATCGGTGTTGTAGACAAAAATATAATTGTGCCAACATATTCATTTCTTTCATTAGAAAACTAACATAATTCCCATAATTCCATTTGTGTTATTCCAGAGTTTTGATGACTTTATTATTGTTCTAAATTGTGGAGAAAAAATACAAATAAAGAATGAGTGTGTCTAAACTTTTGACTGGTAGTGTACAGTATAAAATCATGCACTGAAGAAAAAAGGTCAGATGTTATCCTGAATCGATATCTGAAGAGCAAGGAAGCAAGGAAACTAAGCTTTTTTTTAAAATATGTGTTGCAGCCTGGGAAAACCCTTAACATGATGACATTTTAATGTTTTCCACTGCACATGTTTGTGAAAAGTGCAGGCTTATTTAACAACTTGATCAAAGCCTGACATTCACTGTGTGAGAGAACTGTTTTTGTCACCGCATTCATTAAACTGACTCCTTACCCAACATGATCTGTGAAGGAAGCTCGCCTAGGCAAGCTTAAAAAAAAATCCAAATCATTTTGATACAAAATATTTCTTGTTTTGACATCAGAGTATGTTCTAGACAGAAGAAAAAAAACACCATGAGACCATCTCATATATATTAGGAGCTAGTTAGTTTGGTAATATTGAAGGGTTACTATAAATTATTAATACAAATACAGGGTGTGCCAAAAGTCTCCATACATAGGGTAGTATGTTCGCCAGCACCATGTCGGTTGTGCCTTCGTCAGTGGATGTTCTCAGTTCTAGGTTGGTCCGCACCACTTCCAGTCTTTTTGAAATTGTTAATAAGTGTCGTGTGTGACGTGCTCGCCATGTTTCCTGTTAAAGTCCATAGCAAAGTTGCGATAGCTTCCCGATCCAGCCATGAGAATGATTTCAATATGTTGTTCTTTTGCCAAAAGCATTCTTAAAGACTATCTAAAAAACACACACATTGGAAGCACACTATCTTTTGGAAGACATTTTGCTAAAGTGTTATTTTCTAATATGTATGGAGAGTTTTGGGACACCCTGTAGTTCATACTAAAAGCTAGAAGACATCCTTCAATGTATTGCTTGTCTATGAAGCAATTATGAATACAACAAGAATGATAGTCCTGACACATCTACGGTATTAATAAGCACTGTTTGATTGATTTGTTTTATTTTGTAGTGAATGGTTACAGCAATCACTGAACACTTAGTGGAGCGTTTCTACTAGAGTATGTTTTGGGCCGTAGTGATGGTTGTGAGAATCACTGAAACTTGTTGCAGTGCACTATTAGGACAGGATTTTTCAGAATGTTATTTAATTGTACTTAATGAAATCCAGAACAATGCGGTTCACTAATTACAGAGTAGCGTTGCTGCCTCACAACTCCAAGTTTCCCAGTTGTATTCTGAGATCAGGTTCCTGTCTGTGTGGAGTTTCACATTGAAAATGTTCTCCTGTTGTACTCCAGGTTCTCCACTTGCTTCCCTTTTCTCCAAAACATGCAGTGGATTGGTGACACTAAATTGCCCCAAGGTGTGAATGAATGTGTGAATGTGTGTGTACATGGTGCCCTCTGATGGACTGGCATCTCAAAGGGTGTGTTCCTGCCTCACACCCAGTGTTCCCAGGATTGTCACTTCCTGGCAAAACCTGTGTTTAAAAAAGAAAAAAAAAGACCACAGCTCTGGTTCCTAAGGCGTAGTGACATTGCTAATCGGCTAATTCTGGAATAAATTAACAAACACTCTGGCTGCCCGAAAGTGTGTTATGAACTTTTGAAATACAGATGGTCTGATTTGACCATAGTAGGTGACTCTGGAGGAAGCGCTGCATACCTCATAAGCACACCAGGACGTTCTTCTCTTGCCAGGAACACCGTCTTTCCCATGAACAATCTTAAATACATCACTACTGTGTTTGTGGATACATTGAACATAAATGACAAATCATAAGAAACTGTAACTCAAATGCTAATATGGATATCGTACCGGTTAGCATGGTCTTATTTTATCTCCTCTAGCAAAATGATCATATTCAAAATTATCCTTTTTATGGTTAAGTAGTGCTCTAAGCCTCTCATACTGTAATGATCATTTATTATAATGTGGTGTGCTGGAAGAGGCTTATTGTTCCACTTTGGGCCACACGTTTGCGCGGAAGGAACATCAAAGTATGGAAGCATCTGGAAGAAATGAGTATGAAGAACAGTGGACAGAATAAAAAAAATAAAAAAATAAAAAAAAGCCAATCTGAGTTTTGTCACTAGTCAGGAAAATGGCTTCCAGGTTGACTGGACCACAGTAAAAGGGATTTCTTTCTTCTTATCTTGACAGGATAATAGGAATGTCCAGACTGGCCTGATGTTTGGCAGATAAGCAAAATGACATGGATGGCTTCAGCAAATATGTGATAGATCATATAAATTGGTTCATCTTATAAACAATATTTAATCTTTAATCAGATCTCTGCATTTTGCATTCCAACGGTTTTACTGTGTCCACAATTACAGGTATAACATAAAGACTTTATATTTAATAACAAATTTACTCAACTGTACTTTTTTTCTGCTGGCAAAATATGCATTATGTTCATTTTATTTGTACATTGTGCTTCTAAGTTAAAAATTCACCCAGTGTGTGGTATTGAACAATACCTTTGCATGTCATAACACTAAGCTGATACAGACTCAGGATGTTTTGAGCAACTGTAACGGTGTGGTTGTTCATTTCCATCTGGTGTTCATTTTTACACTGGTGTGCTAATCACTAATATAATTATTCCAACAAAAACATTCTTGACGTATTTCATTAGCTCGTAATTTCAACCAGCGACCTCTCGAGAAAGCTAAATGTGTGCCGTCATGATTGCATCTAAGCTACTTCATTTCATGAACAATATAATTTATGGTTTATGTTTCAGTTTACAAGTCACTATGCTTTGATCAGACATATCTTTTTGATGAAATTAAATGTTCACTTTTCTGTCATGACCTAAAATTACACATTTATCTCATTGTGTACAGATTTTGTTTTCTAAATCTTTCTTTATAAACTAATATTTGTGCAAAATCAATTAAAATATTTCCCAAATTTATTATACATGTTTGTTTGCATATTTATTTCCATTCTTTCTGGCCACACTTGTGTTTTCAATCCACTGCTCTGACATTTCCCAATAAAGCAAAATTTTAGAAAAATTTAAGAAAATATCATGCTGGACATGCACACTGAGTTTTCGACCCAACCTTTACATAATTTCTGCCATTTTCATTTGTTTTGACAATATGGACATAAAACACACTTTATTGTACATTCCAGCATAGTTTGTATTTTATACTAAGCAGTTAGAGAAATGTATTACAATAAGATTTGCCATTTTGGAATTGTGAAGATCACGTGAAGATCACATGATGATCACAGGTCTTATGTTCTTCACAATTCCAAAATGGCTAAACTTATTGTAATGTATTTCTCTGTTTGCAGATATATCCACTTTGAGTTGATTTGAAAGGATGTTTTTGTGGTCAGAAGGGCAAAACAAATAAGAAAGGATGTTCTTGAATAAGACAAATATAAGACACAGTGTCCATGTTAGTGAATTCTCTGCCTAAAACAACTAAAAACTACTGCAAGAGGCGGAGCTTTCTGACCTGACAGTCAGCATGATTGATTGTCCTGACTCTATCCTGATTGGTTGAATGTTGGCGGTCCAGATTGATTCATATATTTTTGAAGCTGCCATAATATGATGAGTGCTTTGCCAAATATTACAAAATGGTCTCTCACCCTCCTTTTAACAAGCAAACTGATTTTTGTGGCACTCCAGAGAATCAGAACTCACACCAGCTCTCTTGTTGAGTTGTATCTCAGTAAGTGAAAAAATGCAGGCCTCGAGCAAGATTCTGTCAGCAGAGGCAGATCCAGGGGCAGGGCCACAGGAGCACTCACTCCAGAAGAAATCTGATTGGCCTCTGAAGTGCTCTTGTCCTGTCACTTGTCGCTTCACAGCACTTTTCGGCTGAATTTTGAAAGATTCACAAACGTCACAGTTTATTTGATTTCACAGCAAAATCCATTAAAAAAAAAAAAAAAAAACTTCTTCTATTCTACCTTAATACCACTGTTGCAGTGCACCCAAAAACGGATAGCCACCAGGCTAATGTGACCAACCAACAATACAGTTTTTATCAACCACACAAGCTTCATGGTAAGCTGCGATTCAACACATTAATAAATAAACTCACTCCTAATTAGCTTATTAGCTCCATTACTGCCATGCATATCAAAATATTCTCACAGGTGTTACCCAATAATGATAAACATTTAAAACTACATATTTTCTGTAAGTGGCTACTAATCCCCCATTATATTATATATCCCCCAAGATATGTAGAAGAAGAAGTCTTTACTTTTCACATACTATACATCACAGTACAGTGAAATAATTTTTTCTTTGTTAGGAAGTTTGGGTCATAACACAGGGTCAGCCATGATGCAGCACCCCTGGATCAGATAGGGTTAAGGGCCTTGCTCAACGGCCGAATAGTGGCAGCTTGGCAGTGCTGGGGCTTGAACTTCTGACCTTTTGATCTGTAACCCTGAGCTTTAACCATAAACACACAGTATTCAAAGTGGGGGAAGCAGTTAGAAATGATATGTCCTGGCACAATTGGTTCAAATGATCCCCTTTTTTTAATAAAAAAAATGGCCGTCTAACCATATTCATTTTAACTGAACATTGCCCCCTGCTGTTTCACCGTTTCACCTCCAACCGTTGCTTCTGATGACAAAACTGTCAGGTATAACTAACTAACTAGGATGTATTCTTTACCTCACAAATTAACTGTAGGTTTTAAAGTTACTTTAAAAATTAGTACATAAGTACATAAGAACCACTTTTATACCTTAAAATTTGCAGGTAAACCTCAACCAAGAGAAATATTTTTTTTTTCCATTATGAGAATGGTCATCTGCAATGGATTTTATAATTGTGACAGTTATCAACTTTACCAGAGTTTCTTAATAATAATATTAACCAGTGGTGGAAAGTCCACAAATTCTGCATTGAAGTAAAATGGAGGTGCAATTCCTTACCACAAGCCTTCGTTTATCTGCAGCATTGCTGTTAGTGTAATTCTTTTTCTCTGATTATACATACCAAGGCTATTTAGTCAAGATTTACAGTTGATGTCAGTGTTCATTAAGCTTATCCATGTAAACTATAAATTCATTTATTAAACTGCAAATAGACTATGAAATTATGCTGTTAAACACCATGTACTCATGAATCAGTTGAACATGAGAAAATCTGCATTTACTATTTTGATGTCTTTCTTCATGGCAGCAATAAATAATAAGATTCATAGCCTATCTGAGCAATTTACCATGAAATGAGACTGAAAAATAAACAGCCTGCGTTGGTGCAATTTCTGTTTCCTTAAACCAAAAATGGTGTGGATGAATGTGAACTATTGTCTCTATGGCAACGTTATATTCATAAATAGTGATGTGTTATCGATTTTGTTTATTGAATGACTCTCAAATGAATCAGACACCCCCACCCCACCCCCACAACACATTAAAATAAGAAAAGTCCAATAAGATAAACCAAATGTATTTAAGCTTCTAGAGTGATTTATATTACAGGGTGCTCAATGTTTCTGAGCGAGTTTAACAAAGACAGATATTTCAGTTCAGAAGAATCAGTTCATCAAAGTGCATCACAATTCATCATTTGTTTCATTAAAAGGTTCTCTAATATTCCTGCTGTAAAAAACAAACAAACAAACAAACAAACAAAACAAAAACCCCCAGAAACACTTATAGAATTTGTAATGGTTTAAATGGTTATAATGGGAATTGTACTGATTTGAATGGAAACTGTCTCTGTGGGTCTCTACTGGTAAATTGTTGCCTTCTATTGATGGCATGATATATCCAATGGATTAGATCTATTTGCAAAGTATGTCAGGAAACCCCAAACTTCTTTAGAAATATTTAGGCTTCTACCACCAAGTGTATCCATTTGTGTCGTGCAGGATTAGAAACCATGCTGAATAAAAAATAAGCTCATGTCACAGAAATTCTAATGGTTTCCACTACAAATACCATTACAAACCACCAGCTAACCATTAAAACCAATACCATTACCAAGATGCTACCAATAAAAGGCAACACATTACCAGTGGAGACCAACATAGACCATTACAGTTCCCATTAAAACAATAGAATTTCCATTATAACTATTAAAACCGTTACAAATTCTATGAGGGTTTCTATTGTTGTGGGGTTTTATTTTTTAGCACAGAAAGCACACCCACTACTACAAGTTACGCCCACAAGTAAAAAGTTAGGGCTTGTCGTGCGCCTGTCTTTGAATGTTGTGTAATGTGATTTGCTAGTAGGTGTTTCTTGATATGGGTATTCCTTGTAATGGGCGTGGTTTGTAGTTTTGCAGGACGCCTACAGACCCTTCTCCCTACCCCTGCACAATACAACCTTCATGAATTTATTATTTTACGTTTTATGTTATTATTTTAATGGCCACTAGATGTCAGTAGCAGCCAACTTTTGTCATTTCAAACGTCAAACAGCTGATCAAGGGTCATGAACCCCTTATGCAATACAAACATCTACAATTATATAACCAGCCTCTTCGTGGTAAACAAGTGAATACCACAATAATACATCTGCGTTGAGTTCTTGAAATATTTCTTGTCTTAAAAGTCAACAAATAAATAATACTACCCATACTACCTAAAGTAGAAATCCTTCAAATCTATACATTTGGCCATTGCTTTTAAGACTACATCTGCATGCATGAATATTAATACATCCTGCTCACAGTATAATACAAACAACCAAACATAACTCAAATATTTTGCTGCCCTGAGCTTCCCTAAAGCGAAATCCTGTCCAAAGACTAAATGTTTAATTCAAAGCCTTATTTCTCTTCTTTTAAGAGCAGAAGCTTCTCTCTAGTTCATTACTGTCCTTGAGATAAATACATCAGTGAACTGAGTACAGACTGTTACAGACACTTTTCAACTCCTCTTCACTGAGTTCTTTGTTCAAGGCCAAAGCTCGCTCTGATTACATCTAAAGACATGCCTTTAGCAAACAGATCATGTTGTATGTTTTTTTTCTTATTAACTGCCCAACTTTTGATTAAATTCATTATAAAACAAGTGTTAAAGACTGGGCCTATAGGTCAAGAAGGTTATTAAGTGCCAGTTGTTCTGAATGCTGTTATTCATCAAACTGAATAAGGCATTTTTCCCCTTTTGGATTATTTGAAATTTTTTTTTTGCATCTTTTCCATTATTGTCAAGCTATCTCTCTCCCAACACCCAGCCCCGCTAACAATTTATGTTAACAAATTTGAATGAAACAGGTTTGAGTTATCCATCCATCCATCCATCTTCTACAGCTTACTCCTTTTCAGAGTCACGGGGAACCTGGAGCCTATCCCATGGAGCATCGGGCACAAGGCGGGGTACACCCTGGACAGGGTGCCAGTCCATCGCAGGGGTTTGAGTTATTTAGCATCGAATTTGCAAATACACAAAATGTGGTTATCTGGCATCCATGCTAATGACGTGATGATGTTAAACATATTCTTATGATTTACTTTACTTTTTAATTAATTATTTTTTCATTAATAATTTACTTTGAGACAATTTGCTGAACAGTGTTGTACTGTCTAAGCAACCCTGGTAGCTTATACCACTATATTACTTAAAATAAAGAGCAAAAAAGCATGAGAACTTACTTTTCTTCTTTACACAATCTTCAAGAAATTCAGATGATGCGAATTCCTGCTGAACTTGTGGAACTTGTGTGACTTGTGGAATATTCCAAATGCACATTCATGCAGCAGGGTTGAGTGAATGTTTTGGGACACTAAAATGTACATTTTTCAGAACCTAAAGTGTAGAGGATCAGCCTTAGTGTTAGCATGAAATGTTAAAAGGATACACCCAGCAATGACAAATTAATATGATTTTAATTAAGTATTTTAATGATTATATTTCAAGGTAAAAATGAAGTTATATTCAACTGAGGCAGGCAAAAATGCTGTTTTCTAAGCGCTATACATAGGCTGTATTAAAGTTTTCAGTTATTTATCTGAATCATGCACGCAGGGTGTTGTGAAGAACACTTACCTATGTACCTACAGTATGTTTCAATCTGTTTACTTTACATACATAATTAAATATAATATCAATGGGACACAAATGGCACCCCAATCATGGGATCACCCATAACACGCATTCAGTAAAGTATCAAAAACAGCACGTTTATCACTCTACACAACCTCACTCAATCAAACATCAATAGACTTTGATTTCATTCAGTGTGACCCAAAAAACTACAAGAATCTCCGATGGTCATTAATACTGATTCTGGAGGGCCTTCCTACTTTCCAATTAGATGAGTCTAAACTGAATAGAGCTGATTATGAAAGCACAAGCCCATAATTTAAAAAACGCAAGGGCATATGAAAGCCACTTCATCACTTCATAGACACACACACACACACACACACATACACACACACAGTAGGATCGGCAGGTGTTTCTTTGCATCACCATGGTTACCTCATGTTCTGGATGTTTGTTAGATTTTTTTTTTCCCAGGATATGCTTATTGCAAGACATTCACCTTTACACCCTAATAATAAGCACACAGATGGAGTTTACCCATCCGTTGATGCTGCGTATATAAATTGAATGCACACCATGGCAATGGAGCTGGAGTATGTGTTCAGGCTTCAAACAGAATATGCTATATGCTCTGGAAATGAATACACATTTCATATAGAATCTGGTTTAGTAGCTTATTCAGGATGGCACTGCCTTTAGAAGTCACAACCTGTTCAAGAAGGACTGGTATGAAGTTCTCCCTAGCACATAGAATTATGATGCAAACATGACAAATGGTATGCCATATTCTTGTGGTTTCCTTGTGCTGGGATGTTTTGGTAGTTATTCTATAGATCTAAACTAACTCCATAGGTCTCTCCACAGGTTGGTGATGTGTCTAATTAAGAGGTGCTAAGGGGAGCATGGGGGATTAGTAGTTAGCACATTTGCCGTGCACCTCTGGGCCTGCGGGTTTGATTCTTGCCTCTGCCCTGCATGCGTGGAGTTTGCATGTTCTCCCCGTGCTTCGGGTTTCCTCTGGTTTTCTCCCTAAGTCCAAAGACGTGTGTTGTAGGCTGATTGGAATCTCCAAATTGTCTGTAGTGTGTGAATGGGTGTGTGAGTGTGTGCAATTGTGCCCTGCAATTGGTTGGCACCCTGTCCAGCGCGTCCCTTGACCTTTCTTTCAGTAATTTTAGTGTGCGTCAATGTATGTCATGATCAGAAAAAGTTGGATTTGTCATAAAACTTGCCTCGGGTGTTGTCACTGTTTGTAGGACTACCAGACCGATAAAATATAACTCTTTTCTAACTAGGATAGTTTGGTGTCGCTAGTCAACACCAAGGGAAGGCCCAGCTAAACTATGGGTTTAGCTGCTACAGTGCAATGCAAAGTACATTATTTTTCCTTACGCTCTGCTCATATCATGTTCACGTAAACTGGAACTCATATATACATTTACACACCTTGTTTTCCTGCTCAGTGTCAGAGGATGTTACTGTTTTAGTTTCAACCCCTTTACTGTTTAAAAAAAAATTAATCGGTGTATATCCATTTTCCCCTCACACTGACTGTGAGCTAATGTTTGGCAGAATTGAAAGACTGACAGTCAATAAGTGTTTTTACGTATTTTCCTGTAAACCCTATCTGATTGGTCTCACCTCCGTTCAGTGTAGATATAAAATTACAACACAACCATCTTCTTTTACTGATGTTCAGTTACGTAGTGACAAATCACTCCAAGTGGTTAATTATTTGGGGCTGAAGAAAAAATCTTCTGGGCTTCAGCCCTGAATGCCCAGGCCAGGTTACACCCCTGGCAGCCGCTGAAAACATAATTTATTTTAAAAATACATTTTACTTAATATTGTTTTCTTAACAAAAAATTTGTAAGGCAAGTAATGTAATTTCATTGACATCAGTAACTGTAATCAAATTATATACATTTAAAATGTAATGCATTACTGGGTTATCAGAAAAAGTAATCAGAATACAGTAATGTGTTACTTTCTAATGTGTTATACCCAACTCTGTTTATAAACTGATGTTCCCTCACAGCCTCTCTTTTTTCCCCTCTGTCAGTTAATAATGTCTCATCATTTTACCGAGAAATTTTAAAGCTTTCCATTCTGAAGACTTTCCTGTGTCTGGAAACATAAAATTATCTCTGAGACTGGAGACTTCTTCTAAAAATGTTAAATAAACATCTCCTCAGAAAAGCATCATTCATTCTGCATTTGAATTTTGTTGCAAAGGCTTAGGGTCCATGGAATGGATAAAAGCACTATTCTACTGTTTTACAGTGCAGCCAGTGAATCCATTATTTGTTATGGTATCACAACATGGTTTGGTAACCTGGTAACAACTCCAAAACCTGATTAGAAGGGCTGGAATAAATTATTGCCATCATCTTGCCCTCATGTTCTCTTCTGCCCTCATCTGCCCTCATCTTCTCTTCTGTCCTCATCTGCCCTCATCTTCTCTTCTGCCCTCATCTGCCCTCATCTTCTCTTCTGCCCTCATCTTCTCTTCAGAAGAGGAGACTGTGAGGAAGCAGAGCCTTAAAATCATTTGTGACCCAAACCACATGCTTCACAATATATAATGTACACCCCTACATTTATCACACCTTCAAATCCATAAAATTTTAATCAGGTGTTCAAGATTGGGTGCCAGTGATTAGAACCTGCTTAGGGAATGCAGGTAGAACCTGTATTAATTAAACCTGTGAGTCTGGCAAGGGATGTAAAAAGATCTCCAAATTAGTTGAAATACATCATTTCACTGTAAGGAAAATAATCTACAAGTGGCACAGATTTCAAATGACTGCCAATTAGTCCAGGACTGGCCGTCCCAGCAAATTCAGCGCAAGAGCAGACCATCTGCTGCAAAAAGTCTCCAAGAGCCCCCAAATTTTATCACAGGATCCACTAGTAAGTCTTGCAACTGTTTGCGTCTGCATCATATGAAAGAGTGCTTGATGATAATGTGAGGCCATCTGTCCAAAGGTTTAAATTGAACCAAAAGTGGACCTTTGAACCTAAGCACACTCACAAATCCACCAAGGAACGGCTCAACAAGAAGAAATGGAGAGTTATGGAACGGCCTAGTCAAAGCCCGGATTTGAATCCCATTGAAATGTTGTCGGGGGATTTGAAACGGGCAGTACATGCAAGAAAACCATTAAACATCTTACACCTGAAAAAATATTGCATGGAAGAGTGGTCAGAAATTCCAGCAAGCTGATGTTAGAGACTGGTAGACAATTATGCAAAACGCCTACAAGAAGTTATTTCTGCTAAAGGGGGCAGTACTATCTTCTGAGGCCAAGGGTGTACTTACTTTTTCCACAGAAGAATATCACATCTATTGATATTTCTGTTGAATAAATGAAACAAATAAAAGCTATTTTCCTTGTGGTTTTGTTCAAGTATATCAACTTTTTAGGCACTGTATACACATACAGTATACATTTTCTTTAGTTCCATTATCGATCAAATTATTGAACAGTAACAGATGAAGTGTGAGTGTGTGTGTTTGTTGGAGTGTGTGTGTGTGGGGGTGTGTGTGTGTGAAATGTCCTAATGTAGGATATTTGTGTAATATTTAAGTCTAGGGTATTTGTGTAATATTAGTCAACAACTTCTGACCAATCAGAATCGAGCATTCAAACAGTGCTGTGGTCATTACATAAACTACAGTATATCTATGTTAGTATACATTTCCTGTGAGAGACAGAGAGATTCTTTTTCTCCACTGAGAAACAAAGGATGGTACAAACTTTTGCAATTAAAATGTGTATGTACGCATTTTAAACAACTTTGTTTAAAAATATTAAACTTTATTACGCTTTTTTTTTTTTTCCCTGCATCAAAATACCATTCGGGATTTTACTCTAATTAAAACATCCAAAGCATTATAATTTTTAGAACTGCAGATAAACAAAAGAGAGGAAAATGAGTTTTGTCTTTCAGTAATATGAAATTGATGAACTCCCATCATCCCAAATGTAAAGAGACAACACAATACCACAGGTTTAATGCACAAGAATACACCGAGTTGCTAGTTTATTAGGTATACTAATCTATTAGAGAATAAACTGACAACTCAGTGTAGATACTTACCGCAACATAACGTGACATTTAAACAGAATATTCAGAATTCATAGATCTTTCAAGCTGTGTTTATGAACATGACACAAGCAACAATGCAGAACAGAGGACAAAACACTGCCATCATGTACTGAAAGCCTGTTGTTTATCACAGAATAAAAAAAATCAATTTACAGAAACGCAGCACGAGTTGGAAAAATCAATTTACAGTCCCCGCACAGCGACGTGACATCTTCTGTTCATGTGCTTGTGATCTTGCGTGGCTGTATGAATATGGCTGAAAACACATATCCCCATGTGCATCAGTGTGTGTGTGTGGGGGGTGGCTATGGCTCTGCATAATCATAGATTGATTTAACTCTGATTATGAATAGATCTGCATGCAGAACCTATTACACAGGAATTACTCATCAGATGAGACATGGCTGATTGATTGGGGTGGGACATTCTGTATTTGATTGATGTTTAAACACACCTTTCCATTGTAATCTTCCTATAATGCCTCACAAATCCAAATCATATTAATACGTGAAGGATACATTCTGATCATAAAGTATAGGAACGCACTTGCAAAAGTATTAAAGTGGTATACGGTATTATGTGACATTGACATTCTCACATTATTTTCACTGATCATCACTCCGCAATAACGAAAACAAACGCCAACATACTTGTATCCATGTGCACTTCTACTTCACACTTGCTACACTTATGTCCAGATAATTACTGTGAGGATGAGGAATTATTGCTTTTTGGACAGATGGCTGCTTAACCCACATTCAGAATGTGGCGTGTTGTCCGTAGGTGGTCTCTGCTCAGCAAGCGTGAACGCCACATTACATTACAGCTCATGCAAAAAAAAAAAAAAACCTTCCAAATTATGTTGTTAAGAGACCTTATTGAAAGTTCTATACACAGGGTTGACTGATCGTGTCTCATACTTTGGAATGCACTCAATTTTGTTGGTTTGTAAAGAAACAATGTAGTGCTGAAATTATATGCTCGCAGAAATAAAGATACCAAACTGTACTTTTCCTCATCACTGGGGTCATACTATGTAAATTATCCATCCATCCATTTTCTGCACCGCTTATCCTATACATGGTCGCAGTGGAGCCTGGAGCCTATCCCGGGTAACTCGGGCCACAAGGCGGGGAACACCCTGGACGGGGTGCCAACCCAACGCAGGGCACAATCACACACGCATTCACACATGGCAGACAATTTGGAAATGCCATTTAGCCTACAGAACATGTTTTTGGACTGGGGGAGGAAATCCACAGGAAACCCCCGAAGCACATGGAGAACATGCAAACTTCAAAATAATGATGCCCCCTAGTTAGCTGAGCTGTATCAGACACTGTACATCTGAGGATCCTCTGGAATCTGTGGCTGGGGATATTGAAACTCCTGGTTGACCTTCCCAGCCTGTTACTACCTGTACAACAAATCCCACCCGGAAAAGTGAATGTGTAAGGTTTTTACAGTGTATATTTTACAGTTTACATTTATATAGTATTTTTCTAGACACTCAAAGCGCTTTACATAGTATTGGGGTGGTGGGGATCTCCTCAGCCACCACTAGTGTGTAGCAACCAACTGGATGATGTGACGGCAGCCATAGTGCACCAGGACGCCCACCACACACCAGCTATTAGTGAAGAGGAGAGGAGAGTGATGTAGCCAATTCAGAGATGGGGATTATTCGGGGACCATGATAGATAAGGGCAAATGGGAGAATTTCTCCAGGACACCGGGGTTAGACCCCTACTCTTTTACGATAAGTGTCCTGGGGTTTTTATGTATTTTTTTTCTAATGTAAAAATAAATGAATCATGGAAATGAATCACAAGTGATTTTTACATGATTCATTTATTTTCACATGATTTTTTTTAATATGATTCATTTGTGATTTTTTTTCCATAAGTGATTTTTTTACTTGATTCTGTATTGTTATGTAATTTTTCATGTTTATTCACATTTATTTTTATGTGAGATTTTATCACGTTATTTTTTTGTGATTTATTTTACATGATTTATATTATTTTTTTTTTACATGAGTCTTTTATTTTTCACATGTGAAAAATGAATATTGTAAAAAATAATGTGAAAATAAATGAATCAAGTAAAAATCACTTTTCATTCATTTCCATGATTCATTTATGATTTTTACATGATTAATATATTTTCACATTATTTTTTTTTTTAAAAAAAGATTCATTTTTCATATGTGGAAAATAAAAGAATCATGTAAAAAAAACAAAAAAACACGTGAATATAAATCATGTAAAAAATCACTCGTGAAATAACTTAAAATCTCACATGAAAATAAATGTGAAAAAATCACGTACAAAATACCGAATCAAGTTAAAAAATCACCTGTGAATACAAATGGATCATATGAAAAAAAAAATCTCGTGTGAAAATAAATGAATCATATAAAAAAATCACGTGAAAAACGTGAAAACAAGCGTGAAACATAGCCTAAAAGCCCATATGTAAACAGTTTATATAGATTGCAGGGAGTCATTTGGGATTCGATTCAAGTTCACACACCAGTAATAAAAGATGTACAAGTGAGAGTCGAGTACAGAGTCGCTTTAGGACAGCGTTCTGCTGAAGAGCAAAGAGCGCGCGCCTCCGGAGTCCAGCTTGCAGCACGCGCGTTTCTCTGGAGTTCGAGCTCGAGCCGGCATTGTGTGACAGCCAGTTCGCATCATGTGACGGCGGAAACCGGGGGGTGGGGGGAGAAAAAGAGGAAAGAGATAGCGCAGCGTGCGCTGTAAAGAGCATACAGTTCACAACACCGGTAAACAGCGGGACGGCTCAATGTCGGGGGGTTACGAGGGGGGGAACAACAACCCCAAAACGCACAGCACAGCACGCGCACGTGGATAAAGCTCTCGAGCTCCTCTAATCTCCGCTGCGTAACATCCTAATCTCGCGACACAGACGGAAGACTGACTGACGGAGGAGCAGGAATGAATCCATTAAATAAATAAACAAACAAACAAGCAAACAAGTAAGAAAATAAATAAATAAAGACTCGTCTGCCGCGCGATGCTGCTGCGCTGATCTTTAGGAGGCTTCGGGATTCCGCGCGAGACCGGAAACCGTGGAAATAGAAGAGAGAAAGCACTTTGATTTGTCATGTTGCCTTTGGAGCGCGGAGTATGTTCTCTAAAGCCTTGCTAAATAGATGCTGTGATTGGAGCGGAACTTTCATGCTTAGCTCGTGAACCGGGGATCATGTGGACGCCGACGGAGGACGAAAAGCTCGGAGTGGGTGAGTGCTGATCCCGTGGTGTGTGTGTTTTGGGTGTCTCGATGCTCAATGCTCAATGCACTCAATGCATTTGTCAGCATGCAGCACAAATTGAAGGGACAGCACCGGAATAAGGATGCGCACCGAACACTGCTGCAGTGACAGCAAAACTAAACAAATGCCTGGCGAGCACTGCGCGCGCGTTCTCTGCGGAATTTGTGCTTATAAACCCGGGAATACGGAGTAATATTTTGTTTCCGACCATTCCGAGAAGAAGGGGAATGTTAACTGTCATATTTATTTAATATTTTATTATTAAACACGCTCTGTTATTCAATTCTACACGGATTTGTAGTGCGTCGTGGTCCTTGAATGCCATGATCATTTCTGACCGCTAGAGGGCGCCCAGAGCGCTCAGCCACCTTTCCAACAGGTGCACAGCAATGAAAATGCAGCAGCTTAGCAAATATTCTATTTTATTTCGAGATATGTAATAGAATAGATAGCTTGGTATATTTATATCTAATGCTATATAATTATATAACTGCTGAAATCTACCAATCCGCAATTTTGACCTGCACCAGCAGCAGAATATTAATGACTGAATCTATCATCTATGTCAGGGGTTCCCAAACTTTTCCAGGGCAAGGCCCCCCAAATGGCATTAACATTTGACCGAGGGCCCCCTTTTGCAAGATATCTTTAAAACACATTAAAAATACAGACTTCTGAATATATCCCCCCCCCTTTTTTATTAATAATTACATCTTACATCTTTACATTACATTACATTAGGAATTGATTGTGTGTGTGTGTGTGGTTGTCTGAGAGTGAGAAGTTATTTTTCACACCAAATTGTTGAGGCCCCCGGGCGCCCCCTGGCGGCCCCCACTTTGAAAACCACTAATCTATGTCGTGAGCTATAATAATAACACAATAACTATTGTTAAAAAGAGAATAGAAACACTTTAGCATGTAAGCAATTCCAAAACAGGAAAAAAAAAACCCTGTTAAATATCACTTAACAGGTATAACCATGTTTTTAGGATACATTTTCACTCAATTTGTACTCTGTATTAATACAGCAGTCTAATTAATGAGCCACACCAGCCCCTGAGAATCTACAATAACATAATTACTAAGAAAATAATAGAGCGTTATGTCTGTTTTGGGATATTCTTTGACGTTTTACTCAGCCGTTTGGTGTCATGCTCTGCTGAGTCATAAGACAAAGTGGTAGTGTGCACATCTGTAAGTATATCTTAGCAAGTATTTATTACAAGTGACAACCTAATGCGATGTACAGTGACAGTTCTGTCTCGAACAATTCTACATTGAAGTACAAAACATAATAAACTGACTTTTGCATTGGCTTATGCACCAATGATGTAAAATATAAACAGAAACAAAAAGAATCTGATCATAAATAAACATTAAATGCATCAAGCATATATATTGTGGTACATTTTATGTCTCGTAGAAATGTTTTCAAGTATTGTGATCATATTTGGATCATATTGCCAACTGATGTAAAAAACAAACAAACAAACAAAAAAAAAAACGAATAGCATTTTTAATCAATAAAAAAGTATTTAACATAGAAAAAGTTTACGGAACAATAGATGTTCACCCCCATTTATTAACTTATTAATGTGATTAAAAATATAGTTTGGAAACTCATCATGGACTAGTTGCCCTCAGAAAAGTATTGTGATGTATATTATTGATATCAATGTTGTATGATCATATGGCCCATCAGTAGTTTACTTAATTAATAAATAATTAAATTAAAATAGTAATTGTATAGAATTCCATCCTTCAAATGTCCAACCTAAGTCACCAAAAACAAGCCCTCCTCTCATTTGCGATATCCTGCTCAGGGGAGACAAAATTATAACACACAGGATTTTTTTTTTGCCATAATTCTGTTACCTAATGTGATTTATGCTCAGAACTTACATACAGTTCCAGGTTGCTACTCAAGTTTAACCCTTTCTCGCAGTACACTGGCATTCCATTCCCCCGGCGGAATGGAAATCGACTTATCTGACATTTTCAATCAATATAAGCAAATGAATTATTTTAGCACCATAAGTCTGTTATAAGATTAATCAGTACACTGTTTTGTTTCTGTGTGTAGAGTATCGTGACTCTGTGTTTAGCTGCTGCTGAGCAGGGCGATGGGAAAGACGAGGGGTGTGAGCCCCTCGCTGGGCAAATGGACAGCTTTTTATTAAAGCTTTTTTGATAGTAAAACACTGTATACAACTGCGGCAATGAAATTATAACATTTAAACCTAGTAGCCTAGGTATACTAAAAAAAGCCCTGAGTGTCTACTTTCATATGAGGCATTAACCACTACTGTGGAGTGTGACATCACAAATAAATTCAATGCAGAACATAGGCACCCCCTAAACAGGCTTCTTTTTTGGCCTCTGGTAAAAAGAATTAAAGGATTCATTACTTATGCAAGGCACTGTATGTACACAAAAAAAGATATTTTAAACTGCCTAGTCTTTGCCAGCCATTTAAAACAAGAATATGCACAGAGAATTAGGGCACAACAAGGCAGAGGATTACTACCAACAAGTCCATCTTTCATAACAACGGAGGGTTTGCCTCTCAAGCTGATAGGAGGAAAGTCATGGCTGCTCTCCAAAAGATCTCCCAAGTTTCTGGCTCACCATAGAAAAACAGCCATTCTCACTACACTGCTCCTGAATGGCTCCTTTGTAAGGGAGAAAGCAGTGTAAGCCCCAGGACTTCGAATGTAGCGCAGAGTTCCCACCACTGAAGCTGTTTTTCCCCACCAGGTTTTAAAAAAAAAGATTTATTTTGCCCCTGAAAGCCATGTTGCTGCTGCTGAGTGTTGTGAGAATGTTAATGTGATGTGACATGTGTTAGATGTTGTACCTGGGGGTGAGAAAATCTTAATGAATACTTAATGAAGATACTGCAAGTTGTTAGCACTAAGTAGAAATCACTAATCTACTTTAGTCATATGAAGCACACCCTAATAACTGCATATACTGAAAGTTATATTTGCTAATGAGATTCCTGTTTGATTGTGTGTAGTAGCATGCCTTTGGATTGTTTACCACAGAATGGTGCAATTTGAAGTAAAATCGAACAAGCTTGATGAGCCTGGGTTTCTGGAATGACCTTCTTGGAAATAACGTACTATCTGTTCTCTCTGCAAGCTTAAAAGAAACAAACGAGTTAACAGGCAGATAGCAGCAGCTATTATGGCCCCTAATTGAATCTGTATTGGTTGGAAGGCTATCATAGCTGGCACACACAGACTGTGGGCTCTTTTTCAATATTCACATTATGAATATTCATCTTCGCTTAATGAAGAGGCTGAGCTCAATTAGCGTATAACAGAAATGGCCAGCGGGGATATGGTACTGTTGAGGAAAGCCACGAGAAATTGGCTATTGTTGCTCACTAGATCATTAAATTCATTTGGAGCTATTCATAGTCTCTAATATTAACCTTAGTATCACAAGGCATGTAATTGGCTTTGGACTTGGTCTGTTTGAGCTTCTTGATTGTTTCAGGCTTTTGGTTATCTGAGTGATTCTGTTAATTTTAGCATATATATTTCATGATTACTTATGGATTTGAATTAGATTACATTACAGTAAATCTTTGTATTAATTCTGCAATGCGTTAGGTAAAAAAATTGATCTTCATCAAGCTCTTGTTCTTTTTTTTCAGGAGCTAACAGTGAAATCTGAAAGTTGTCCATTATGTTTAAGATTCTTTATATTTTTTTCTCCTTTTAAACAACACTGGCAACCGCTACCATCTCATGGGAATAATGAACATATAACACCAACCAACAAATTAGCACCAGAAGCTGTACACTATATTTCAATGTAAACATTTGTTTCAGGGTTCAATTTTCTTTAAATTGTTAAAATCATTACACATACTGAAATAATCCTTAATTGGACATCAATTGTTGTCTTTATTAGATTTAATTTGTAGAAATTCATAATATTGTAGCATATGCAAATGTAGTGAGACTTCATACCTGCTGTAGCTGTCATTGTAATAGCCAAATTTATTAATCTTGCAGGATCACACTCTCTGTTTTGATTGATTTGCTTTTTCTTTCTGATGAGCTCTCAGTATAGACGGTATGGAAAGACAGTACCAATGGCAATTAAAATATTTTAGACTTTTTCAAAGCATCCACAATTCTGTAATGACTGAAAGTATTTAAATATTTTCTAGATACAAGCACAAATAGAAGTGGTCCAATAGTTTCAGCTGAAAATGCAAAAGTGATGAAATGTCTAGTCAAATGTAACCAATTAATCAGATCTTTGAATTTTGGAATTCTGGGTGTTGAACCACCCAAACTCTCCATGTAATAAATGGTAAATGGTAAATGGTCTGCACTTATATAGCACTTTTATCCAAAGTGCTTTACACTGTGTCTCATTCACCCATTCACACACACACACACACACACACACCCCAATGGTAGCAGAGCTGCCATGCAAGACACTGACTTGCCATCGGGAGCAACCTGGGGTTCAGTGTCTTGCCCAAGGACACTTTGGCATGTGGATTCATGTGGGCCGGTTATCGCCAACCCTACGATTAGTGAACAACCCGAACTACCAACTGAGCCACAGCCGCCCTTATATACCGCCTATACACCTTATATACTGTCCCTAATACTGACTGAAAGAGAAAGAGAGAGTGAGAGAGCGAGACCGAGAGAGAGAGAGGTGTTCTGTTTATGTGTACTGATCGACAAAGGAGTGGACAGAATGTATTTCATGTGTACTTTTTGGCCTCAGTTCCACAGACTTGCTTAGACTAAAAAATGCTGATGAAGAAATATCAGTGAGAAATATTGATGTGTTGGGGATACTGGATAAGGGCAAAAATTACCATCTTATCAGTTTTCTATCTAACCTTTTACAGAGTTAAACATCTACTATTACTCCTTTGGGTCAAAATGACTTCCTGTTTATGACAAACTAAGAACATATCTGAGAACTGAATGGATGCTTGCTAGCATCCATGGAATTTATATGCAATACACTAAATTTATAATTCATTCTGGAAATTTGACAGTAGTGTTCTGTCAGCACGTAATCAGAGGGACACTATTTTAACTCTAGAGGGAATCCAGTGAGATGTCCTTAGTAAACCGGCCATTGGAGGGTACAGAGTTGTAAGGGTACTGTCCAGGGTCCTGAATGTGTCTTATATATGGCATCTTCCACTTTGATATTTGTCTGTTAGGAGTTTTAGCCAATCAGGTCCTTTAATAATAACCTAGATCTCACAATGGACACGGCATTTAAATGTAAATTTTACAGACAGGAATGGAGCCACACCACACTTTGTGTTTTATTGTGAAATATAATGGCTATGTGTACAACATGGTAGGAACATGGAGATGAGCTAGAGATAATTAATTGTGCAATTCCAGTTTACTTGACAAGGCAACATGAGAGGGTAGGACAGTAAGCAAACAGCATATTTGCTATTTGCATATTATGCAGCTTGTTTTAAGATTTATGTAGTAGGAATGGTTGTCTATGAATACACTTCACTAATGCACACAAGTGTACAATGAATAGACTCAACGCATGAAAATATTGACCAGGAGAGAGGCTTATATGTTGATGCACACGACTTGCTTGGAGTGAAGGAAATTAATAGTTAAAATGGAAGACTGATAGTCTTAGCCTCAGGTGTTCCACCTGTGGGCCATGTTCTGATATTTTTGTACACTTTTCTGGCCACAAGCTTCAGGATTTTGAAAGATGCAATCTTATCTGATTGTCTCTCTGGACTTCACTGTATATATACAAACATGTGCACCAGTTTCCAGCAGTAAAACCAAACTTTTTAGAACCATGACAAAAATGAGCTTTTTGCTCAGAAATTGTCTGACTGGCTCTAGGAAAGGTCTGTGGTTGGTCATCTACAATGCCAAAGGCTTTTTTTTGAGAATGTAGGCAGCTCTTTGCCTATTAGTGATGAAAAGGATTCTCTAAGGAAAGCTATGTCTGACTTGTGATACTAAGAGAAACATAAAAACCGTTGGAATGCTTTTGGTCAGATCAAAAACAACTAGAAATATGTGAAGATCTTTCTCTATTCAATCAGTTCAATTATCATAGAATTTGAATGTCTACTGGTGACTCATACCTTTTGTTTTGGTCACACAAGTTTTCTTGGGAGGCTGGGAGGTACTGCACATCCAGTCACCTTCACTTGCTATTAGACTATTAGACAATGCAAATATGATATTACTTAGTTTTTGACAGCCACCTAAGCTTTGAGAAAGCTCAGACACCAAAGTTGCTCCCCAAAGTGCTCCTCAGTTGTAGACAAATTGGTGAAAGTTGCAACAAAACCCCCAGGTCCGGGTCAGGTCCACCTGAATCTTAGTAGAAAGGCACCAAAGTGCCACTTTAGACCTACCATTCACCACAGCTACAGCTGGAGAACCTGATTTACTCTGAGGCTCAAGGTAATATAGTCTAACCTTCCAGTTTGTAAGCTCACATCACATTCACATTGTTTGCTCTCTACAGTGATTGGTTGATAACTGTTTTCAGGGAACAATCACAATTAGTTCTGAGCTGGCAGATAATAAAGCAAATAGTAATCAGTAAACTACTTCACTGGAATATTTGAAAAGAAAGGCACATGCCAGGATTTTGATCTAGTTGGCTTGACTGAAGTTTGATGCCTTGAGGCTGTGTTGCTCTGCAAATAGTGTTCAACATTGGAAGTTGCTGGAATGTGATATTTAACCCAGGCTTTGATTAGGGAAGAAGATCACAAAGGTGGATTCCACCTATAAAACATGTTTAGAGAAGAGAATTTCTAGAGCTACTTGAATAGCAAATGTCAAATGTGACACGTTTAAGGACTAGGGTAGTGAATATTACACTATAATGGGCACTCTAGGGATGAGATGTATGAAAAATATAAAAAGGAAAAGCAGTCGTGCCTGTACCAGCATCGGTTTTAGTCTTTCTGTTCAATGAAAGACAATTTCCAAGGTTTCAGGGACAAGTTATCTTACATACAGTCCTGTCCTGGCTAAAGGAGCCAAAGCTTTGTGGGATTCTGCCTGAGAGTTCCGCTGTTGTTATGGTAACAAATAAGAAAGAGAGGCCAGCCCTGTGGACTTTTGGCTCAGGGATTCCAGCATTGCCATAACAACCCTGTTGATGGAGTAAAAAATGCAGCTAGATTGGTGATGTTTAGTAAGCAAGCCTGATTTAATACAATGCAAACATGCTAAATAGCAACACACATACCTAGAACTGTAGTGTACTAGTGGTTATTTGTTTTGATGAGATAGTGATGGTGGCATGAGATTATGAAAACAGTACTTTTCTTTTGTAAAACATGGTAGCATGGCTACAAGTGGGCTCCAGTGGAACTGGTGCACTGTTTTGGCGTGATAACCAATAACAGCAGTAGGGAGTGTTCTGAAGGATCTTATAGCCTTAACTGTTCAGATCCAGCCAAATTCCTCCAATCTCAGTCGCTGTCTTTCCTCATGCAGTAGAACACTGCATCAAACATACAAGTAAAACTACTGAGCCTAATGAGGGATAATAGTTTCATTTTGCTAACTAAAAGAAAATCTGAAGGCAAAATGGATACATTATGCCCCTTTAGGTAAAATCGCCACAGAGGATACCCACTGAAGAATTCAGAATTGATTCAGTATTTACAACTAAATATTACTCTTTAAAATGCTCTGCTATGTCCAGTCTTATCTTCGAAGGGCCGATGTATGTCTTTCCAATCAAGCAGGACCCACACATGATAGTCCATTGAAAGCCAAGATCAGCTGATTAAACCTGGTGGAATCAAGTGTGGCTCCTACTTGGCTGTAATGAAAAACTGCACCCACACCGGCCTATTTCGGATAAAATTGGACACCCCTGTGTTAAGATTATGTTCCATTATTCTTGCCTCCCTACAGTAGGGTGTTATTATAAGAAGAACTCCAGATTCCAGGCTGAACATATACCTGTATGTGTAGCTGCAATTACTCATAATAATTGTGGTATACTATTTTTTTTCAAAGGTCAGTGGAGTCACCATTGTGAATCCATATTTAACCATCCCAAATGTCAAATGAACATGACCCCTTTACATTTGTTTAATCACATTTTATTGCATACCAGCTATTATGGTGAGAACCAGGATAAACTATTATTAAGAATTTTTCCCAGCTAGCTACACTCTGACATATTGTTGACAGGTGACATAAGTTGACAGGTGACAAAGTACTGGAGGTTTACTACAGGTGGAGAAATCTTATTTTATCTTAGTTTTCTAATCAGTGTGTCTATGTTAGTAATATGGCAAGTTCACTTAATGGCAAATAATTATATGGCACAATTATTTTAGTATATTCATCATCTCATCTGAAATCAATTCCTGGCTAAGCCAAGGTTAAGTACCCATGAATTAAGGCTGACATTCTGCACTTTAACCTCATTAGCACTGTGTACAAGCAGTTAATAATGTACACTGTTACTGTTTACTGGGGTTCAATCTATGAAAAACACAGTACTCATTAGTTCACTGCTGTTGTGTTTTTTAAGATTCGATCCACGTTAATCAAGTCACCAATTAGCAAAATCCCTCCTTAGTTAATTTCAATAAGTTGTAGAGAAATAATAAACACACACACACACACACACACACACACACACACACAAACCTGTAGAAACAGACTACTCCTGCATGTCTTTACAGACCTGGCATGGTGGTTTTTTTTTTTTAATAACGCTGATCCAAAAGGTCCTTTGGGATAGCAGTTGTTTGAAGAACCCCACTGAGTGACAGTGCTTAGTAAAGTAGTGCAGCTTTAATTTAGCAATTTTCCCAAAGGGTCTGAGTGGCATGCTGGTAGCAAGGATTCGTTTCTTGCTTTCTAGCCTCCCTAAAAAAAAAAAAAATCCCAGTTTGCCTTGTTCTGTGCTCCGAGAATAGAAGTCCAGAGTCAGCTTTTACAGAGAGGCACTTTTGTCTGCTGAAATGTGACTCTGGCCTCCCTCCCTATTGATTAGGACCAAGTGACTTTGTTTAATGGCTGTGTTGTGCTTGGTTTTGGTGTGTTTGTGTGTCATATGTGATCATGTAATGATGTATGTTAGAACAGGTCAGATTAGCCATGTGGTCTAATGACCATGTACAGGTCTGATGTATTTTGGTCCATAATTAGTGGTGTGTTTCCATGTCGATGTCCACCTGCAAGAAAGTGAAATCAGAGCAGAGTATTCAGGCTTTTTAATACATTCTGTGCTTGGGTTTTGCTCTTAATAATGACATATTTTACTCTGAGTGGTGCTCGCTACAGTTTTACAAAAGCATAACCCAGTAGGGCCTATTCTTTTTTAAATAGGATAATTAGCATTTCAGGGTTTGAGGTTTGACTATGGGAAGTACAACTGTTAATTGTTTTGAAAGCTTAAAGAACCTCGACTCAGTGTGATCTCAGTGCTTTCAAAACTACCTGCAATGGTTAATTAGTATAAAAGAATAAAGAGGCAGGCAAGTAAGGTCAAAACCAAAAGCCGACATTACAGGCAAGGTATATTTGACATTTCAGGGAAGTCATGCAGGGTGTGTGCTATTTCTGGTATTCAGATCAACCTGAACTTATATTTAGAGGCTTTCATACCTTAGAAGTTTTTTGTGAACAGGTGAGTGTGTCGTGTGCTGGAGGTCTCATAGGTGACTGCCTTCATACTTTCACATAATGTGAATATGTCTACTGGGGGGGGCAGAAAATGAAAACTGTAATGAAAGTCTTGCAGAAAGTAAGTACTTTATTTGATTGTGCTGAGGGTAACTACTGAACTCTGGGTTCTAAATCACCAATACGATGCCATTAGATATTAAATATATGCAGTGTATGAGACAGTTTGGGATTTTCAGATTTTCTTTTCACTGCTTGAAACAGTCTTGTTTGAGAGCACATGCTTGAGATTTCACTGCATGAGTCAGTGTTAATGCTCCCTTGTGTGTTGCTAATGTGTGTGTCCTGTTGCAGTCTATTTGGCCTGGGTTTTCTGTTACCATGGCTTTGTGTCAGAAAGAGAGTTTATCTTGTAGCTCAGTGTAGTGATTTCCTTTATCTACAGACTCCAAATTAAATTGAAATAGTTCCTTTAATATCCATCATTAACAGTTTTACCTAACTATTCCATTGCCAGGCTTCACTCCAGGTGACAATGCTAAATTCCTCCAGAGAGAGCATGGCCTTGAATGGGTCTAACAGGGGCAGTTCTGTTATTCAAAAATAGTCCGTTATGGGATGGTGTCGTGTGGCCTTACGTGAAGCTACAAGTTACTGTTAGCACCCTTTGTTAGCAAGTTCATTATTTTCTTATAATGTCTTATAATGTCTATAAGTTTCTTATAACAGTGAAGTGTTTTATTCCTGTTATACCACATCAGTTTGTTCACAGAACGTCCAAAAGTAAGTCCCTGTAATCACTTAAGTTTTAGCAGCTATAAACAGTCATTTCCTCACCAGCCTCTCTTTTTCTCTCTCTCCTGAAGTTTGTCATGAGAACTCTAAAGCCCTCTGTCCAGAAGAAGTGCTGACACTGAAGTCTCTTTCCATGAATACTAAATAATATCAACAATTACACCCATTTAAATGGAGTGTCCATGCAAGTCCCTGAATATGTTTTTACTGTAGAAATGATAACATATTAGAATCCATCCATCCATCTTCTATACTGCTTTATCCATTTCAGGTCACGGGGAAACCTGGAGCCTGTCCCAGGAAACATCGGGCACAAGGCAGGGTCAATCACACACACATTCACACACTAATCAGCCTACCATGCATGTCTTTGGACTGGGGGAAGAAACCGGAGTACCCGGAGGAAACCCCCACAGCACAGGGAGAACATGCAAACTCTGCACACACAGGGCCATGGTGGGACTCGAACCCCCGACGTGTGAGGCAAACGTGCTAACCACTAAGCCACCGTGCGCCCATATTAGAATATATGACACCTTCTGACCAATCAGATTTGAGAATTTAACAGCGCTGTGGTATAATTCTGATGATCAGCACGTAGAGCTATCTACAGTAGATTTCTAGGTGCTACTATGAATCTGAGTGTTCTTCAGTTTGGCACAGAAAAGCACTACATAAAAATATCTGATTATTTATGACAAAACTTGCTAGGCTCATTAATGAAAACAACCTTAGGAGTGGAGAGGAAATGTGTGGGAATGTGCAAAAGGTCAGTGAACATGATAAAAAAAAAAATAGTATAAATTATGAACAAACACCTCATGTGCTTCCGCTTCTGATACATTTCTCCCTTCTCTTATTTCATATTCTTCAGTTACCCCTGTGTGTCATCCTTCCTTCCATCCACAGCATCCCCTGTTCTATCATTATTTCTGATTCTGCTCTCGCTCTCTCGCTCTCTCTCTCGCTCTAACTCTCTCTCTCTTCTTGTATTTCTGCTGATGAGCAATTACACTGGCCTGATTTCCTTCCCTGCTCTAATGGCACTCTGCTGGAACATTAAAGAGTATAAATATTTAAGCCTGATTTGCCATGCACAATGATAATACGCTGTTATTGTAAGGGTTACCCTTACGTTACCCAGGATTCTGTGAACACACTGACGCACCTCTGCAATAATGATTGTGTTAAGTCAATTATAGTTACCTGCAGAGCGGGCCATCTATGTTGCATTCATCTATTTTCCATTTCAAACTGAAAAGGGGGAAACACTGATACACCTTTTTTAATGTACCTTTTTTAAAGTTTTTTGACATTTAATTAAAAAATAGATAAAATATACAGTACCACGCAAAAGTCCTAGGCACATGCAAAGAAATGCTATAGAGCAAAAATGCCTTCAAAAATAAATTAATTAAATGTTTCTACATAAAAAAATACTATCAAGTGCAGTCATAAACAGTAATAAATTAAACAAAGTCACTATTTAGTTTGACGACCCTTTGCTTTAAAAAAAAAAAAAAAAGAATAGTCTCAGGTACACTTTCAACATCTTTATAAGGAAATTAGCTGGTAAGTTTTACTG
This sequence comes from Stegophilus panzeri, assembly GCA_024331685.1. Taxonomy (NCBI): domain Eukaryota; kingdom Metazoa; phylum Chordata; class Actinopteri; order Siluriformes; family Trichomycteridae; genus Stegophilus; species Stegophilus panzeri. Next base: position 15,563,552 of record JANDJT010000114.1, on the reverse strand, counting down.
AGCTTATTGCAGAACTAGACACAGTTCTTCTGGAGACTTTGACTGTCACACTTGCTTCTTATTTTTGCGGCAAAACCCAGCAGCCTTCATTGTGTTTTTTTTGTCTGAGAAGTGGTCTCTTATGTAATATGATGCTTTCTTTACTGACGTACAAACATGTTTCTGTAACATTTCATTTGTGCTGGAAAACTAATGTTTGGGAATCTAAAATGCTTTTTGTACTGACTCGATAATGTAGAAGTCATAAAATAAAACTCTATAAAACCTATATATAAACTCTATTTTTTCTACTTATTTCATCATACACAAGACTAGAAATGAAATATTCATGAATCTAAAAAAAAAAGTATATTTTACTGTTAGATTTTGAGACCTGTTAAAAAAAAAAGATACATTAAGCCAATTAGCTAACATTACTGACCCAGCCAGCCACTCACCCTTCTTCTTCTTCTTCTTCTACTTCTTCTTCTTCTTCTTCTTCTTCTTTACCCATATTAACTGAAATGCTTACTAATCTCAGGTAAAATCACAGTTGTATAACAACTGTACACCATAACTTTTAGGTGATCAAATGTTTCGGAAATTGCAATACCAAAGGAGCAGAGGAGAAATATGAGAGCTTTTTAGGATTACTTAATACATCAAGAGCTGCAACGACTAAAATCGATAATAATCGATTATGAAAATCATTGTTGACGAATCTCATTATCTATTAGTTGGTCTGCGCACACGGCACGGGGTGCGTTTACTCATTACGTTACTTCTGTTCCGAAAACACGCATCGGAGAGTAAATACTAAAGTTGTGTCCCAAATGACGTATTATATACTTACACTATGCATTATGAACTCGACAGTCTAGTGTATGAATTTTAGAAAGGTAGTATCGTCTCAAATGGAACACTAGCGTTTTTTTTACTAACCAGGAGTATTAACCTTTTCCCAGTCATTGGTGCATGACATCAAACACATGTAATGCTATGCCGCTAGCTTTAGCAGAATACCAAGCGTCAACGAAAATAAATTTCTTGTTTACTGTTTATGTCAAAGAGCACTTTATATTAAATGTCGCAGAGAAGACTGTAACCTGTAAACTTTACAAACTGGAGCTTGTATAGCACGGAAGCACGACAGTGATGCACAAGCACAAACATATTTATATCCAAAATGCTCCACTGTCAAGGGCTTGGGGAAACTGGTGCGAGTTGCTTAAAGCGCACCTATTATGGTTTTGAAACGTGCCTAATTTTGTTTTAAAGTTCTCATACAATAGATTTACATGCATCCAAAGTCAAAAAACGCTTTCATTTGCTCATAATTTAAACTGCAGCATTACCTTTCCCCCCAGTGTCACAAACGACTCGTTCAATGAACTGTTCTAAAGGATTCATTCTAAACTCCTCCTTTCAGAGAGCATACTCTGCTCTGATTGGTCAGATGTCCCAGTCTGTTGTGATTGGTCTACCGCTGTAAGTGAGCAGCCAGTGTAGACTAGAGCCGGTTTTTTTTTGTTACAAACCTATGTAGGTTTGCACAAGAAGTAAGTCTGGAATTACTATCTGTTACTATCTACTGTATGTTTTATGAGTGTTTATATTTGTCATTTACTTATTTTAAATTGATTTATTTTAAATTTTAAACAAATGAAAAAATGGTAGTGAAAATTGCCCCATCATCAGATTAATCGAAAATAATCGACCGATTTATCGCGTATCAAAATAATTGTTAGGTGCAGCCCTAACATCTCATTTACAATTTTTCTGTCATCATTTTGAAATAGTAAAACAAAACAAAACAGGATCCTCCCATTATTCCCATATTTCTGCCTCTGGACGTACATTATATTGAGATTTACAATTTCAGGTGTATATGGATACTGATGAAAATCAAAACATAACTATCATACAAATGATGAAAAGTTAACCAGAGGCCAAAAAATTCTGCTTGTTTTGGGATGCCTGTGTTCAGCATTGAATTTATTTGTGATGCCACAATCCACAGTAGTAGTTATCGGCTCATATGAAAGTTTACACTCAGGGCTGTTAGAATGTGCAGTTTTTCCAGAAATATTTATTTGTTTTTACCTAGTCTACTAGGTTTAAATGTTATAATTTTATTGTGGCAGTTGTATACAACATTTTACTATCAAAAAAGCTTTAGTTGTGCTGTCCATTTTATCTCTGTACCATTGTTATATTGGAGAGGTGTGAATAATTTGCTCAGCAAGGGACTCACATCCCTCTCCTTTCCCATCGCCCTGGTCACCAGCAGCTAAACCAGAGTTACGATACTCTACACACAGAAACCCAACAGTGTCCTGACTAGGGATGTCACGATACCAACAATCTAGTAGTCGGTACCGATACCACCAAAAGTACACAATACTTGATACCAAAGTCGATACCACGGTGTGGTATAAAAAAATTTAAATAAATAAATAATAATAAAAAACTCTCCTGGAGGACATCCTCCTCTGGCTGATACTGGCAAAGAGAGAGAGAGAGAGAGAGAGAGAGAGGGGCGGGGGGTATTTTAGTTATCAAACACTGTCTGACAATGAGTGGAGGTGCACTCCTAAACGCGCGCGCGCACACACACACGGACGCACGCGCGCACGCATGCATGCGCACACACATCTTATACTTTGAATGCAAGCATTAGTTTAAATTCACTGATATGGTGGCATGCCAAAAAGATTTATTAAAAGCATGAACATTTGAATAATTATTAGTGACATTAGGCTACATGTTGCTGACAGGACAC
>JANDJT010000114.1:15522602-15552137 GCA_024331685.1 Stegophilus panzeri | reverse complement strand
ACCAGTTTTCCATAGCGAGATAATGTTTGGGCAAGAATCTCATCCTTAATAAAAGGCGGAACATTAGACAGGATGACCTTTTTAGACGGGGTTGACAAAGGAAGCACTAAGGTATACACACCATCAAGCACAACTCCACTGTCAACCATTTCGTGGGTCAAATCCATCGTTTTCAAAAACAACATGACGGCACTAATCATACGGGCCACAGACAGAATGTTGTCGTGTGCAACAATCTCCCTCACGGCCAGACTAACCTCCTCAATGCTGTTGGTAGTGGCTACTTTTATAGCATGCCGCCGCGTGAGGGAATCATACTTCCCCATATCTGGGGCAGCCATGCTCCCAACCACGGAAGCAGCCGCCCAGGCCAGCGAGAAAAATCACACACAAACACACGCGCACACACGCGCGCACACACACACACACACGCACACACACACGCACACACACACATACACACAACAAACAAGAGTAAATTTAGAGTCCCTCAGAAAACAAAGACCAAAAGGAAATCATATTTCTGAAAGAGAAAAAGATAGAGAAGGGAACAAGCGAAATTTGGAGCAGCGGCCTCGGCCATGCTCCACGCACACACACTCACTACCGCTCCGACTCCGCCCACTCACTCAGTCCATGCGCACATGAGAGAGAGAGAGAAAGAGAGAGAGCAAGAAAAGTAAATGTAACGCACCAATCCCACCAATCCTCACAGTACCTTGCTGTGACTATGATGATACTGATCCAGTACTGACATCTTCACAGTGATTAGTCAACTCTGCAAGCTTCTCTGGCCAAGTCATGAGACACATAATACAACCTGGGACAAAATTGGGCTTGAAATTGTTTATTAGCTTTTTATTCATAGAGCAATTAATAAAAAGGTAATAAATAATTAAAGACTGAAGCAACATGCAACATACATCTTTGGACTTGAAATCAGTGGGCCGTATTCAGAGTTGAGTTCTTCACGTGTAGCGAGGATTTAATACTGAAATTGCTCACATCAGTATTCATACCTCACTGTTCAGAAGTTACATGAGTCACAGAGTTATGTATTTGGGGTGCTGTTTACCTTAAACAGAGGCGAGTCTCAGTTACATGCAATACTGACCTTGGATTTTTGCCCATTTGTCTTGCATGATATCGGCTTGAGGGAGGAACAGTATTATGTCCAGTGCCACTGTTTGACAGTTCGATGTAACCACAATATGTCAAACTGAAGTGTATATTTTGGGATGTAAATACACTCCAAAAACTATGGCATGCCAAATTTAAATATGGCATTATTTATTAACTAATAGTCTTGCACCTTCAAAGTCCACAAAACGTGTTTGTTTGTTTTTTTGTTTGTTGGAGGAGGCAGCAGTCTAATACCTTCAATAAATGCAAACATTTTACTGAATAAATGGCAGATGACAAATCAGTGGGAGGGACATCAGAGCCCTGTGACCATTAATGCCAAATGTTCCAGTGTTGATTTTTGGGCATGTGTCTTCTACCTGTAAGGTATGCCATGCTCTTATACGAGTGTAGGTGAATTTTGCATGCATGTCCAGCTGAGAGTTTTATGTCTGCTACTAATCCGTGAGTGTGTGAACACCATCTGGTCGTGGGGTTTTATCTCTAACGCTGTCCAGCAGCTCAGCTCTCATCTGTGTGTCACACAGCTTCATTCTGTTTCCTTCGATTTGTCCTGAAGCTTGCTTTTTTTTGTTTCTGCTTTCTCAATCTTTCTTTCAGTTACCCATTATTCTTTCACAATTTTTTCTTTAATGTCTTCTCTAGAACCTCCTCTGTCTCTATATCTGTTTTTTGTTCTATCTGTCTTTATTCTTTCACATGAATTGCCTTAGATTTCTTGTCCTGTCTCTCCATTTTAGTTTTCCTTGACTGTCCCACTGTTTTTCAATGGTGGTTATTTTGGGCTTCTGCCATTACCAAATTGCTTTACACAAAAGCACAGCTAAGCGTAAGAAGGAGTCCAATGTGAAAGTGTTTATTTTTAACTGGGCATCAGTTGAGGACTCAGTGGGCTTTGAGTGTAAAGGGGTTGGCTCAAAGGTGATTTCACATCACATCTTCCTTGCTGAGGAAACTGTTCTTATATAAAAACGACCCTGAATTGCAAACATTACACTCTTTCTTGAAGCAGATTTCCTGGATACCATTTTGCCTATGGCTTTTTGTCAGTTGGTGGGTTTATGAGACAATACTTCCCTTCTTTATACTTACAGGTTTGATGAATCCTGTGCCATTTTGGCTGTATCATCCTCTCACTGACCCCTTTAATAGGAACACTTGTACCCCTGCTTTTATCCATTCAGACAATAATGTGGCAGTAGTGCAATGCATAAATTCATGCAGATACATAATGGGGGAACATGCAATCTCACTGACTTTGACCATGACCAGATGGGCTGGTTTGAGCATTTCAGAAACTGCAGAAACTGTCCCTATGTGATTCTGAGCATGGGTTCACACTAGCAAGCAATCAGTCACTCATGTTACTTAGTTTGTTGCTTGTGCTGTGCACTGTAGTTTCTCACACTGGTGTTTGTTTCTGCTGGCGGAATGGAAAGTGACTTATCAGACATTTTAAATCAGTACAAACAAAGTCTGTTATATCAGTATAAATGAAGTCTGTTATAAGATTAGTCAGGACACTGTTGGGTTTCTGTGTGTATTGTGACTCTGTTTAGCTGCTGGTGAGCAGGTCGATACGAAAGGGGAGGCGTGTGAGTCCCTTGTTGGGCAAACAGTTTGCACCTCTTCACAATAATATTGGTACAAAGACAAAAAACAAACAGCACAACTAAAGCATCTGACAGTAAAACACTGTCTACAACTTCCTCAGTAAAATTATAACTTTTAAACCTAGTAGGCTAGATTAAAAAAAAAGAAAAAAAAAAAAAAGAAAAGCCCAGAGTATCTACTTTCATATGAGCAATTAATCACTACTGTGTAGTGTGACATCACAAATAAATTCAATACCCTCAAACCATAGGCACCCTCAAACCAGGTGGAAATTCCATTTATTGGTCTCTGGTAAAAATCAATACTGTTAAAAGCTCACCATGTTACCTTTGTTTAAAACATATTTATGTTTCTAAAACAGGAAAATTTGATGTGACACTGGAGGTAAATAGGGGCTTAATTAAAAATTAGAGAGTTGAGGTGGACAGCAGACAGAATTATGCTAAGGAATTTACTCGAACCAGTGTTTGGATTCATTACAATATTGCCTCATGGCATATTTGAACAGAGTTGAGAGAGTCTCAGTTGTCAAATTCGAGGTTGTCAGTCAGTTTCCATGCGACTTGCTGAAGTCTCTGGAAGCACGGCTCTGCGTCGTGCACTTACTTAGGAAATGAGTGGTCACCGGTCGCCGAGTCACTTTCTGTTGTGAGCATGGGGTGATTCCGCTGGGCTTTGTTTTCATGAGAACGTTAGTTGATTGCTCTACTTTTCCTCGGCCAGTGCCCAGTGTTAACGCTTCAGGATTTCCTGTCAGCTTTTCTTACTGGGTGGCAGAATTGGCTAGCTATTTGCACTTTGGCCTCACCAACTACAGCACAGTAGGACAGGATGGTTTCCTGGCAGTGCCGTTTTGTGCACACTCGCAGGCTCTTTAATTAATCCATTAACTGGGCACGATAATATCAAATGAATTCTGGCTCACAGAGAATCCGCCAGTCTTCAGAGGCAGCAGATTTACTCTGTGTTTCAGATTTTCCCTAGAAACAAATAGTGTGCTCACTAGTGCTAGCTTAATCTTCACCTCTGGTTTCTGAAACATAAGTGTAATCAGTGATTTTTATGGTTCCCAATGTGGCTATAATTTTTTTTTTATCATTCAGTACACTGATTCATTCAGTAAACTGATTTCTTGCTGTTAACATTATCCACAGACCTTGGGTGATAAACAGTTACTGTGCCTTAAGCCTGTGTAATGGAGGCTTAACCTACTGATCCAGTTATTGAAAGAGCCACCATCTGGATCACATAATCCTGTGTGTCCATCTATTTTGTTTTCCCTTTGCCTGAGGGAGAAATTATGTGAAAATGCACACACAGAGAGAGAGAGAGAGAGAGAGAGAGAGAGAGAGAAATACTAGTAAAGCAGAGCTCTGTCACTTATAATCAAGCGCACACTTAAATTTTGATTGGTCAGAATGAGACATATAGAAAAGCTCTGAAAAGAAGAAATATATACCTTTTTTAATGTGAGATTTCAAGAGAGTGATGAGAGGAAAATATGGAGCAATGGTAGTGACGTTATACATACAGTGAAATCATATATTCACATTCATGCTTCACATATACTTTTATTTATAAGTGACTATGAATCAGAGCAGTTTATTTATATATATATATATATATATATATGTATATATATATATATATATATATATATATATACACATCATGGTTACCACAGCTCTTAAATGAATTACTTTATGTTCTGACAGGGCAGCTTGAAGCCAAATCGGGATTTCCTGTTCAAATTAAACTGATCCACCTTCTTATCTTCTATGGAAGCTACTGATGAAAAGCTTTCAGTACATGGCAGCATAAATGCTTTTTGAGATTAAATGCTCAAAAAACAATTTCATCATCCTTTAAAAATTATATGAACTCGGGTACTTACAACAAAGACTTTCACAAAAATATATTAATACTATACTGGTGTTCTGTTGTATACTGTTATATTGGGGGGCACGGTGGTTTAGTTATTAGCACATTTGTCTCGCACCTCCGGATTGGGGGTTCGATTCCCACCTCTGCCCTGTGCGTGGGGCTTATATGTTCTCCTTGTGTGCTCCAGTTTCCTCCTCCAGTCCAAAAACATGCATTGTAAGCTGAGTGGCATTTCTACATTGTTTGTAGTGTGTGAGTGTGTGTGCGATTGTGCCCTGTTATGGGTTGGCACACTGTCTTGTGCCCTGAGTTCTGTGGGTTAGGCTCCAGGCACCCCATGACCCTGTGTAGGATAAGCAGTACGGAAAATGGATGGATGAATGGTCAAAGTTGAAAGTAGCCTAAAAGTAATTATAATAATAACAACACTAATATTACTTCTACTACGTCTACTATTACTACTTCTACCAATTATTATTATTATTATTATTATTATTATTATTATAGAAATAATGCCAATTTTTGGTAAAATACATATATTACAATAAACAAAAGAAACATAAGACAATAGTACATGTGCCACAAAATAACAATATTATTAAAAATTAAAACACTGTTTATCATTTTTTACAATATATCATCAATATATAAAATGTGCAAGGTATGATTTAGACCGAAATTTGTTTATCCAATTTGTACAAATTTGAGTGCGAGTATCTTATCTTATGTCTGCAGGTGAGGTTAAAAAAATCCTGTAAGTGTAACTTGAGGTGACTAAGGGCAGGACTCAAGTGTGTAAACTCAGCATGGGTTTTATTTGGATGAATGCAATAATCATGGTCAGGGTCCTTAGTGAAGGTCAGAGGTCAGACAGGCGGAATCAAACAAGGGAATATCCAGGAAAAAGGTGAGGGTCAAAACCAGGAAACACAACACAGAAACTAAAAAACTAGGGGCAGACTTAATGACACAAATGCACAATAATACACAAGCAGAAGAGTTGTAATAAAGAAAGTAATTAAGGGCTAACAATAAACAACACAATGGGTAACAGACCATTAAGAATGATGGGGCAGAGATAGGACCAGAACCAAAACAAATCTTGACACATGTCAAAACAAACAGCTTTGATTGCACACAGAATTGTGCCACATGCTACTGTATACATAGCCATATTAGAGACCTCAATAGTCGATTATGTCATTCTGTACTTTCTGTGAGGTGATTGGCTGCCATATTGGCTCTTCTTCACTCTGCTGTCAAACGAAAAATGGTCTATGGACTTATAGAAGCTATAACAAAAAGTCTATGTATTAGTCAAACTTCAGTTAAGCAATCAATACAAGAATTATTTTTTTTAAAGATTAAAAATCTTCTCTGAATTAAATGGCCATATTTAACTGGTGTGAGCTTTTCACATTGTCCTCTGTATGGTGATTCTAACACTCCTAGAAATTTCCAAACCAGAATTATAGCAACACTTTAAGATTTAATCAAGCTACCAATCAACACCCTTTACCAAACACTACATGCTTTTCTGGCCCACTGTTCCTCTTTATGCGTAGCCCATGGGTCTTTGATGCACTTGATTTTACACTCTATAGGTAGACCTTTTGACATCTGGCTCTCATGAAATAAAGAGAATGGAAATGGTTTACCTGGCCAGAGCCATGAAACCCTGGTCGGTGTGGATAAGTGGCACTGACCTCATTAGTAAACACTGCCCTAGCCTAGCGGGCGCTCAGGCTGACAGATTGCGAGCAGACGGCCCCCTGAATGTGCAACGGAGCTTCAGCTTCCCATTCATGGCTGACTGGAAAATGCCACAGTGAGCCAAAAACCCACTCAGATAGAGAGAAACAGAAAGAGACAGAGGCTGGAACAAACACAGAGGAGAAGAAGGTTGAATCATAAAAAAACAAAAGGAACCACCTTGAGACAAGTTGGATTGGGTAGAACAGTGAGTGTATCATAATTCAAGGTGAAAACCCACCAAACAAAGAAAGGCTCAGAATTATAGCAGATGAAAAATTTCTCCAAGATACAGGACAACCACAGGGAAAAAAGTCATAGTCTTCAAGACAGTTTAAAAGAACATTCTGTTTCCTGCCTTCGGATCTCTCTTGATAGTCTTTGGATCCATTGTGACGGCTGGTATTAATGATAATAGATTGGAGGCTATCTATCAACAGTTTGACAAAGAAACTTTTAGAGTTGAGCATTGCATTATATCATGGTGTCTCATTGATGACATAATAAGAATGACGTGGGGCAAACTAATAAACACACTTTACACAGGCAGCTGCATTAGAGATTTCTAAGTTGTTGTTTTTTTAAGTCTGTAATGCGCTACTGGGTTTATTGCTGCATTTCCTCAGAATACCAAACAAAAGTTCCCCTTTCTTTCAAAGACTAAACTTACAGTTCTGTCATTTGTCTTTTTGTGTAATTTGTATGTTGATTGAACATTGATGTGTGAAGGGCTTGCAAGGCATTTGGGGTAGGGTGGAGTGTGTGTTGGGGGGGATGATTATTTAAGAGTAAATAATCACTTGTTTGTGTTCATTACATCTGAGACTGTATTTTGCTTACGCCTTAACAGTCACTGCTAATACCTTGCTACAGATGTATGAAAATTATCAGCTCAAATGGAGATAAAATCTAGGGGGTGTTTCACTATGTAAACATCTGATGTCACTGATAGGCTGCAGGAATCTACAGACGGAGCAAGAAAGAACTCAGCCCCAGCGTCACTACTTCATACCATTTTGTATGTTTTTCTTACAACCATTAGTGGTGCTGTTGTCCATCGCAATCCTAACCAGGAGAAAGCAGTTAAAGGAGATTATAGCTTTCCACTATTGTATCACAGCTACTGTACAGTAGCTAGCTGCTTGCTACTAATCTCTGCTAATCACCTAATTAGTGGTCTGTATAAGCCAGAAAGCCAAGTGACAATAAACAAATATAGTCTCTAGCTGCACGTTACAGATAAAGTTAATTTTTTGTCCCACTGCCCTTATCACTGGTCCGTTGTTAGTGTTAAAACCGATGTACAGTTGCTGTGCATTATGGGAAGTTCTTGTCTATTACATTGGTACTATACTGTATGATGATTTAAACATTAGGTCTTGTCTGACCTTTAATTTTCTTTAAATCTCAGCTAAAGACCCACCTGTTTTCTCTTGTTTATGTGCCATTGTAATGTATTGTGCAGTATCATTCTTTGGTGTTATTTGTATTCATTAAAATTTTTCCTACTATTTATTATATGTTGCTTACTTTTGTACAGCACTTTGGTAAACCTTTGTTGTTTTTGAATGTGCTATATGAATAGATTTTGATGATGAATGTCTAAAAAATATCTAGCTGTATCTTAAATGGGTGAGTTTATATAATTTCAGTGCAAGTAGTGTGGTCATACTGGGAAAGCCAACGAGTCAAATCTAGCACCACAGAGTCTTCTTCAATTTGTCCCTCATGAGAACTTTCAGATATTTAATGTAGAACCTTACAACAGAGGGTTTTCCTTTTCAAAAAGATATAATAATTTTAGAAAGCTTGAGCCATTAAGCATCCAAAGTACCCTTAAAAAAACTTATCATAGTGTACTGTTAATACTTGTAAAATGTATTAGAACTGCGCGGCGGAGCCACTGAGGACCACAGCAGTTAGAAATTTTCACACCAAGTAGAAACACCACAGCAGAATGTTTAGGGAGGTCGTCCTTGTGGTGCAGTGACGGGAGATACTGCATGGTAATTTGTCATTTCTGTTTAGTGCAAAGCTTTAATTTGAGATCTTACTACCCGACTAAAATTCAGGTACTATCTACTCAAGTACAACTTGTATGGTGTAAGCTACTGAATAGACATGAGTTCTATTCTTAAATTATATTAAAATAAATTAAGGAGTCATGAGTAAAGCTTGATTGGAATGTCTCAAGAGATGCAAAAAGAGAAAGTAAAATCAAATGAAGCAAGATAGTTACTACAGAATATCTTTGTTTGTTATCTTTGTATCTTTATCTTTGTCTGTTGTCTTTTCTCTCTCTCTCTCATTGAGTTAACTTAATAAAACATCATTTCCCCTGTACCCATAAGTAAGCAAGAGACAACATTTCACTATATTAACAAAGCTGTTATGCTTTATGTAACATGGATTCGTTAACTTGATGCCAGGAGGATCTTCTAATAAAAGCATTTTAGTTTGACAAGGGCTTGAATGAAATGCCTCTTGTGTGTACAAGTGAGTGTCTCTCGCTCATGACTCTGTATGATTGACCTATTTTCTCTGTTCTTACACACCTAATTCAAGCATGGTATTTAAGAAGATCTTGTGTTTTCAAGGAGGAGAAACACTAAATTGGGCAAGAACCAGTAATGAGAAACACCACGTCTCCAGGGTTGGACAATTCTGTTGGCAACTCACCAGTTCATTCCTGAGCTTAATAGGTTTTCTTTTGTATTCCATTGTACTACTTGGCTCCTCCAGGACATTATTATATATGGCATTTCAGATCAGAGCCCTGTTGTCCTTATTTGTCTCTATTATTTGTTCTAGATCATATAATGGTGGCTGCAGGACTCTTAGCACTGACCTAATATTTCTATTTTGTTGGTTCAAACTGCCAACAGCAGTGCTGATATGTTTCTAATGCGGCAAGAATGGAGGGAACTGTGCATGTTTAGGAGATGCCACAGTTTCATTTAAAGCATAGCAGAGAACATTGGTTCTCTGTCCCAGTTTAATAAAAATCCATGCTATAGTCGATGCACTTTCACTCTCACATGACCTAGCATTTATTGTGGCTTTGTTTTGCATATCCTGAGGCCTGACCCAACTGGATGTTTTACATATTAATGCAATTGTACGATTTTATTGGGACTTTTATGGGAGAAAGCTGTAATCCAAGGGACTAATTAAAGATCCATGGCAGTTACATGATTTACTAATTATTCACATAGCGCATGTTTGATTAATTTGAAGTATATGAGTAATGCAACATTAATTTAATCAGTTTGACATCATTACATTTTGACATTTTGACTGTCGATTTCATTAGTGGTATTTACAAATGACTGTATTTGTGCACTACCTGCTGGGTAAGTACCTCTAAATGAACAAAGTTACAAGGCAAATTAATCACCACTTGTTGTGTTAATCACAAAATCACACATTCGTCCCTCATCATTCTGTTGAATTGTGTCATGCACACAGAGCTTTCTAACACTCCACCTTTTAACACAAAGGCAAGACATGAATCAGAGGATTTTAGTTCACCACAATGCTAGCTGGTAATCCTGTGAGCTGTAGAAGTGTGAGTATGAGAATGATATATTATACAGGTACACTGGCTTGTTTTACACTCGCTCCCATTCTCTGTGCCAAGTGACAGATTGGCACAAAACATGGCTTTGTCCAGTGCCAGGTTAGACATGGCAGTTACATCAGACAGTATTGTTGGACCACTACCATACTTCAATTCTTCAAGCATTAATTCAAACCCAGAAAGCACAAATATATAACAGCATGACTTGAGCAATTTAGGTCTCAACAATCTTGCTAGGATCTATTTAATTTAGCTTGATTATAATGTTTGATTTAAACTAATCTGTGTTATAAGTGAGCGTCCCTTCTTGGTCCCTTCCACACTCTCATCATGGGATAAGCAGTTCCCGCTCCCATCAGACAACTTTCCACAGTCATTAATCAACCTAAATGACTTTTTTGGGATGTCTTCGAGCTGCTACTTCATGACTGACTACAGTGACTGAATATTCCAACTTGCCTAAAGCTATAAAAAGTTGAATAATTAGAACATGCATTAATAGTGATCTAAAACTGTGTTGTGTTGACGTCTTTCTTAGTAGCCAAAGAGTTGGATAATATGTGGTTAAGATATATTTTCTGCATGATGTGCCACTGTTGGTTACAGGTATGTGGATGTGCTATATGTGAATTGTCACACAATCTTATTATTAAAATGCATATTCAATTTGAAATCTTACTGAATGCCCTGATTGTTTTGAAACAGTTCCTATTAATAAAGTTGACACATTCTATCAAATGACACATAACGTTGACATTCTGTAGTAATTTTCACTATTTAAATTCACAACAAAAACCAATAAAAAACAAAAACAAAACTGTCACATGGAAAATGTAAATACACCCCTACATTTATCACACCTTCAAATCCATAAAATTAGAATCAGCTGTTCAAGATTGGGTGCCAGTGATTAGAACCTGCTTAGGGAGTGCAGGTGTAACCTGTCTAATTTAAACCCCTCTCGTATCTAGTGTCTGGTGTTCCTTTTGTTATTGAGGTGTGTGGTGTCATCATGCCAAGATCTAAAGAGTTCTGTAAGGCCTTGCCTTCAGAAAAAAAAGGTTGTGGATGCCTCTGAGTCTGGCAATACGGAGCCCCTAAAGGGACATGGTGGTGGAAAAAAATTGGGATGGGAAGAAATTATTTTTTTTTAACTTTTGCATTCCCTTGCAAAACCTGTTATGAGTTTGGTCAAACACTTCCTGTTTATTTTCTCGCTGGAAGTGGTTCAGACAGCTCCGTAGGTTCACAATGGTGCGGTTCATAGAGTTTTATTTTGAACTTGGACTCAAGTATAAAGAAATGCGGTCTGTGCTTAGTTCTTGGCATGGTTATGATATAAATGAAAGACACCTGAAAAGGATATTACGCGAAAGAGCATTGTATCGACATAAAAATTACTCAAGTGATGATGTGAAGATACAAGCACGAACCACCGCGCAGAAGTCTCTCGCGAGAACACAGGTTTCGCGAGAAGGGCACAACAGGTAGGCTATCTTTGCGAGAGAACGCAAAACTTTCTCTGGGGAACGCAAAAGCTTTGAATTTTTTTTTTCTCCCATCCCAAATTTTTTCCACCACCATGTCGCTTTAGGGGCTCCGTATGGCAAGGACTTTAAAAAGATGATTAAAAAATTTTTTTTGGAATACATCATTCCACTGTAAGGAAAATCATCTGGCACAAGTGGCACCGATTTCAAACGACTGCAATTTGACCAGGACTGGCCATCCCTGCAAATTCAGCCCAAGACCAGACTGTCTGATGCAAAAAGAAGTCTCCAAGAACATCAAACTTTCATCACAGGATCTGCTAGTAAGTCTTGCAACTGTTGGTGTCAAAGTACTGTCGGAGGCAGTACTAGCTTCTGAGACCAAGAGTGTACTTACTTTTTCTGTTGAATAAATGACTGAAAAAGCATTTTCCTTCAAGTTCTGTTTAAGTGTATCAACTTTATTAATAGGCACTGTTTCAAAGATTTTCAAATATTTGCTTGTCCAAATATGTCAAAAAGCCAACAATTTCAATGGGGTGTACTTATTTTTTCACATGGCAGTATATCATTACAACAATCAGGGCACTGAGTTAGATTTAAAATGTTCACATGACTGTATCTGCCTTTAATTTTTAGAACTCAGCTTGGTGTTAATATGTTCAGAAACTATGACATATTAATAACAGTCCATAACATAACAAATAAACAAAAACAAATCAGGGTAGGAAAAACTATGAACTAGAAAACTATAAAAACAAGGAAACAGGTGAAGCAGAGTTTGAGACTAAAGAAATGAGCTGCAGAAACTAGAAATCTGACATAAATTTTTTGTTGTAAAACATGCCAGAGTGCACAAAGACAAAAAAGACTAGACTAATGGGGAGCTAACTTTTATATTAATCAGTATAAACCAGACTAATGACTGGTGAATACAGTAAATATTGGGGTTTACAACAAAAACAGCAACTGAAGAGTACCAGGAAAGGCTTCAATCACTGTACATTAATTAGAGTTGGCTGGACCGTTGAAGAGTTGACATGATCCTGAAATTGTCTGTTCTTTAAAGCTGTTGTCACACTTGTTAGCAAGATAAGGAATCTGTAATCTCAAACCTGCTCAGGATTAGGCTTAAAACCTTGGCATACTTTCTTGTGTAGATGAAATTTGCATGTCTTCAGCAAGCAGTGAAACAACTGCAGATGTCATGTGGAAGCTTGTAAAATGGAAAATTCAAACTTTATACACACACACACACACACACACACATATATATATATATATATATATATATATTTTTTTTTTTTTCACACATTTTGAGAAAAATGATATATAAGACATCTCATCTAAGTAGTTTGGATAAAATTATCTGCTAAATAAATAATAATACAGTATATCCTCAGCTTGATGAACATTTGTCAGAAATGACCACATCTACAAAAATTACTTATGTACTGCAGTACTACCTGGAGTCTATATATAGACATACCCCCACACCCCCATATATCTGCACTCATACAGGCACGTCAAACAAGACGCTTACAGGTAAATCAATAGCTCTCGTTATGCCAGTGAAAAACAGCATCTCTCTGACTCTTTGTCCTTCATCACCCCCGTCCAGCTGGGAAATTGGTGACACAAAGGAGAAGCAGAATGTTGTTCAGTCAGGAATGCTTACATGGCAAATTCCACCTTAACTCGGATCCTGGCGTTGTGTTGCGTTGTGTTGTATACGGTACACACTAACTGCTATGCTAACTCAGCCCCTGTGCCCTACAGGGGAAAGTGAGCCTGTTTTCTACATTTGTAATACTACACCCACACATCAAGAGTGACAGGATGGCTGAAAGCCCAGTGTAGTCCTTTGAAAAAAGTTACTGTAGACTGACAGAGGGAGGAAGAAGAGCTTCCTCTGGGCCAATGTCAGGATGAAAGATAACACTGCGGTCTTGTGTGTCTGTCTATTGCATGAAGAGGGGATGTGTGTGTGTGTGTGTGTGTGTGTGTGTGTGTGTGTGTGTGTGTGTGTTTGTTATATTACAGCTGTTGCATTAATGAAGCACTCACAAGCCAGGTTTCCATCCAAGTGACTTAATGGTACATTAGGCAAGATTATCAAGATTATTGAAGATTGGAGCTCTAGTAGTTAAGTAAGTGAAGTTCAACATTAGAATGATTTTTTTCAAATTCTTGAATCCACCCCTCCCATTCTCAGCCTTGTAAACAAATTGTCTCTATCTTGGTAAGGACTAACAAGGTTTATTTTAGTTTTACTACATTTTTGGCATTATGTTTTCTGGAAGCACAGCATGTTTTCTTTTTTGCTCACAGTACAAGTATTTGGCTGTGCTGAGCACTTAAAGTTCAAGTTCAAGCCTTTATTTGTCACATATAATTTGTCACATATACAGTGTATAATTCTTGCAGTGAAGTTCTTAATTGCAACTTTCCGAGCTGTGAAAATATCACAAAGAGCAAAGGCATTAAAGTATATAAAACACGTAAACACACAACAGTGCGGGACTATACAGTGCAGAGACATACAGGATTTGGCAGAGTTTGTTTGTGATTTGATTTGTGAATTTCTGATGCGATTTGCGGAGTTTTTTGTGCCTTTTTTCGTCCATAAATATTCTTGAAATTGGCAAAATTGCATGTGCTCAAAATAGTTTTGCACAGTCTTTCGCAGTGATGTTTGTTGGTAAATGAGACCTTTTAGCTGTACCCATGTTCAACGCACGTGAATCGAAGCGGGCTTTGGCAGAATGCATGTTGTGATGATGGCACATGATGCATCTTGACTCGAACATCTGTGGTAATTTAAAATTTGCGGGTTTGCTTGATTTTGCATTAATTTTGTGATCATGCAATCCTGGAGGGACTGGAAAATGTTATAAATATCTTTGTACAGAATTCACATTGCACTATGCAAGTGCATCTGATATCACACACACCAAATCAGCACATTCATGTACATAATGTGTATAGTGTGTGTGTGTGTGTGTGTGTGTGTGTGTGTGTGTGTGTGTATGCTGCTGGAATAAATGATAATTTAGAGCAGTCCATAGATGCAAATGGGTATGTGAGTGTGTGCATAAAAGACAGATGAAGTAGATTATGCCTGGTCAGAGGTCCCATTCGGAGCCCTAATCACCTGTGGAAAGTAGTTCCTCCTGAAATGCTCCATGTTGGTTCTCATGCTGTGGTGGATTTCTTTCTTGAGGCATGTGGGTACAATGGCTTGTGCCAGTGACAGGTTAAGGATGGTGGTGAATACAGGAGCTAGTTGGTCGGCGCAGGTCTTGAAGACACCTCCTTGGGTTTTCAGAATATTGAGAATCCTGAAGGCTCACCTGACATCATGTTCTGTGACTCTTACTGTGCTTTCTCCTCTGGCAGCAGCAACATTTTCAGTGGACGAACTCTATTCCACTGCTTTAACGTGGTGGCTAGTGCTTGTGCAATCACTAATGCTAGTGCTCTTGGCCTCAAAGTGTGCATAGAAGAAGTTTAAATCCTCTGCCAGTCCTCAACATGGGCAATATGTAACCCAGACGTTCCTTTTCCAAGGGAACTCTACGATACGTCACGCTTTAGGCTTTGGGCACGAGAATACCCACTCTGCCATACTGAAACATGTCTGTCAAAAAATGTCTGTGAACTATATATGCACAAAAACACTTCTTGAACAAACATAGAATGCCTTGTCTTACAGCATACCCTCAGATAATGCCTTAGAGGAAGCCACACCCTCGAGTCTAACCACCTTATCTCTTCTTGAAGACGCCCCTGTAGAATACCAGCACCTCAATTACTAGTTCTACTGGCCATATTTATTCCACAAAAAAATAGACACATAATAGATTGTACACTTTCTTGTGGATAAAGCTCTAGTATTGAAAACGTTCTTCCATCCTTGGTTGAGAGACACCTAGGAGTTGGTACCCCCTCAGGGGCCAGACTTATAGCCTACAATGCCTCAACAGGGCTATGATGTCTGAAAACCATACTAGGAGTGGGTCAAAGCGGAGCTACCAGTCACAGACTTTACTGGTTTTGACGAACCCCCTGTTCTGAAAAAAGAGCTATTGGGAAAGAGGCATGGCCTCAATCACTCCAAAAGGCCCACGCAGAAGCCTTGGGCTGGATAACCTGTCAAGATCAATCCCGCCCTTTACTTTTAGACCCCTCAGGTGACCTAAAATACGGCTTCCTGTGGTAGGGACTTTCTACCTAAATGTGAGAAAAATGTTCCCTCAGAAATATTATAGGCTCATAACCGCCCCAACAGCCTCGACTGAAGAGCAGGGGGGGATGTTGATGTGGGAAAATCTGCATTCCCGCACTCCGGCACACACAAGGGAGGTAGAGATTTTTTTAAAAAGTGAAAGTATCATAAGTTCGTTATCCTGATCAGCTCACTGAACAGGGACATAAGAACATCGGAGATCATTGCACACCCTGCACAGCGTGTCCTCGCCCATCTCTTGCTCTTCCTCCAGATCCATCTGGGACCCCCATGATTTGAGCCAGCAGGCTGCCTCAACAGCGGCTGGTCCCGAACCACAAGGTGCAGCTGCCCAGCTCCCTTTCCTCGAGAGGGAACCAGCTGATCCTGGAGTTTTTTTATGGAGAACTTCTCACAGTGCATGCAGACAGCCCCCTCAAGGACTTGCCTAGCGTGCTCTGCTCCCAAACGTTTAACACAGAAATTATGCCTGTGATCCCCCATGAGAAAACAGGAGCATGGCAGGACATAGCATCTGAAACCTCTATTGCTCATAGTTCCTACTTTTTTTGAACAAACAATAGGACAGACAGTAGGACAAACAATCACACATGGTACACAGACATTTGGGTGCCTTATAAAGTCTTCATGACGTGTTTCTACTTCGTCACCTGACTGAGGCAGGCCCATCAGATTTGCGTGATATCACATGTGTTCAGACACCGTTTCCACCAAGGGGCATTCCCAAACCATTAAGTGTGGAAATGGAACATGTTTGACAGGAAAAACTCTGCAATTACACATAAGTTTTGTGTCATGCAGCATCATTTATCACGATGTGCCTCTGCTACAAGAAAACCAAACCAAGCATGACAATGATGTTGTGCTGAAATCGTTTTGTTCTGCTGCCAAAATAACTCCTGTTTCTAAGGTGAAAAAATTTACCCTCTTAATATTAAATGTATATGGCTAGGAAGATTTTGCAATCATGTAGGCTTAAATGTATTATCTATGATAAAATATAATATAATATAATATAACTGAACAATATCAGTCTGAATTGTTATGGAAAATGGGAGAGGTTAAACACATTCTGCTTTAAAAAGATCTTAGTAAAATTCATGATCCTCAAATCATATAAGATGGCTTGAAGAGAAGATGGGAATCTTTTATTGTAGAAAATAATGTGACTTCTTTATGTGATGGTAAACCGTAGCACAGAAAATGGACAGTGTCTTGCAATTTCATGTGCCAAGTTATTCTTGTCTTATGTATGTTGTTCACCCTCGGAGATTTGCTAAGACAGAAGAATTGTAGCAGAAAAACTGGTAAATATTAATCAGTGCACTGTAGATCATTGGTCTATATATTCTTTCTGTTTTGTTTTTGAGGGGAAAAAGGCAGGAAAGTGTGTGGTATACATGAAACAGTTTAGTTATTTTTTACTTGTCTGATGACGTTTCCCTGGAAGGGATAAGACTTAAGGAAAATCTTATCTTATTTATTTATTTATTTATTTATTTGTTGTTGTTGTTGTTGTTGCTGTTATTATTATTATTATTATTATTATTATTATTATTATTATTATTATTTATAAATGAGTTAATATGTTCAATATCAAGATTGGTTTTGATAAATTGTGATTTAGAAATAGTACAAAATCTTGAATATAGAATATTCAAGATATTTCCTTTTTTTGTTTCTGAATTCTAAAACATTTTGTTTATTTCCAGTTTAAAATAATAAAAAGAAATCCCAGATTTGCAGAGTTTTGAAACCCACTATAGATTTGGTATAGTTACTGATAAAGCATATGAGTTGAATATATTGCCTTTGTAGATCATTCAGTAACACACTAGCATATGAGAGACAAGCTTTGCCATGCCAGTCCATTAGAAATTCCTCTTTCCCTAATCTAATCCCACATAATCCCCCATTAATACTTTTGTCCCTATTCTCACATCCAACAAGACACTGCCTTTCACTTGAATTAAACTTTCAGCTTTTTTCACCAAATTAGTTTTCAGAACATTGCTGGGATGACGTTGGATATTTTCATGATTGAATCTGGATTTAGTTATTTTCTTCAGTGACTTTTTCCAAGCAGATATGATAGAAGTAAACTGGGGAAGTAATCACACTTCAGCAATCAGAGTTGTAAAAAAAAAAAAAAGTGAACAAATATAATGCTGGTTACATGTACTTTCCATACTGAGACAGATTTTTGGTGATAAAGACAGTTGTCTACAGCTAGCAGTGAAATAGCTAGAGGGGCTTACCATCCCTGTGCAATGCTTTTACAAAGAAAATTCTGCTGCTTCCTGGAGAGTCAGATTATAACAGTACCGATAAAATGCCATGTTGTTGCTTGCTAAAGTTCTGTAAATGTTTCATGATGTTTCTTCTCTAAGACAAAAAAGGAAAGCCCAGGAAAACACAGCCTACCAATAACTATCATGGCCTGTGTGTTCTTGTATTGTTTTTTCTCACTGACCTGAACAGAGAAGACTACAAGTCATCATGATTTTTTTTTTTTAAGTGTTAACATATTAAGGAAATATTAAGATAATTTCTAAACTAAAACACAACTTGTAATACAATTAGACAGTTTCCTGAATCCAATTAGATATCTTTTTTTTTATCCAAATATCCAAACAGAATACAAGCCAAGCATACAGCTTAGATATTGAGTGTTAAATTCATTTCCTCAATGCCCTGATAACTTGATGAAGTACGTCGTGGACTCTAGTTCCTAATTCCTGCCCTCTTACTGGTAGAGTTTCCTCCCTCAGACATGCACTGTAGGCTGATTGGCATTAACAAATTGTCCGTAGTGTGTGAATGTGTGTGTGTGATTTTGTCCTGTGATGGGATGGCACCCCGTCATGGGTGTCACCCTCCTTGTGCCCTGAGTTCCCGCACAACCCAGTGTAGGATAAGTGGTATGGAAAATGAATGGATAATCCTGTCAGCGTTCATTAGTATTAAATATTACATAATTCAAGTTTATATTCAGAGAACTACATTATATAAATGGCTTATAAAATTCTCCTGCACCTCAGATATGGGGTCTTGACCACAAGGGTGATAACCTATACTTAGGCAGACATATGCAGACCTTTTCCCCACGTGGCCCACTACCCAGTTTTTTTTTTAATGGACTTTGTAGATTTTGATTCACATTAATGAGCACAAAAGATTCTCCAATTACTGTGATAGAAATCAAGAATGCCACATCAGCGCTTCTTTTCATGCAGAAAAATCAGTGGAGACGAGAGTACCAGCTGAAACTTTACGGTAGATGTGGAGAAGGGGCCAGGACTGTCAATCATTCCAGATATATACAATATGCCAATTAGCTCATCTGCTTATCGCTCATTTTTATCATATTATTGAGAGTCACTGTAACTCATTCTTGCATACTCTAATGTAAAAATATGGAGCTCCTACACAAACTATGTAAAGGTTGCCAGGTCTGATACATTCATTAAAAAAACTTTTTTTTTTTTTTTTGTATTTTCTATCTCACCTATACAGACCACAACTATCTCACACAGTTGTGGCCTTCGGGTATGACCTGATATGAAATTGTCAAATTGCTATTATGATGACAATGCAAGTAGTTGATAATCGGGACTGACTTGTTTAGTAGTTTAGTTCACCTCACTTAATTTACACCTAATTCACATTTATGGGTCTCAAGATTGTGACTTTCTCAGGTGCTGTTATACGGCTAAATGTTTTTGTTGGCATAGAAGTGAGTCAAAATAACTTCCTTGTCTGCCTTTTGGCCTTTTCTTTCACTGTTTAGTAGTCATTTCATGCTCCCAGCCCTCTGTGTGCTTGACCTTTTATGGAGTTTTGTGGGCGTCACTAAATGCAAGGGAGCTGTTTGGAATGTGCTTTGCATTTTATGGGTGATCAACGTACGCATGCGAGTACGAAGAAAGTCAGCATTTCTGACACTTCTGTAAATAAATCTGGCTGAAAATGTAAGTTTGGTTTGACTTATGCACGCATTTACATACAACTTTACTTAAAGACTGATAAATGAGGCCCAATGAACTAAAATAGTTATAACTTATCAAGACCCAGATAAGTCACTGGAAATAGTATTAGCATCAGCTCAGCCTGAGAATGGGTCAATTTTGTGAAGTGCTGAAGCATACAGAAATGTGCTTTCCTTAATGCTGTAATAAGCAGATAAGTAGACCCCCATTATAGCTGGACATTTCCCCTGATGGGGTTACCATCCAAATTTTAATGAATTTATGAAAGATGTCATGCTTTTAAACTTAATTTATAGTTACAGTTAATGCTGTGGAACATCAACAAGGGGGGCACTACTTGCTAGGAGTGCTTGGACCCGGTCGATTGCTGCTTGCAGCTATTTTTTAGTATTGAATTAGAAGAATATTGATGTCTGATGGTTATTAAGTTAATCGTGCCTAAAAAAATCATATAACGAACATGTCAGCTAGATTAAAATATGGCTGCTAATGATTGATTTAGATTTCTTTTGAGGAGTGAAAATTTCTAGGGGCACTGGACAAAACAACTAGGCTTAACTCGAAGTGTCAACCCTTTTGAATTGCCTTGGATAACCTACTTTACCTTGTATAACTTACTCTCCATGCTGTGGTCAGGGTCAAAATGACCTTTTGATTATAGGCTTCTGTGAAGAGATCAAATGGAATATAGCTGAAACAATTTTTTTTTTTCAAAATCAACCAACAACGAGCCACGAACACGCTTTAAAATCCCTCAGTCATGACAGTCTTGCTTAGGCCAGAGGTTGGAGTTTGGCCCATGACTAGATAGATATTATCACTTTGCTCTGGTGCAATGCTTTCAGCTATGGGCAGCTACATGGGTACCTTTCTGAATGCAGGTTTCTGAAACCAGGCAATCCAGATAAATACAGGTTCAGAGATTATAGCCCTTTCATGTTTGAGTTTCCTTATAGAAATCTCTGGTTCCTTGGAGAAACTACATCGGCGCACGTTGCTAATAGTTCTAGCTCTTCCATCCATCACAGGCCAACATCCATAATGACTCAAATAATGGTGAATTTTGGCAATGTTGTAGAGTGGTAAGCATCAAGGATGTTTTCTTGTGACTAGTAGTCAGTTAAGCCGGCTTGAAAGCAGGGGTAATTGTGGAGCGTTGGTCTCTATTTATGGCAATGGATTCATTAACTCTATGTTTAGTATCTGTCAGCTTACATTAGCTTTTTCCTTTGCTGTTCAAAGGTATTAGCAAAATACCTCACCTGCTGTGATGTTTCTGTACTTAATTAAATGTAATACATATGACCTATTTCTATTATTTGAAGGTACATTAGAGAAAATCCAATTGTTTAAGGTACATGAAAAAAATAATCTAAATAATGGAATTTAGACACAGTTCAGCTTAGAAATGATCTTTATGAAGTTGTACAATTAAAATGTTTATATTTAAAATGGATTTGCATGAACTGTAGACAGCAAACATTTATATTATTTGAACACAGTGGCTATAAATACACTATTTGGCCAAAGGTTTGTGGACACATGATCATCACCCATATGTGGGCCTTCCCCAAATTGTTGCCACAAAGTTGGAAGCACGCAATTGTATTGATTCTACAATTTCCATTCACTGGAATTAAGAGGCCCAAACCTGTTCCAGCATGACAGTGTCCCTGTGCAAAAAGCGAGAGCCATGAAGACATGGTTTGCCAAAAATTGAGTGGAAAAACTCAAGTGTTCTGCTCTTCACAGCCTTCAGAGAAGGCTGGAGGTAATTATAACAGCAAGGGGGACAAACTCTGGAATGGGATGTTCAAAAAGCGCACGCTAGTTTTATGGTCAGGTGTCCACAAACTTTTGGCCATATAGTGTATGTTTTGACACTAGCTGAGACAGGTTAGTGTTTTCAATATAAAAAGAGCATATTTAGTCCATGTATATTGAGAGATATTTGCTGTCATGCTGTCCTAAAATTTGGCATCTGCAATTGATTTTGGTTTAACTGTACATCATTTACTAGTGAGTAAACAAACTGTACGTATGTACTAGGAACATCATTTAACTAAAAGTTTAGATTTTACTTTGTTTGACTGCCGGTATAGAACAATTACACCAGCATGTCAGCCTGTCTAGATGATATTTTCGCAACACGTTATTTCATTAGTCTGTGTCTACTGCCTTGTACTCTTGTGCTTTTCAGCGTGCCAAATAGGGTTGGGATATTAACCATGACAGAGCATGCTTAATGACTGATATATTTTAAATTCACAAAGCAATTAATTTTCCTTTACAGAGAGAGAGAGAGAGAGAGAGAGAGAGAGAGTTGTGCCTTGTGCCCCAGCTGTGCATGTTAAACAAAGAGCTAACTTGCACAGCAGATTGGGAATGAACATCTCTGATAACCCGAGGTGGATTCATGCAGTTAAAGCTGAGCATTTGACAAACAGGGTTTTTGCATTGTATGTGCGAAAGAGTTTAATCCTACACTGTGCTTCTCTTATTGAAGCAAAAAAAAAGTGAACCAGCACCTATCACCCATGTGAAAAACTAATTGCCCCATAAACTTAAAATCTGGTTGTGCCACCTTTAGCAGCAGTAACTGCAACCAAACGCTTCCGATAACTGGAGATCAGTTTTTCACTAGGACTAGGACTTACTCCTATGCTTTGGATCATTGACTTGCTGCATAAACCAGTTGCGCTTGAGTTTCAACTTACAAACTGAAGACCGGACATTCTCCTTTAGGATTTTCTGGTAGAGAGCAGAATTCATGTTTCCCTCAATTATTGCAAATTGCCCAGGCCCCGAAGCAGCAGCGCATCCCCACAACATCACACTTCCACCACCATGCTTGCCTGTAGGTACGTCCTTTGATGTTGTCCTTGTCTCTTTTTTGACTTGCTGGATGAGTAAAAGTTCTATAAAACTATCTCAGTAAAAGATGGAAAAAGTTATATTTAAGTGTTGATTTGATTGAACAGGGTCTGCAGTAATCAGGCCTGGTTGAGTCTAGTCCAGTTGAAGCCCATTATGAATGTAGTTTCATAGATTTGGGGAATTAGTAACTATGGGGGCAAATACATTTTCACACAGGCCCAGTTGATATTGGAAAACTGTTTTTGCTTCAATAAATAACATTATCATTTAAAAACTGTATTTTGTGTTTACTCAGGTTGCCTTTGTTTTATCTTAGATTTTGTTTTAATTTCTGAAACAGTTTATTAGGAGATATACACAAAAACAGAAGAAATCAGGATGGGGCAAATACTTTTTCACAGCACTGTATACAAAAAGTTAAAGAACATGAAATGTGGAGATATGTATGTTCTGTTAGAAAGTAACGAAATAGTACCACATGCTGTGCCAGAAACAGATTGTTCTGGAAAGCTCTTGATATCCATCTGATGTTGGATCTTCTCTTGTCTTCTCTTTTACTATTACATAGTAAAATAAAGACTTTTGCAAGTTGTGTTGCCAGCGTTACTAGGAACTAGAAAAACACCAGATATTGCAATCAATGCTAATATGTGTGTTAAAAACGCCACTGCAAATTTAGCAACTGTCTTAATTAATGACCCACAATTGCTGTCTCAAGTGGAGGTGTCATTGTTGTGAAGCATCTGGTATCTGCTGGCTGTGTTTTCACACAGGGATTACCTCATCCCCAGTGGTTCAAATCAAGCTGTTGAGAAACCAAGTGTGTACCCAGGAATTTAATGAGTGGATTTTTCTGTCCCTGGGCTATGGACATACTGTAAGTGTGCTTTGTGTAATACTCAAATAATACTCAAACTGTGTCAGGCAGGTGTGGGTCAAAATGCTTTCTTTTTACTTCTAAACAAATCCAAAAGTTAAGGTCAAATACTTTCAAAAGTGGTCCCATTTTCCTCTGTTCTACAGTTTCTGGCAATTTGTTCTAAGGGAAAATAAATCTGTTCACTCCTAGCCAGCTCAGCACTTTGCACTTGTTATACAGAGCATGCAGCTAACGCTGTATGTGAAATATATTTAATTTCTACCTAATTGTTGTCTTTAATTGATGTTAGAATAGAAATATCGGAGGAATTACATATCCTCTCTATGGTCCTCAATCATTGCAATCATTTTTTTTTAATGGATTGCAATTACAATTTTCAATTCAGCTCTCAAAAAAAGCAAGGTTTCTGCCACACATATTTCTAAATCAATAGCCGATACTCATTTCATTTACCATTATAAATGGGCATCCATACTCATTCTGGGTGTGACCACCATTCATGCTGCTTTTGCCTCTAAATGTGAGCAGAAGATCCATTGCAGTGATACATGTATCTTTATCACAAACAATATGAAGTCATTGTGGTGCTATATTTCAGTTATGTGCTCTGCCTGATGTAGTGAATTTTTTATTTTATTTTTTATTTGTTTTATTTTTAACTAAATAGATGGGTAGGCAGTAGGCAGACAAAACAGTGTGAAGTGCTTAAATGGTGTGTGTGTGTACACTTCTATAGAGACTTAGCATGACCATAAGGGTGAGATTCTCATTAATCAGGCTGCCATCTAGTGTTGTACCGATTTAGTACAGTTTTAATGACAGAATCAATCACCAAAGAGAAGAGAAGAGAAGAGAAGAAAACAAAAAGAAAACAAACCTCCCCACAAACCAAAACAAGCAAGCAAAAAAAGAAAAAAAAAGAAAATCCCCAAAATTTAGATATGTAGGTTATGTAGTAATAAGGTTACAAAAAATGTAGCTTGAAACTCATAGTGATATGTACATGCATATATAGATTTTGACCTTATGTGCTTGTTTTGTGATTTTTTTTTTTTTTTTAAATTGACAGGCCAAACATTTAATAGGACAGAAGTGGTTGGCGTCTTTGGCCCTGTCATGTTCTATACGTTGGACAAAAACAAAACAAAACAAAAAAAACATGAACACAATAACACACAAGTGAGTTTATTATATTTTATGGTTGTCTCATTCTAGATGCATATATGTGTCAGCACTAAAGGTGTGGAAGTGATATAAATGGCTCTGGATCACTACAGCTGTGTCAAGAGAAGTCTGAATGCTGTTTTTGTGACTTGTTTCCTGTGTTTCTGGAGGGTGAAGGTTCACTGGACTCTGGCTGAGATGACCAGTGCATTGTGCCATCCTGCGCATCACAGCAGCTTCTGTGAATCACACTAATCAGAAGCACAAACTCACACACACAAGCACTGTTAATGCCTACATCTGAGCCTTCAGACTACAATATTTGTTATAATAAATTACAATATGGGCCTAAACTCACTGTGTATAATTAAAAACACTGGTCTCATGGGTCAAAATTTCAAGCAGTGAATATTATGTGATTAGAATGAGATTTTAAATTATATTATTTTAGGATTATACACTTGCAGACTTGTCACCTGCTGTTCACCGGTTTTCAGCAGGAACTACAGACGGAATGATAAATAATTAATACCTGGAAAATGAAAAACAATATTAAACACAATAAAATACATGACAAATTTAAACATAGCCTAACTTTGAAGAGAAGATATACTGCAAATGCTAAAAACAGATTTTAGTGGTAAACAATTGGAGTACAAATGTCGGATTGTAGGTTCAACTTTTTCTCTTCATAAGGACAGCCTAAACAAACTGAACTTTAGGCACTGTGAATGTACAGTGCCCTCCACTAATATTGGCACCTTTGATAAATATGTAATTGTTATAATTGTTGCACACCTATATTTAACAAAGGTATTTCTTTTGGATAAACCTGTGCAATTGTTTGATATCCATGAGAGCAGAGTATTTTTGTGAACTATTTGAACAAGAGATCAAAAGGTTAAACAATAAAGACAATTTGTACAGCCTTCTTTGATCATATTTACCAAGGGTGCCAATATTAGTGGAGGGCAGAGTAGCATATCAAATGCTATGTGTCATGCAATGTGTGAGGGCAGGCCACAAATGCTATCTTCAAAAAACAGCTAAAGACCCACCTCTTCCGTGAACACCTAACTAACCCCTAAAAAGCCAACCTCACATTATCCTTTTTAAAAAACAAAAGAAAACAAACAATAAAAAACTTACTCTGGCTCTTACACCTCTACTCTGTGCACTTTGCTTTTCTAGAACTCAGAAGATCTCATATGGTAGCACCACTTGTATTGTTCTCTGTTTGATATATCGCTTTGCTTGTATTTCCTCATTTGTAAGTCGCTTTGGATAAAAGCATCTGCTAAATGAATAAATGTACATGTAAAATGCGAAAACCAGGCACAAGTTAAAAAAAAAAAAGTCTTACACAAAACAAGGAAAACAAAGCTCTGACCTTAATGATACAAAATGTACACAAAGACTTTGTAAAGAAATACAGAAAGAGCAGAGTGTAAATAGACAAACTAATTAAGGGCTAAACACAGAACAGGTGCACACATTAGGGAAACAAACCAATGACATGACAGGAGTGGAGACAGGACCAAAATCAAAATAAAGACACACGTCAAAACAAACAAAATCACATGGAGAATGAATGACAAACGCTGTAACACTAGACTGTGTTCAGAACCATGCTTAACATTTTATATTTTATTTTATAGCATTTTCTGCTCTGGTTTATACTTATAAACAGCTCTGGCTATCGTCTTGTTCATAAAAAGTCTCACTATTACCATGGTAGCTGCATGCAGCAGGCTGTAGTAATGAAAGGAGAAAGGCTAGAAATTTGAAAGGCTTTCAACACTTGAGGAACACCCGATGAAAGCATAAAAAAATTGGGGTCTTTCCCCAGAGAATGAGCATGGTTGGCCTTGTGCCATCATGGCCACTGCTGCTTCTGGATTCTGTAGCGAATGCTAATGTGATGATCTATTTTCCATAATTAAAATGTAATAATTTTCACAAACTGTGCTTTTAAGTTTGGCCCTCCTCCTTGTTTCTATCAATTGCCACCCTATCCAGTGAAGGCTAGTTGTGAGATTAGATAGGACGTTAAAATCTAATATCTGTACATTTTTTGACAGTGAAACTGTTAGAGGTGAGCATAATAAGAATGATGTTGGGTAAACTATTACACACCCTTAAAGGCAGATAGGCAGCTACATTCATGATTTCTACTAAGTATTTCAGTAAGTCAGTAATGCCAGACTGGGTTCATGCCGTGTTTCCTGTTCAGTGCAGCTGTTTTATTGGTTCTTCCGATGAACATTATAAGTGGCATTATAACACTGTCACTCTGACGTCTTTACTCTTGGTTTCAGCTACTGTATGTTTAGAGTAGATCCCTCATGAAATAAAAGCACTTGAAATACTGTTTTGAATTATTAACAGCAGCTAGATACATGTCAGCACCCCTTTAAGTGTTTTTCTTGGAAATTACAGCAGCACTTCCTAACAAACATTAAATATTAAACCAAAGCCTTAGTAGGGGATTACAAATCTTGTGATGTCATCAAAGCAACTAAATGAACGAGATAAAGACAGTGCCTCCCTGTCAGCTAAATCTGGTGGTTCTATGGGTGAAAAAGTCATTAAGTAGGATTACTAAACAGAAGACTTGATGTTTGATTTAATCTTAGTTAAACCCAAACCACTTGGGTCTTCTCTCCTGAAGAATCAATGTTGATAGTTAATGGTGATGAAACAGCAAATGACTTTTGTTCTGATTTGTATAGCTTTACGGTGGCTTAGTGGTTAGTATGTTTGCCTCGCACCTCTGGGGTTGGGGGTTCAATTCCCGCCTCTGTCCTATGTGCGTGGAGTTTGCATGTTCTCCCCATGCTTTTGGTGGTTTCCTCTGGGTACTTCGGTTTTCAGTCAAAGAAATGCATTGTAGGCTGATTAACATCTCTAAATTGCCCATAGTGCATGTGCATGGGTGTGTGAGTGCATGTGCCCTGCAATGGGTTGGCACCTCGTCTAGGGTGTCCTCTGCCTTGTGCCCAGAGTCGAGTGGGATAGGCTCAAGGTTTACATCAGTTATTTCCAAAAGTACTGTAAGTGAGCCAGAAACCATTCCAAGCATTGAGTCATTTGAGGACTTAACACAAAAGTCACAGGACTTTCACTAGCTGATCAGAAACATACGCAAGATGGTTGAAGGACAGCTATATAAAGAAATATAACTAAGCACAAGGGCTAGAGAAAGTACTTGAAAGTAGTTGAGGATAGCTACAAATACAAGCTATGATACAGATGCAGTCTTACAAGTTTGACAAAGTTAACTTGAGTAAACAGATTAGCAGGTAATATACATAACTTCAGCCAACACATAAGGAATAAAACCCACAGGGGTGTGAGGATATAGAAAATAATCTGCAACAGATTGGTGTGATGTGCCATGATATGAAACTGAGTTACTCTTACTACCCTAGAGTTGAACGACACGTCATCCTTTTTTTAATTGATTTAATATTGTGGAAAGTTTGCAAAACAATGAGTAACTCCTATAATGTATAGTATGACAGGTTTCTTCACCAGCTTCTCTCTTTTTTGAAGTGAAAAAGACAAAAACATACGCAGCTCATCATATTATCGAGAAACCGCAAAGCCCTCCATCCTGAAGACATTTTTTGCATTTGAAAACAGCGTTTAAAATAGCGTTACCTCTGACTGTTACAGAGGTTTAAATGATTTTTTCCTTTTAGCATCTGTGAATAAGTACAAGTGTCTGTGGTCTGAGGTGTTGAGACATACACGTACACACATATTAAGGTAATGCTCAAGCGCTTCTGGAAGATGACAGCTTTTAGGCATTTCTTAATAGTTTTCAGAAAAACCAGAAAACCAGGAAAGTCCAGCGTAATTCCATTGCTGTTGATCCACAAGTAGGAAGAGTCTCTAGGTCAGGGGTTGTCAACTGATTGACTGTAGTCCAGATGTGGACCCAGCCAAATATTTCAGTGGACCAGCACTTCAAAAAATACTGTAGCAGAGCTCATAAATGTGTGGAAAGAAACTGACAGTTTTCTAACCAGGAACCAGAGCATTTAAATAGTAAATTATAATCTCAGCAAACCAGAGAACAGTTACATGCTGCATTAGGTCAGAAAGTGGAGACTTTTAGAGCTGCAATAACTAATCGATAAAATCGATAATAGTCGATTATGAAAATCCTTGTCAATGAATCTCAGTATCGATTAGTTGGTCTGTGCGGCAGGAGGTGCGTTTACTCATTACGTTACTTCTGTTCCGAAAACATGCTTCGGAGAGTAAATACTAAAGTTGTGTCCCAAATGACGTACTATACACCTACACTATGCACTCTGCACTACCATCTAGTGTGTGAATTTTAGAAAGATAATATCATCTCAAATGGAACATGAGCCGTTTTTTTACTAATCAGAAGTTAAAGCCACTTCCTAGTCAGTGGCACATGACGTCATACACATGTAATGCTACGCCGCTAACTTTAGCAGATACCCAGAGTCACCGACAATGACTTCCTTCAGTTTACTGTTTATGTCAATGTTACCTTTTATTCCCAACATGACCCCAGTCTCTTTCAGACAGAAGAAAGTGTGCGATCTCCAAGTCCTCTGAGGCAGGGGTGCATTTTATATTAAACATCGCGGAGAAAATCACACTTTATAAAGCGGAGTTTGTGTAGCAAGGAAGCACGACAGTGATGCTGTCACAAGTTGCTTAAAAGGTTTCGTTTAAGTTCAGTTTATTGACATTATATTCTGTATTAATGTAACTTCTGTTGTTTTTATAACGGAAGTGATCTGTTAGTAACGAGGCCGCTTGGTCCTCACGTGCGGTTAGGGATGTCATGAAACCAAAAATCTAGTAGTCAGTACCGATACCACCAAAAGTACACGATACTCGATACCAAAGTCGATACCACGGTGTGG
>JANDJT010000114.1:15507074-15517800 GCA_024331685.1 Stegophilus panzeri | reverse complement strand
CCTGATGCAACTAATCAAGGGCTTCATTAGTTGCACCAGGTGTGCTTGAGCTGGAACACATGAAATACCTGAACTGGATAGGGGCAATTTCAGTTGCTTTTATTTGATTTGTTCATTGCAAACAGCTGAAAGTCTGAAAATTTTGACAATAAACCTGATTTGCAATGGGGGTTGAATAATTTTGATTGCAACTGTATATAATAATAAATTAATTAGTACTATTGCACTCTATAGTTATATTATTAGTTATACTGTATATGCTGTTTTAAATAACTTTATCCTTAGAACAAAATTAACTGTTAGAATTATAGATTTATTTATTGCAGCCATACTTTTTATCTTATATCTTGTTTATGTACATCTTGTGTTGCTCCGATTGTACTCTATTTTAAAAGAATTGAAGTTCTCTCATTTGATCTTGATTAAGGTGTGAAAATTAAAAATTTTTGTGAAATAAAATAATATGCTTTGATATGATAGTTTAATATAATATATGGTAGTATATTTACATTATATACATTATGCTTCAAGTACAGTTGAGTACAAAAGTTTGCACACCCTTAGGATAAAAGGGTAAAAAACAGATAAGAAATTGATGTTAACCAATAAGACATGAGTAATATATGAAGTGTGAAGCTGAGCAAAGGAGCAAACATGTAGCTAACACTGCTTTAGAACTGTGGATTGAATTAGATTTGGGACTCATGAAACACCAGGTGACACCAGGATCGACCACACAGTCAGATGTTTCATTACTGTGAATGTAAGCAGGTTATGGCTGGACGAATAAAAAGTGTCTGCAGGTCGACGGATAAGCTCTGGGTCAGTAGGTGAGCTAAGCACATGGTATGGAACAATCAGGGCTCTGATTGCAGGGGTAAGCAGTCGACTGTGCAAATCGATCATTTCCCTGCTGCTCTATGCTTCTGGAGTAATGGATGCTTGGAAAATCGAAACATTTGAAACCTTTCAGTCTGATCTGGCATTGGTATGGGGATGGCTGGACGACTGGACTCCTCTATGAGGAATGTTTTCCCCCGCAATCATCTCTGTGGGGAACAAAAAATGGCTGCTGTCCATTTATTTATGGATTGGACTCGTATGGATCAATCTGTGCAGTTTCCTGCTGTAAAAAACAGATATTTTTCTACTTTCTATAAGTTTTCATTGTGTTTCTGGTTTCCAGTAAAAGGCTTGAAACTGAAGAGTCAAAGTGCTGAAAAAGAGCTAAACAGAAAAAGCATGTGTCATCCCTCCGGTCCAGAAATGGTGAGAGAATACATAGCCACACTGTGTGAAAGACCTGCCACTATTCTAACTGCAAATAACAGCCGAGACCTGATAGCACAAGTCCTTCTGCTGAAACCCTGTTGGGGGAAAGACAACACATTTCATAAGGTGTCAGTCACACTTGTCTCAGTTGTGCGGTTAGCTAGCATTCACCACGGTTTTTGTGACAGTCAAAGTTGCTGCTGCCAGCTAATGTGTATCTGCAGAATAGCACTGGGTTTCCGAATCAGCAATAGAAGGTGGTAGCAATCATAGGAGTGTTTTACTAGCCAAGAGTGATTGAAAGGGGAAGTTCTTCAGCTTTGTCAAAATGCTAATTAGCACTAGCTGGTTTTGATTAACCACAACATGGTTAGCATGCTAGTATTAATTCTTATAATTTATTCTGAACCAAATTGAATCTGAACCAAAAACTTAGCATGTTGTTCGGTTCTGTGGTTAGTGGTCAGTCAATGTTGTTGTCTCCAGCTAATGTGGACATACACAACAGAGCTTGTTTTGTTTCTAAACCAAAATTCAGTAGCAAACTCAAAAGAATACTGCACAAAAATGTTCTACTAGCAAAGAGTGAATAAATGTTTAAGTGGAACAGCTTGTTAGCAGCTTGTCACAATGCTAAGCACTAGCCAGTTTTGATTAGCCACATTAAATTTAACATGCTAATACTAATAATTATTTTTTCTCAAACTATGTTAGCAGTAGCACCTAGTCAGTTAAGCTGTCGCAGATATAGTTTGTGCTACGAACTTCAAAATAATACTACACGAAACATTCTACTAGCAAAAACTGAATGAAAGGGCAAAGCATACTAATACTAATAATTATTTATTTTGAACTTTTTTAAAGCCATACTTCTGTAACATATTTGCAACAAATAAAGTTGTTTACAGTATATGTTTTGGCTATCTAGCCAACTCAATAAATGCATAAATAAGAAAAGCAGAAATTGAATGTTCTGGATGGAAGATGTAGAAGAAATGCATGAATTCAGTCGAGGCTTCCAGGCAGTGTCTGTTAATATTGGAGAGTTTCAAACACCTGCACAAATAATTAAAATAAAAAAGACAGTTCTTTTTGCAAATTTTGAGTGATAACACATACTATTGTACTCTGGTGTTAAACTGCAGACCTCCAATACGAAAGGTGTAAAGGTTAGCAGGTCTGGTAATATAATACAATCGGGAGTAAATCATTGGACATTGTTGTGGTTTGAGATGGTGTAAGGATGGTTAAATCTTTACATCTCACAAGCCTAGTCGATAGACATGCACTTCATTTTGGGATAATTTCCTACCCAGTCACAAGCCTTGTACTATGAGCACTAACAAAGACGGACTGTAGATGATTAACACAGCAGGTGCAGCGTCTCCATTTGGTACAGATGGCCACAGGTGCATACCATTCAGCCAGCCGCTCATGAATATTTTATGCTGTTGTTGTAGCTGATCATTAGCAAGAAGCTGCATCAAAATGCTAAGTCCTCAGCAGAGCGATAGTAATCTGTGTTACGTGTCGAAGTCATTATAGCACATCCGGAATGAGCCAAAACTCTGAGCAATTTTCTAGTGAATTTAACCTTTGTCTTCTCTCTTCTCTCTTTCACACACATTTTATTTTTTACACCATTTTCTTTTTCTGCAAATTGTTTACTCATTATACACAGGGGGACAAGCACTTCCTGATTTCAATTCATAAATGGAGTTCTCAAAATGATTTGTTGAGTCTATTGAATAATGCATTTTTGAATAATAAATAAAAACAGAGTAAAAGTTATATTATAATTTGATAAATGCAGAGACTGTACGTATTATACATATGAGACATATTAAACAGTAAATCAGATTATTCATGCGCTATTCTTTCTCTGAACCCACAGCTCATTGCACGATTATGAGAGACTCAGTGTCTGAGTGGGCGTATGGTTTCTTCCAGACGAAGACAGACCCAGCCACTGACCATAGATCGCAGTGGAGAAATCGATACATGAGATTGAACAGCACCATAAGCCTATGGCTGAATTAGATTTGGAATGAATCCTTTGGCGTGCTCTGTAGCCATGCGGTATTGGATGAGGTGTGTTTTATGGCTACTTTTGCGAGGTTTGAGATGGAACATCATAGACCTGCGATTGAGAGGAAAATTAGATTGAATATGACATGCTTGCCACAGCAGCCTGTTTTATGTCTCTGTATTTCTTACTCTACAAGAACTCTTGTTCTGAGCACATTAATGCGATGCACCATTTGCCTTTGAACCTTAATACACAGTGTAATATTACATACATCCTCAGCATTGAAATTTTTTCTGTGATGTGTAATCAAATACATGAGGTACTTTTGGAACTGGTTATAAAGACATGATGATTTGACAGTACTGATATTGTGTTACAATGAATGAAGAGCTTAGGCCATAAACAATATCTTATTCTACTGAGAAGCATCCTGCGTTCACTTTTGCCATTTTGCCTGCGGATGTCAGAAGTATTGAATGTAGTCAGTGGCTCAGTTGTCTTCACCTCCATATCTTTTTTTTGTGATTTCTCTATGCCTGTATCATCTGTACAATCTAAGCAGCCATCTGCTGTCCTGAGTGTATTAGCTACTGCTTTTGGTTGTATAGACAGTTCAAGACATGCTTCCCTGCTCATGGAAATGAATGTGTAATACACTGTGCTGTATTCTGGCTGGGAGTCCAGCATTTGAAAGACAAAGTATGGACTCCAGATTTTGGAACATAACTCATGGTCATGTGACATAAGATAAATCATATCAGATCTTTTTCCACCTTTAACGTGACATACAGTCCCCTCTGAATCTACTGGAACGACAATGCCAATTAATTTGTTTTTGCTGTAGACTGAAATCAGAAGATGGATATGAGACGATATGTATCAGACCACCCAATTTGTAGGTGAACAAAAATATTGGAACATGCGACTGACAGGTGTTTCCGGTTGCCCAGGTGTGCTCTATAAGATTTTATGGGTATTTGGAGCTGTCCATGATTCCCTATTTTGAATCTGACAAGAAGCTGCCCCATAGCATTATGCTACCACCACTATGCTTCACTGTGGGTATGGTATTCTTTGGGTGATTAGCTGTCTTGTTTTTGCACCAAACATAACTTTCTGAATTATGCCCATAACAGTTTGATAAAATTGAGGTTGGATTGGATGTTTTTTCCCCCTGACAAACGGCTTCTATCTTGCCAGCCTACTCCATAGCCCAGACATGTGAGAAACAGGAGACAATGTTGTCACATTCAAGGAGTGACCAGTACTTGGCAGATATTCCAATAACTCTTGTAATGTTTTGCTGTAGGTCTCTTGGCAGCCTCCCTGATAAGGTTTCATCTTGTCCTTTTGTCATATTTGGAGGGACGTAGTGTTCTTTGTAATATCACTGGTTCCCCATTTCTGTACTTGTTAATGATAGCCTTCATGGTGTTCCAAGGTACATTGATTGTTTTGGAACATCTTTTGTACCCATCTCCTGATCGATAACTTTTGAGAATGAGATCCAGTACTTGCTTTGAAAGCTTTTTGCGGATCATGCTTTCAGCAGTCGTGTGAAACCAAGAAGATGTAGAGAATATCCTGAAACAGAAACAGCGATCATTATTTGGGGTTAATCAGAATCACTTCATTTATTACAGGTGTATGATAATGACTTTTGATAACTACTTATGATAACTACAGTTTTGAGCAATGTCACATGCCCCATTATGTGCACAACTATACGACCAGGTTAATGTAAGTAAAAAAAAAACAAAAAAACCCAAAAAAACAAAAAAAAAACAAGCAAAAAAAACAACAACTTGAATTCAAGTTTTTCTCTTGAATTTTGTTGGTTGCTGTATCACATTAAAAGTGGAAAAATATCTGACATGATTTACCTTTAACAGGAGGTTAAACCAATGGTATCACTTTAAAGTGGTCTTCTGATGGATACATCGAGCACCTGAGACTTCCGTAGTCATGCGTATCTTGTGCATTCTTGTATAATCTTCATTCTTCATCTTCAGTAACTTCTTTATCCTGGTCAGGGTGTGGTGGATTCAGAGCCTATCCTGGGAACACTGGGTGTGAGGCAGGAATTCACCCTGGATGTGACACCAGTTTATTACCGTGCATCATGCCACACACATTCACACACTTATTCACACTTAGGGCAATGGCCAATCCACCCACTGTCATGTTTTGGGAAGTGGGATAAAGTCAGAGAATCTGCAGGAAACCCACAAGGACACAAGCAAAACTTAGGACCAAACCCTGGAGCTGTAACTCAACCCACCACACCACCAAAGCCACATTTCTTGTATAATTTTATACATTCCAAATATCCATTACACTGTAGACTCCCCCAGAAAGTGGCTCCAATTTCTGCACTTGAAATGGCAGTCCATTTGTCAGTTTTAATGGTCCAACAATACAGAACATGTCAACTGTTTGGCCATGTGAATGGTTCTAAGGTTCTATGGTATTGCTGGATGTGTGGCATTAATCATGGTTATGGAGCTCAAGAGCCTGAAATTCAGACTTGCATTGATCCAATTTTTCCACTTATTTCCATACATCGACATTTAATTTACATAGCCATGATCTGAACAGAAGATTGTTTGCTAATACTCAGTGAAAAAAATTACATTTATGACATTACATATACGATTCACCATAATGGCATTTTGTCTTTCCTTGTGCTTAAACTATTTAAAATAATTTTTTTTCTACAACTTTTTTTCATGTGTGCATTTATAAGAGATAGATGGTTTCACTGCTAAAGGTTGAACATGATTTAATAAGAGCTTCTAAAGCTTCTTCTCCAGCTACTGTTAATCAGAATGAATATTACATACATTTAGTCCATTATGTGATATAAAATGGCTTTAAAATGGAAGTGAGAACAGAATTAATATTAAAATTATTGCAGATCTACCTTGCCTCTTAATTAGATCCCATGAGTATCTAGACTTTTCTCTGTAAGTGGAAGTAAGTATGAAGGAGCAAGAGGAAATAATCATTTGACATTGAATCATTATGTACTTTAATATACAGGCTAATAATTCAATAAAAATGTTAAGATTAATAGACTCACTTATATCTTAATGATATAATAATAATAATAATAATAATAATAATAATAATAATAATAATAACTATTATAATTATTATTGTTGATGTTGTTGTTATTGTTGTTGTTGTTGGTGGTGGTGTTGATGCTGTTGTGATATTTATTTATTTATTTGTTTGCTTGATATTATTTTTGTTGTTGTTGATGATGATGATGATGAGGAGGAGGATGAAAGCTGTCCACTGCTTCCTTCCAGGGTCAGCCTAAAATTGTATTACATCTCATTCCAATTAGGCAAAGGTAACCTTTTGGATCAGAGCCTTTCAGTACAGATATGGAAGCCTTATCTCAATAATTCTCTCACAACAAATCCAACTAAATGTGACAATTATTATGTGCTGTTCAAAAATCTTCCATTGAAGTTATTACGATAGATGTAGGAAACTGTATGCCTTTATCTCCTCTATTTCGTCTCCACACATGAACCACAACATCTGGCCCAGCTTGGTTGTTGGCATTGTTTGTAGATTCCTAAAACTCTAAGCACATTTTATCTTTTGTTTCAGGATGGTTTCGAGGATTCTCAACCAGGAAACCTAATGTCAAGGTAAACAGAATGATCCTCCTGCTCTCAGAATGAAGAATGAATTTGCTTCCTTGTGTAACTTGTGTGATTTTTCAAGTGTTTTCACAAGTTTGCTTCAGATCTTCACAAATGCAAGTCTCTAAAAGTGTTGTGATAGACTGGCATAACATGACTTGTGTAATATGTGACTTCAGAACTGGTGAAGCACTGAGAGTTAGTTTTATATGCACCTTAGTTTCATTCCCCCTATCAGGTTTGTCTGTAGAAATATATTTACTTCAGTATATATTTTTTCTTCAGTAAATATATCCTGTCATTTAATACATTTGTGGTCCATTTATTTAATTTCTTTTTGCATGTTAAAATGTGTGAGTGGATGTAAGCAACTGCCAAATCCCTTGCAAGTAACTCTTACTTGGCCCCTGATTGATATTATTCTAAAAGGTGACATGATGCTAACAAAACATATCTGAAATGTGCCAAGAATTACTGTGCCCTTAAATTAGTTGAAAACAAAAGTGAATTTGACAAATTCCTTTGGGGCTTGAGGTCAGAAACCAGCTTACACTCCACAAACTGGTGTTTATGTTTTTGTACTATGACATTGTAATACTGCTTGGCAGAATTTTTAAATATTTTAAGGCATGCCAAAAAAACTGCCACTCTCTTGCTCCTCTTGAGACTGACAAACTTGCATCTCATTTGTATGACACATTTATTCACGGTATCAGATGAAAAAGAAAGCCGTTAAACACTCTTTCCCAATAACAGTCAGGTTGTTTACTGAAAATCAGCTGGCAGCTTGATTCTCATTTGCAAGATCGTTGCAAGTTGGTTCAGCATATTTACAACAATTTAACACAGTTAACACAGACCATTTAACAATAATGAAATGCCAAAGTGTCTGAAAATAATCTCAACTGGGCAAAGTGTACCATGGACTGTAGAGTTATGGTTCTGTGGTAGTCACCAGAAGGTTTTGAGTTCAAATCCTAGGATTGAAGGAGAGCCACATTTGGCCCCTGAATGAAGGCTCTTAGTATTTAATACTTTTTCTTCTTTTCTTATTCTTCTCAGTTCTATGTCTTCAGTGTATTATAAGCTTTGTAACAGCCTGTCCTGTGTCAAGACAAATGCCTCAGCTGTTGGTGGATATAGTGCAGGCTAAATTAACATTATTATTAATATTATATATCATTAAATATTTGATTTACAAAGAAAAAAGTCAAAATAACATCCACTTTGTGTTTCAGCATTTACCCAGCTTCCAGCTGTCTGTGCACTTGAACTTTTATGGAGCTTTGTGGGCATCACTACATGCAAATGAGATGTGTCAGGAACGCACTTTACACATTATGGGCAATCAACATACACTTCTGCGTATGAAGAAAATCAGCGTTTGTGAAACTTTTGTAAATCCGGTGGAAAATTTCAGTTCGGCTTGACTCACACAAAGATTTACACACAGCTTTACTAACAGATTGATAAAGGAGGCCCAATGTGTCTATCTTTGAAAATATTGCAAGAAATTGTTTTGAATTGATTTCGTTGTCTTATAAGGAAAAATAGGCAAGGGCTAATAATACTAATACATTTTTACATTACAACAATCTCCTAACTTTTTTTCAGGCTTTGTAGATATTATAGCAGATGTAATTCAGAATGTGATATACAATACAGTATGTGACATACATAACTGTTTATCAAGAAGGTTTCTGATGGATGTTTGAATGTATTAAATCCTTGATTTCTAACTATGTTTTGCAATGTTTTAAAAATGATTCCTTTTTCAATTCAAATTGGACTAAATGACATATTGCAGAAAGCAAAATCTTTCCATAGTTTTATAATTTTGCAGCTATTATAACACTTTTGGGTGTTTGCAATGAAATACTAGTGTTTACAAACTGACAGGTAGCATAGCATTAGCTAACTGATTAGCATTGTTATTGTCAGCGCATTCAGACTCAAGCATAACATAGAATACATTTTGTAAATTCAAGATCATTCTTTCATTCTTGGATCTGCAGCCTAGCCTAGGAACAGTGGGTGTAAGGAGGGAATACACCCTGTAGACACACATTCATACACTTATTAACACCTAAAGGCAATTTAGTGTAGCCAGTCCAACTCCTGGCATTTTTTGGAAGGCGGAAACTGGAGAACCCAGAGGAAACCCATGTGGACACATGGAGATCATGCGAAACTGTACACCAGGGATCCTGGACCTGTGGTGTGGCAATGACACCTGCTGTGTCAGCATGCCAGTGAATTCAAGTTTAGGTTTTTGAAGTAGAAAAGTAGCTACTGCCCTTTAATCATTTTGCAATCACAGAAATTAACACAAAATCAAGCAACTCCAATATATTCATGGTAATTTTTCAAAAATTACCATCGATTTTCTGCAGATTTGGCTTCTGCAACCAGAGCCATATCACCTAGCAGTTCTTGCCTGGTTTCCCACTGATGCTAAGCAGGTTTGATCCTGGCCAGTACCTGGATGGGAGACTTCCTGGGGAAAATTAAGGTTGCTGCTGGAAGTGGTAGTAGGGAAGCCAGCAGGGGGTGCTTACCCTGTGGTTTGTGTAATGCCCCATTATACCATACTGTAAAAACAGTCTTTTGAATGACATGTTAAACAGAGGTCCTGACTGTCTGTGGTCATTAAAAATCCCAGGACACGTCTCGTAAAGAGTAGGGGTATAACCCCGGTGTCCTGACAAACTTCCCCAGTGGCCCTTATCTATAATGGCTCCCTTAATAATCTCAATCCCGGAATTGGTTACATCACTCTCCTCTCCTCTCCATCAATAGCTAGTGTGTGGTGGGCATACTGGTGGTGGTTAGAGGGGATTCCCCCCCATATAATGTAAAGCACTTTGAGTGCCTAAAATACACTATATAAATCTAAGGAATCATTATTATAAGACACGTCATGTGACGTCATCACAACGTGCATTCAGCCAAAGTCCTCTCCAATTCATGTGTGTCGAACATGAGTACAGCTAAAAGGTCTCATTGACCAACAAAAATTTTCACTGTGAAAGACCGTGCAAGACAATTTCGTGCAATTGCAATTGCGAGTTCAAGTAGTAAAAAAGCTATTAAAAACAAAACACTCCACAAATTATGTTAAAACTGTATAAACTCATTCATGCCATATACTCACTGTTGATCTAAACTGCAATAAAAAAAAAAAAAAAGTCAAGATTATTTAACCTGAAAGTGAATTTGATTTTAGGAAAGTTGTACAAACCTCATTACAGTTTTGTGGAACTTTTATCCAGTAAACCAT
Organism: Stegophilus panzeri; assembly: GCA_024331685.1. NCBI lineage: Eukaryota > Metazoa > Chordata > Actinopteri > Siluriformes > Trichomycteridae > Stegophilus > Stegophilus panzeri. The sequence continues at coordinate 15,507,560 of JANDJT010000114.1, read as the reverse complement.
TAACTAAAAAGCATACCTGCAGGGGTGTGTTTAAATTTAGCTGAATAAGAAACATTTGAAGTCAGCTTCTTCCCAAAGGCAACTCTGAATTACTCATAACAATACTTTGTATATTTTTCTAATAGCATATATTTCAACTTATTGCTACTGTGTCTACTGAAGTGTGTGTGCACAGTTGCTTGAAAATAGTAATAAAAAGCTGAAAATAACTTAGACACATTATAAACTCAGCAAATAAAAGAAACGTCCTCTTACCTTCAACTTATTTTATTTCCAGAAAATTTCTTAACATGTGTAAATATTTGTATTACCATAAAAACATTCAACAACTGAGACATAAACTGAACTGAAGTTTTGCAGACATTTGACGAACAGAAATGGAATAATGAGTCCCTGAACAAAGTGGGGATCAATATTAAAAGTAACAGTCAGTATCTGGTGTCCTCCAGCTGCTTTAAGTACTACAGTGCATCTCATCCTCATGGA
>JANDJT010000114.1:15488150-15506768 GCA_024331685.1 Stegophilus panzeri | reverse complement strand
AGTAGAAAGGTCTCTTTAGTGTCCTAAGTTATTGTAACTGTGACCTTAATTGCCTACCGCCTGTAAACTGTTAGTGTTTTAACACACTAGGTGTGTTCACAGGTGCATGTGCAATAATTGTTTATGGTTCATTGAACAAGCATGAAAGACAGTGATTAAACCCTTTCCAATAAAGATCTGTAAAGCTTATTTGGATTTTACAAAATTATCTTTAAAAAACAGGCTGCTGAAAAAGGAAAGTTTCTTTTTTTTTTGCTGAGTTTAGATCTAAGATCGAGCCCAGAACCCTGGAGCAATGAAGCGGCAATGCACTGCACTGCCCTCATTATGTTTCTCTTTAAGCATATTTCAGTAATTACCAATTTTGGGTGAAGTATTTCCTCAGAATATGTTAGCATTTCCCCTATATTAATAATGTATGGCCTTTTACTGCTGTAGTTTCTTATTTAAAAGAATCACAACTGGTTTCCTGTTATGTAGCATATCTGAGGTGTAATATTGCATCTCACTGAGGTTGTATGCAGAGGGTCATCGTTAACATTCAAGGCAACCACAAACTCCAAGCATAGGACAAGAAGTCAAGAATGTACTTTTTCATGCTTTCACTGACCTAATTAGACACGGGCAGAGCTTAAGCCAATATGAGGTTAGGACACAGCATGCTCCACTAAGCTCTCCAACCCAAAGAGGGTTGGGGAGTGTGGAAAAGGGGTTTAACGTGACTCAAATCACATTCGTCATGGCTGGTTCCATCTGCTGCATAGAGGTACGGCCAGGTATTAGCTGAGAGCAACATGTTGTTGGGATTATGTGTAGTTCTTTCTTTGGGCTGAAGGAATCCCCACCTTGAACAACTTTATTTTTATTAATTCCCCTAAATTTGTGAGTCTTTATTTGTGAAATATATGTGAAATGTGTAGATGTTGGCGAGTGAGAAGAAATATGTATGTCTCAGTGCTCAGTGCTCACTGAACTGAAGTGCTGTCATGCATGAAATTTTTTCTTCATGCTAATATCACTGCTCCACGCTCGCTGATACTGCTCTGTGCACTTTGGATGGCTGCCCTTGTGCTCTCTATTAACGATACTGTTTAAATGCCATAAGAGGTTTTATCATGTTATTTGTATTGGAGGAAAATGCTGTAGTTTTTGCTCTTGATATATTTACAGAGATTTGATTATTATTCATAAAATACATCTAGTCATAATCACTGTCATAATATCATGTGGTATTGGACAGGGGTATCAGAGCATTTTTTATGAGTATGAAAAAATGAACACAGTATTGGACTTTCACTTGATATCAGTATCATATCAGTACTGATACATCGTTAATTCTGTATGTGTTCAAATTGGGAGTCATCTAGCCCACATATTATCATCAATCTTTCATATAGAGATATAACAAAGTTAAGGGGAATGAGCCAATTCAATGAAATACTGGTGTTATATCACAGCAAACCAGTGACTACATTTCCCATCATGTACTGCGGCCTACAAACATGGCCGCCATGGACCCCAATTACCAGAACACGCGTTCATTCTAATCACGCACACCTGCATCCAATCTCACACAATCATACCACAGTTTAAAAGGACTTTCGAGGCATTCACTCTTGGCAAATTATTGAGTGTTATTACCATACCGAGCATTTATAACCTGTTTCTCATTTTGATTCATGGTCTTTGATCTTGTTTCTTGTTCTCAATTCTTGCCTTGCCTCATCTTGTTTATGCCTGTTTGCAGATCACCTGACCCTTTACCTGTTTCTTCACTTTGCTATTGTCTCATGTTTTGGATTTGTCTGCCTGTCTCTCTCTAAATAAACGCTTATCTGCATTTGCATCCGTCCTAACCTCCATTACGTGGATTTCGTGACAACTGGAGTCTTATTTTGTGAAACATTGAGACTCTGTCCAAATATGATCATCAATCCTTTCTATAGAAATGCTCCCACTTCCAGAATAAAAGATGTCATGTCTAGCCATGCACCCAAGGATTGACATTTTCAAACAGTTTCCCTTTAAGTTCACCCCAGAGTGGATAGTGTTATGTCTCCGCTGACCTTTAAAAACAAATACTTTGATAATATACAGAGGGCCTTTGTCTGAATCCCTTAAAGTAGCGTACAGCTTTGCCTCATGAGACCTTGAGGCATCCCAAAAATGGCTAAGAAAAAAAAAAAAAATCATGTTGAATAGAGATGTTGTGATGCCATTTTTCCCCATGGCGACTAGGGGTTTTGCTTTTAAACTGCCACCGGGCTGGTATTAAAAAGGAAATGTCATGATTTTGTAGGGAGAAAATAAATGAGAATGGCTCATGAGAAGTATTAGAGAGAAAATGTAAAAAGTTACAGTATATTGATGGACTTTTGAAGGGAACCTGCTATATGCTGTAAATAGGATTCTGTGAGCATTGTACACCTCATTTCATGTCTCCTAGTCCGTTTACACGTAATCATTTGTCAGACATATGAATTCAAAGCAACTTCCAAATGAGGCGGCATCCTATTCAAGCATACAGCTTAACAGTTGAGGATTTACAGTAATACTAAAAAGATGAACAATGGTTCTGAACTCAGCAACCTACTGCAGCCAGTGCCAGTTGAATATAAGTTTTATCTTAAATCAGGGTGTAAAGATGGTCATAAAACATACAGTGTCAGGACTTCATTTAAAACTAGCACAGTGTAGTATTTTTCTTGTGCCACAGACACTTATAACACACAGATAACTAGTACTGCATTTCTTTTTTAGTTCTGATGAGAAATGTTAGTAGCCAGTGTTGGGTCATTAATTACTAATCACTAATTACATCATCAATGTTGTATTTAAATGACTGACTAATTACTGTCTGAAAAGTAATTGCATTACTCATTACTAATTACTTCTTAAAATCCATATCAACATTGACCACATGGACAACGGAAATGAAAGTCTTCTATTAATTCTGGAAATTTGAGTCAAACATGGAATAGTTTAGCCTATTAAGCAGAGCTTTATTAAACCATTTTAAATACAAAAATATAAAGAAATGATATAAACTGGCTTAGCAGTAAGAGCTACTACTTGGGCGAGATGCCAATAGTGTTTTTTCCCCAGGACATAACTTACATTTTACCGTGACTTTCATGTGTCAAAATATGAAGTAATGGGAATATTTCCATTCAGCAAAACAGCCACTCGTTTCCGATCCTTGAAGTTGAGTGACTTCACAGTCACCTGGCATGAACTCACGCGCATGCATGCTAGCCTAAAGCTAACAAATTGAAAGTGGCCGAGTTAAATTAGAAAACTAATTTTTCTACAGAATTATTATGTCTATACAGTATGTAATGCAAGTACATCATAAGTAACTGTAATTTAATTACTTAAAAATTAAGCATTATCAGTTACTTTACTTTTTTCATGGGAAAAGTAATTTATTTCAATAACATGTTGCACCTACACTGAACAAAATGGAATATATAGTCGGTCAGATGTAAGAGAACATAGTACTTGAACAATATAAAGTTTTATTAAGTTTAAACAAGTTTGTAATTACTAGATTGAATTATGTAAAGCAGTGATCACCAAACCAACCCTCTTCCTTTATATCTACCTTCCTGCAGGTTTCATCTTCAATCAAAATCTCACACACCTGTTTTAGTTGATCAATGACTTCTTAAGACAATGATTAGATCAGTGGTCACCAACCCTGTTTGTGGAGATCTACCTTCCTGAAGGCTTTAGCTCCAACCATAATTGTGCCCATCTGGCCATCATTTACTTAAGAAGTTCTTGATCAGCTAAAACAGGTGTGTTAGATTTTGGTTGGAGATGAAACCTGCAGTAAGGTAGATCTCAAAGAAGAGGGTTGGTGCCCACTGGTTTAGATGGTCAGGTGGGTACGATTATGGTTGAAACTAAAGGAACAGTGTTGTGACCACTGATGTAGAGTGAACATGATCATGATCAATTCACGTAGTATTAACATAAATATAAAATTATATAAAATCTTGTGAGGCTGTGACCACTGACATGAACAATAACTATAGTATGAAATTAACACACTTACACCATGTGTGGTAGAATAGCACAGTGGTAATGTGGCTGTTGCAGGATGCAAGTGTTCTGGGTTTGTTCCTCAGTTCAGGTGAGAGTGTGGGGTTTGATTTTATTCAGGGCTTTTAAAATGCATGATGAAATCATTTTGGATAAATGAGAACAGATTGTGTTAACGTAACTCAGTTGAATCACATGGAACCAATGTGCATATTTGAATTAAGTAAATTCAATGAGTTTTTTTCAGTGTGCTAGAGGGTAGGTGTACATTTTAAGTTATAACGTAAGGCTACATTAACACTATGCTAATACTTAGTTCAAATATTTTTTAAATAGTTTGTAAAGTTGAACGTAATGACGATATCTGCTCAAACTAGGCTACGATAGAATTTTTACGTTCTCCTGGTGCAAGGAGCTGCAGGTTACTAGCACAAAGCTACCCCTGCCCAATACACAGTTAGGTATGTTGTCTACAGAAGACAAATGAAGCAATTATTTTGAAAGATTATATGCACAGATTTTCTCAAAACTAGACTTCCCTGCCAATTGTAGCCAACCAAAATCTAACTGGGTACAGTTGTGCCACTCTGCATGCCACCTTACACATTACACCAGGCGAAAGCTTGGAGGCATGAGGTGAAATCTTGAATTCGCCTGTGTGGACAGTGCCATGTGGCAGCACTTCAAAGCGCCATGCTGGACGTGCTCGCCATCCCCACTAGTGTCAGCTTCCCGTGCCAGCCAACACTAATCTACTCTAGAGGTGACACAAGGCTGGCGTTTGGCCCATTATTAGCATGCCAAGCCCACACTGAGCGAACTGTGGGGCCAGACATTCAGTGTCATTACCTGTGTGGACATGAACGTGCTATATGGATTTTAAATACGATTCTGTTAAATCATTTTAGGACATTTCTAACTTGCTAGGTCAACATTTATTTTACAAACTTGTTTCCATCATCTTTTATCAAATATTCTCCTTATTGGTATGCTGATTCTTCCACTTTTTTTTGTGATGTTTCAGCAATTTTTAATTTCTGCCATTTCAATCCATTATGACTAAATTTAAACTTTACATTAAAAAAAATATTGGATGGAAACCATACAGTTTCCATTATAGTTTGTATTGTGTTGTATCCTGTCCTTACCTCATTTGATTTTGTGACAGATATTTTTCATGTTAATGTTGTAAATAAACCAATATCATACCATATCCAAGATCTTCAGCTCTAAGGGACATACTCACATTTGAGTTACACATAAAATAGCCAACATCCCACACACATGTTACGATTTCATGATTTAGGTACAGTTACATTTATATAGCACTTTTCTAGACACTCAAAGCACTTTACATAGTATGGGGTGGATCTCCTCAACCACCACTAGTGCATAGCATCCACCTGGATGATGCAACAGCAGCCATAGTGCACACCACACACCAGCTATTAGTGAAGAGGAGAGGAGAGGAGAGTGATGTAGCTAATTCAGAGATGGAGATTATTAGGCACCATGATAGAGAAGGGCCAATGGGGGAATTTCACCAGGAAACCGGGGTTAGACCCCTACTCTTTTACGATAAGTGTCCTGGGATTTTTAATGACCACAGAGAGTCAGGACCTCAGTTTAACGTCTCATCTGAAAGACAGTGCTGTTTTTACTGTGGGGGATTAGGCCCCACACAGACCACAAGGTGAGCACCTCCTGCTGGCCTCACTAATACCACTTCCAGCAGCAACCTTAGTTTTCCCCAGGAGGTATCCCATCCAGGTACTGGCCAGGCTCAATCCTGCTAAGCGTCAGTAGGAAACCAGGCGAGAACTGCAGGGTGATATGGCTCTGGCATATTAGTACCTCTTAGTGTCTCATGGCTACATTAGGTTGGGCTCATACCCATCCATCCATCCATTTTCCATACTGCTTATCCTACACAGGGTCACAGGGGAGCCTGGAGCCTAAACAGGGAACTTGGAGCACAAGACACGGTGCCAACCCATCACCTGGCACATTCACACACACACACACACACACACACACACACACACACACATTCATATGGTACAGACAATTTGGAAATGCCAATCAACTTACAATGCATGTCTTTGGACTGGGGGAGGAAACCAGAGTACCCGGAGGAAACCCCCAAAGCAATGGGAGAACATGCAAGCTCCGTGCACACAGGGCAGAGGTGGGAATCGAATCCCCAACCCCGAAGGTGTATGGCAAACATGCTAGTCACTAAGCCATCGCCTCCGCCCACAATTAACCATCGGTACACAATTTTAAAAAAAAAAAAAGGAAAATAATAGGTTTAACATGTGATTAACATGATAAATACAACTAGATCTATTCATGCAGCAATATATTATTAGCATTATACTAGACTCTTATTAAATGTTTATTTCAATATGGTCTGATTTCTGTGGGATCCCTACTGGATTTTTATGGGTTGAAATGCATATGACTTGGCAGGTCAGTGGCACAGTGGGTAGTTGGGCAGTGGGTACTGGTCCCTGGTATGAGCCTGAGCTTGGGTTTCTTCCAGTTATCTCCAATTTCCCAAAAATATGCCAGTAGGTATATTAGATACTCTAGATTGCTCCTCAGAGTGAATGTGTCTGACATCTTATCCACCCGTCTTGCACCCATTGTTCCCAAGATAAGCTCCAGATCCATCACAAACCTGAACAGGATAAAGCAGTTAATGAAGATGAATGAATGAATGAATGAATACATGTGATTTTCTGCTATCTTCTGCACAACATGTAATGCGAGTTTGATATGGTCTTTATCATTTGTATTTAGGTTTTGTTTGGTGATTATAGAAATGCTATGTGTGTGTCCTACAGACATTCTGGGCTTTAGATGTCTTCTGTTCTAGGTTGTCTCATGAGAATTTTCCATATGGTGTTTCAGTTTGCCAATAACAGCAAAGTTTGTCTTTTAAAAGCAGTTTAGCCAATAAGAAAGGCTTACATCATCCAGTTAACATAACGCTTTCATGCAGAACCATTTAATGCAAATAGAGCATATTTCTTGTACATAATTAAAGCATGGGCAGCTGAATGAAGGTTTAGCATAAATGATTGTGCAGAAACACCAGTCTATAGGGGAAAAATGCATTTTTCCTCCTCCATCAACATGATTGATGACTCGAGTGCTTCCCAGGAGCAACATCATATGAAGTGTGTAGTGGAATGTGAAAGAGCATGAAGGCACATTTTTACAGCAAGATCATTTCATCATGCTTTTAGGAAGTGTATTAAAAGACAACACCAAACTATGACAGAGCTACAGTATATAGTCAGTTTGGTGTTGTCTTTTAATACAACTTAAATACAGTGCCCTCCACTAATATTGGCACCCTTGGTAAATATAGCAAAGAAGGCTGTTAAAAATTGTCTTTATTGTTTAACCTTATGATTTTCTGTTTAAAAAAAAATCACAAAAATACAGTGCTCTCATGAATATCAAACAATTGCACAACACAACACAGGTATATCCAAAAAAAATCTTTGTTATATATAGGTGAATACATGGCAAGGGATTGTGTTGCCCATGAGTTACAAATGATGGAATAAGAAGAAAGTAAAAGGCTACATTCAGTTGTATGTACAATTGTATGTAGAATGATGAGTAAGCTTTTCCACTGGGAATTTATGCTAGGCAGTAAGAACACTGGCAGATTTACCATCTGTCCAAACATGGTAAACATCTGGGTGTACTACTTTTGCAAGTATGGTAGAATCACAAATTATCAAGTAGAAAAAATAACTTGACCCTGTTAAGCTCACAAGAACAGTTGAGAAAACATTAACATCAAACCTGTTTATTATAAGATGCAAATATGCCAGTGGCTTTGCTATAACTACAGCAATATATATTTTGCTACAGACTCAAATGTGCATTTTAAAATGAAATTAAATACACTTAATTTAATATTAAATCCCAAATTATACAAAATGCAAATCAGTATTACTGTGATGCACATTTTAGCGTAGTGGAAAATAAACAAACCTTTTTGCAACAAGGACCTGTTGAAGAGGATTTATCAAGTCCAGCTCATAGCACTTCTGGTCACCAAAGTTAACTTTCTTGTTTCATTGTCCTATTTTCAGACAAAATGACAAGAAATGACTTCTTAGGCTGGCAGAAAAATAAGCAGCTCTCAGATTAGCATAGATACTATACAATAAGGAAGACAATAGGCCTGTGATTGATTGACAAGTGAGCAACGCGTCTTGTCAGCAGTCTGAACAATGCATGTTAAGCAAAGGGACTTGGGCTGATGATGAAATGGTTCATAAAATTATAAAATCACATGACGTATGAGAAGAAGTAACATTTAACCCAAAGCATAAATTTTTCCAAAATACTGAACATTCTGCAGTTCTATCTCAGAAAAGTGTCTTTGGTCGTGCCCTGTGTTCTGTTCCAAAGATGTTCAAGTAAACTTTGTGAAGGTTCAGTTCCATAAAATTCACATGAAGGATAAAATGTATGGATAGGGGTTTAAAGAAAAATATGAAATTTAGTTCAGATTCAAAAATTACAGGAGCTAGCACACTATCAATTAACACAAGCACTGTAGCATACTCCATGAGCTGTTTGCCTAGGACTGTACAATAAGGTCTAAAATAATTATTCAACTTTTTGCTCAGTATTGAAATTATAATCACAATTATTTATTACAATTATTTAGCATATTGAGGATCAAAGTAATACAATGTAATACAATGTAAAAAATTTTTTTTTACATTGTATTAAAAGCTTAATTAAAAAAATTGGATTAATTGACCAGCCCTACAATAATCGTAATGTGAACTCTGCTGTTGGATTTTTGCACAATAGAAGTAGACTTTAATCCAGGCATCAATGACTAGAGGGCCACGGCCTATCATGTTAGTTGCTTATTTGGACATTGGTAAGCAAAGAATTTAATGTAACTGGACCTTCATAAATTGTAATTGAATATCCTCTGCTGTAATCTATTATAGTCTAAATTTATTAAAGCTTCCTCAGCTGCCATCATGATTTGGCTCAGTTTGATCAGATGAATCTTGACAGGGTCTAATGGCAAATTCACTGAGTTGTCAAAATATGCTGAGCGTGAGCTAAGACCCTGTCCAAAAAACCCCCAAAAACCTTTAGTCTCATATTCATTTTTTTCAGGCTGCTCTTCAAGGTCTGGCCTCCTTTCAGGCACAGCAAACAAGAAAGATAGGCCCAGCTTGCTCCATTTCATACCAAATTGATTAATCACCTATTCTGTGCTACGTTTTACCTAAAAAGAGATGACTTTTTTTTTTTTTTCTTTTTTAACCACGCAAGTCATTTGTTTTTTGCTGAAGGTTTCTATTCTGGTTTCTTCAGCCAGGCTCCATCAGTCTCTAGAGCCTCTAGAGATGAATTCCAACCTATTAGAGCAGATCATTACTCTTTACGGTAGCAGAAATGCAACCGGCTACCACACATGGAGAGGGATCAAGTGGGGGGTTAGAGAGGTAGCGAGAAACCTGACAGGCTGTTAGTCACACACGGCTCAGTTATTAATCAACATCAGCATGAGTTAAGGATTTAAAAAAGATCTTGTATTTGTAAAAATCTGAGACAGCATGGCAATATACAGTTTATTTTCACTATAAAAGAAGAGTGTTATTTGGTAATCTACCATGTTACAATGATGCTTGTGCTGTGACTTCTAATAGGGTATGTTATCATTTTGACCTGTTTTATAGCAACATAGGTAAGTACTGCAGTTGAAAAATGCAATTAATACAAAGCGACTGTTAAAAAGTTGGTTTGATTATGGTAAAAGCTCCAAATGCATTTTCCTGATTAGATACAGCACCTTTTTTGGTTTTGTAATTGAGTCAAAATGCATTCATGATGCTTTTTGGTTGCTTTTGAGTGCTTAACTGCTCACTGAGGGTGGATTCTTCTGTTCTTTATTGCTTAATTAATTACTTGCTGAAGCTTAAAAAAAGTGTTATTTCTGCTTGGCAAAGGAGACAAGGATTCTCACAGTGTTTAATATTGTTTTTGCTTAATTAAGATGGATACATCACTGATATGTGCTATGTTAATGTGTTTTGAGTATTCTGGCCTCCATTGTTATTATTTTTATTTTTTTTGCCATGTACAACAACAGTTGTTTACCTTAGTTCCTTAGTGGTTACTAGGGATGAACAGAACGTGTTCTAAACAAGATATGAATATGTAGAACACAAAGTAAGTCTTTGTTCATTAACATGAATGTCACAGCCAGAATTCACACACGTTCCAGTGTTTACCAACTGTTGTTTGCAGGGGCATAGTGATAGGGTTCTGGTTTAGGCCACACCCAAATCTGAATATAGACATGGATATCTGGAGCATTAAACAGATACAGATAGTGGCATTGTGTCATGATTTATCATAATTCATTTCCATAGCTGGAGAGCATGGTGTCTTAGTGGTTAGCATGTTTGCCTAGCACCTCCGGGTTGGGGGCTCGAATCCCACCGCTGCCATGTATCTGCAGAGCTTGCATGTTCTCCCCGTGCTTTGTGATAGGCTCCAGGCTCCCTTGCAACCCTGCACAAGATAACCAGTATGGAAAATGGATAGATGGATGGATGGAGTTTCATATCTGCCAAATAAACAAATGAATTAATTTATTTTCCCTCACAGTAGATCTGGAATCTATCCCAGGTATGCTAGGCACAGTGTATGTGAGTATACCCTGGAAGGGGATGCCTGCCCACTGTAGGGCATCACACACATATATATATTTTTTTTACCTAGGGGTAATTTAAAGTAAGCAACCCACCTACCAGCATATTGTTTGAGAGATAGGAAAGAACTGCAGAACATTGACTGTGCTCAGAACCCTGCTGCTGGGAACACTATTTGCTGTGGACCAAATAATTACCTTATAATTTTTACTATAATTTCTACTTACTTCACATTCTTTATAAACTTTATAATATAACAAAAGAAAATGGTGCGTAGGACGATGCTTCTGTAACAGTAATTGTATTTGCTGAATTATTCCTCCTCCTCAAAGAAAAAGCGAAAACAATTGTATGCCGGGACATCAACAAGGCCTTTACAGACTGTTTATGTACTATCGAATTATTAAGCAAACACTAGTTATTCTGCTTCCCACATAATGAAAGAGAGAATAAAAGGCTGTCAGTGACGCTTCTGACATGCAGAGGCTGTTTTGCGTTTCTTCTGCTTGAAGTGGGAAATGCTATTCTTATTCGGCTCAGCGTTGACCTTTTTCTGCTAAGTGAGCGTTCAGGCGGAGGCAGGGGAGCTGCACTATCTCTACTTTGCCTCCCCCGATTCCTTGTTCCTAAACAGTTTGAGTACACTCTAGCTGGGAGCAAGACCATTAGTAACAGCTCAATGTGTTCATCCCACTGGCTTCTCTGTAGCATACCTGTTTTTACGGGATGTAGGGAACTCTGCTTCCATGCCATCTTGAGAAACACCATCTATACTTTACAATTCAAGCACTTCATAGGGATTGTGTATAAAAGGACATATATTTTTGACACTATTTTATGAAAATGGCACTGGTGCTGAAGAATCAATAGTCTTTTAAGAACCCTTCTTAGTGTCCGAGGTATAATTCTTCGACACCAGAATGATGCCATACATGTGGAATGATTGATGTTGCAGAAAATGGCAGCCACTGTTATTTGGATGTTGCTTATATACTGAAAGTCCAAGACCAGCAGTGGCTCACAGGTTAAGGCTCTGGGCAACTGACTAGAAGATCAGGGGACAGAGTTGTCACTGTTGGGCCCTTGATCAGCTCCTTTAACCCAGCGCCATTGAAAAAGAGAGTTTCTACACGCTTTGATCTCGCCACAACGCAGTCATGTGGTTCATGTAGCGCTCAATAGTTCCAAACAAATCCGTCAACAAATCGCTCAACCTGTTTGAATGTGTTTAAGCGGGACAGCCAGCAGCACCGACTATATTTGCAGCAATTTTTGGTAAATATTAACACATAATGTGCTTTGATTACTATGTTGACTACATGTACAGTAGCATTTTTTTTCTGGGTAGTGATGGAGAGACAGCATTAATCAGTTTTTTTTTTTCTATGTTCACTTTTGAAGCAAAAGGGGATTGCTCCCATAACATAGAATACATTTACAGTATGTATGCATTAATATTTTTCTCTTGCTTCTATGATCATAATTACTCACATCCTAATGTTATCTTATGTTAAGACGTTCCCATGAGCATGCACAACAAGTGAATTTCAATGAGTGCAAGTAACTGCTCAATTTAACCCAAGAAGGAAGTTTGGTCAATAGTGCAAAATAAACAAGGCAAACAATTGCATTCAGCAAAACATTTTATATAATGTATCCAGGGAGAGGGTAGATAAGTTTTTCCTTGAATGGGCAGTCTTCATAGAAACTCATTCGACCTCCTACAGGGAGAGAAAGATGGCAGAAAGCAGGCTACTTTTATGCAATTCCTGGAAAGTGATTAGGCTGAAATTAGTAAATAAATTTGTGAAGTTAGTGAAATTGATAAATAAAATGACAATGCCTATAAAAAAAAAATCTGTACCTCTTATTATATATTATTAATTTTATTTATTTATCTTTTCCCTAATTGTTCAGTGTTGATGGTGGGGTGGGGTGGGATAGTGTTTCTAAATGTTTCTAAATGTTATTGTATGTATGACTGTTCTTTTGATGCTGAAAAACAATAAATATAATGTTAATGTTACAAAAAAGAAATAAATTAATTAAAAAAAAAAAACTTTTATAGATCAAAATCTTTCAGTGGTTGGCTGTGCAGCATTTGGATTCAAAAAAGAAAAAAATAAATAAGAAAATATTAATGAGCCCCGGTAATTTTAATGTCCTTCATAAACAGCAGAATACCTGCTTATAATAACAGACCAGTCTGATGTGTGTAGAGGTGCATGTGCTTATGTTGTATTATTTGCCTGTATGAAATAAATGAAAGAAAGAAACAATAAGAAAATCCCATCTTTCAACAGCTGGAACTTGAGATTTAATGACTATAGGAATATCTCTTGCTTTAGATTTCTCTATCACCTCCTAAAAGTGGTGCAAACTTAAGATAATGTCAAAGTAAATGTCATCCAAATACTTAAGTGATGTTGGTCCAATAAGCACACTGTAATGTTCTCTTTAGGTTGCACTCAACAAAATCTTTATGTACACATATAAATTTTTCATCAGTCTAATCAAAGTTGGGCTGCAATTCCAACTGCCAGTTTATTAGGTAGAACGAGCTGAAACTAATACAGTCTAACTTAAACAGCAAATCTAATCACGCAATATATACTGTGTTAACAAACGCCAATAACTGCAATTAATTTGAGGTAAATGTAGGCTAACTGACATCTGATTATGGTAGCTAGTGAAGTGTTGTTCAGACTAGCTAATGCTATTAGAATCTAACTAGATATTATCTAATGATAAACATGAAATAAAGCTGGCTACATATAATACCACTGCTGACTAGATTCACGAGAGGTCAGCTAATGTGCGTCTCCCTATGTCCACGTGCATTTTCTCTAGTTTTCCATTTTAGTCATTCAGTCATCTTCATGAACCATTTTATCCTGGTCAGGATTGCAATGGATTTGGAGCCTATCATGGGAACACTGAGCATGAAGTTGGAACACACCCTGGATGGGACGCCAGTTCATGTGCGCACACACATTCGCACATTCACAATTTAGAATAGTCAGTCCACCTACCAGCATATTTTTGGGAGACGGTTCCCAGTGTTCCCAGGATAGGCTCCAGATGCACCAGAATCCTGACCAGGATAAAATGGTTTATGAAGATGACTGAATAACTGAAATGGAAAACTAGAGGAAATGCACATGGACACGAGGAGACCAAATGAAACTTCACACAAATTGTAACCCAACCTCAGCATTGAACTGGGGATCGTACCTGTTGTGCCAAGATGCCATTTTTATTTTAAGCTATGAACAATATAACACATTTCCTTGAAGGACTTAGTTGTACAACTGGGGGCTGACATCATTTTCAACATGTATGTTTTTAAGAAATTGCGAGTAAACAACTTAAGGTGGCAGTGACAGTTCCTGATATTACCAGACCAGCAGGTATAAGGGTACAGACAATAACTGATTTTGGTGGCCAAGAAACAGTTAAGCTGTTATAGCCTGTCAGTGACCAGGACATAATCCAGACAGAACCCAAAAAAATACATCTGAACCATGCTCCAGTGCATCTCTCACTTGCTGAAAGTGAACACTGGTTAATTCCCTTAATGAGTGGCACACCTGTGTCCAAATGGGATTGGTGGGACCAATTCTCCTATGCAGGCCTCACTGATTCCTACAACATGGTAGGATGTGGGACACTTGACAACGCAGACCCATGACAGATTGTCTTATCTCTACTCTCCATCATCAACTCCTTGGCACACTCACTTATTTATTAGTAGGGATAGATTTAGCAGTGCAAGCAGCCTACACCACATGTTGCTACAGCTTACAGCTGATTGAAAAACGATCAAAGAAAAAGTCCTGAAAATAAAAAAAAGCACAAAACACTGAAACAATTAACATCCCATGACTTATTTTGGCCTTCTAAGATATTTTTTTATTGACATGATTTATTATCACGTTAGTTTATTATCTTATCTCGCAGTGGATAATTTGGTTTTAAATTTGTGCACAGACAATAATAATTCTCAGTAGGATCCACATACTAAGCCCTATGTTTTTATGGACTGATACCTAAAAGCTTATTTATAAGATATTGCGTTATACATCCTTAAATACAGTATAGCACTACCCACTATGTGTAAGAATATCGCTAGTGTGCATAGCATCACAGTTTATATTAAGGTTTTCTTTGGACTGGTACACACTCTCAAGCCAATCAATTCCTAATTATCATTAGGAATTGTCCTCCACACATTTACTATACTGTAAAAACCTTATCACTATGATACCGAACGTTCATGCTGATGATGATATAAATGCCACATCCATATGGGCGACTTGAAGTACCAGAACTGGTGCATAACAAAGACAGAATTGTCCTCAGTGTAAAACAGATTAAAGGAAGTATTGCAGATTAATTCATTGATGTTCAGATTTAATCTAACAAATCTAGTCAGTGTGCAACTATTTGGTTTACAAGGCACCCAAAGACTGTGACTCTCCATGCACAAATGCTAAACTGAGCAGGATTTTAGAGGGTGAGTAAATTAGGATGCCCCAAATGAAACCATTGGATGTGCCATCTATGATTCAGGAGTTTGCATTCATAATAAGCCAGGGGCTCTGTGGTCGTCTGGTCTGAGTATCTCAGAGCTGCGGTGGCATAACACAGATGTGCAAGCTTGCAAGATGTTGATGACTCATATATTCATCAGCCCCCCTCCTTCCTTCTTCATTTGCAGGGCTAACCTCAGTTGATTCAGTGAGGTGCAGAGACTGAAGAGAAAACGTTCTGTCAATGCTACCCAGAATGTAATGCACACTGGGACTGTGAGCACAAGGTTAGGTTAATTAGTATATGTTTAGATCTAGGCCTTGCTTTGACAACTCAGAATTTGGCCAACCAACTGTTTTCAACATTTAGATTATGTTCATTAGATGGGTACATGCATCCACAGCAACTTACAGTTGAGTTACCATTTGGTTAGGACTCTTGCTCAAAACACTGGTTCTGTGGTATCTGTGACTGGAACTCACAATTTTCTGAACAATTCGTTTGCTCTAGCATTTTCCAGCATGACAGTGCACCTGTGCACAAAACAAGGTCCATAAAGACATGGTTTGCCAAGGTTGATGTGGAAAAAACTCGAGTGGCCTGCACAGAGCTTAACCTCAACCCCACTGAACACTTTTGGGATGACTACACACCAGGCCTTGTCATCTGACATCAGTGCCTGACCTCACTAATGTCCTTAACAGCCACACTCCAAAATCTAGTGGAAAGACTTCCTAGAAGAGTGGAAGTTATTATAACATCAAAAGATTAACCAAATCTACAATAGGATGTTCAACAAGCACTTAGGAGTGTTTGGTCAGGTGTCCCCATACTTTTTGGCAATATAGTGTATGTCTTTTGATTGCATTGATGGCAGGGAAGTTTGCTGTGCGCCTTTAATGCTCTGTTTGCACTGTTTGGTGCCATTGTTCTAAGTGGTCTCAGCGGTTCTAAGCGGTCTCAGAGCTGCTTGGTCCTCTGTGCAGCGTGGTGTTGTGCAGCTCTGTGTATCTGTGAATCTGTGGCATGGTGTTCAGAGCAGTACATGGTGGCTCTGTGCAACTGCAGAATGTGTTGCCATTACATTGTAGG
The DNA here is from genome assembly GCA_024331685.1 of Stegophilus panzeri. Classification (NCBI taxonomy): domain Eukaryota; kingdom Metazoa; phylum Chordata; class Actinopteri; order Siluriformes; family Trichomycteridae; genus Stegophilus; species Stegophilus panzeri. The sequence goes on along the minus strand of JANDJT010000114.1, from coordinate 15,490,380 downwards.
TCATCAGTGTGGTTGTGATCTTCTTCTTCTTTTTCTTCTTCTTCTTCTTCTTATTATTATTATTATATAATCCAAATATAGTCATTTAAATTTGGGTATCATTTATGGTAAGTATTGCATTTGGAAGATAATTACAATTAAAGGATTTACTCTAGTTCAGCTGGTTGCACTGTCAAAACAGAGTTTCTGTTCATTTAAATTGATTTGCTGTGAGACTAAATTGCTGTGAGAGTAAATTTCAACACTGCTGTGAGAGTAAATTGCTGGATTCCTGTGAGACCTGTACAGCTAAAGCTTCAACATCAACAACAACAACAGCAATAACAACAACTAACTTAGCACTCTATGAGGATATCTAACTGCTGTGAACATGAAATTCCAGTGACCCAAACATGAAAACACAGCATCATGACAGAATAATCAAACTAACCCATGGACACAATATTGCTCACGCAAGACTGATTTACTAAATACAAGTGTCCCGATGTTTACATTGATTCACCTTTACTCACTGAAATCTACATGACATATTTTTTACATTCTGTCCCAGCACTTGAGTTGAACAAAGCCTGTATGTAGCAAGCTCAAAGCACACACACTTGCACGCGAGCAGGTTGGGCATAAAAATGAGCGGCCACATGTGTGCTACCCCCAGGCAGACTTCACATCCTTTTGTTATTTTACTCCAATGAATCTGTACTGTAATTCATATTATATGGAATGTAAAGCAGGTCAGATGATGTTAGTAGGCATGAATAACTTGTATCAGGATTTTACTCCATATGACCTCTTTGTTAGCATGAATTATTCATTATGCAATAAAATTTGTCTTTTTTTTTTTTTTTTTTTGTCATGGTAAGGTATTTCTTTCCAATGTTTCCCCAAAATCTAGATTTTTTAGCTTTGTTAAATAAAATAGTTCACTAATCAATAGCTGGATAACATTTTCATAATCAACACAGTGACAGTAGGTGTTAAAATTAGATTCTTGTCAAGGATGGGGATTTACATTTATATAGTTTGCCATTTAGGATGCCTATTACTATCTAGATCTAGAATATGGTCCACATTACTCTTCATTAGTGCCATGAGGAACAAAACTGTCCTCATATAATAGCATTCAACCTACAGTAGATTTAGGTAATGTGCATGCAGTTCTGGGCAGCTAATGATTAATAGAGCGTACTTGCTCTCTGTCTCAATTCTCCCATTCAGCAGATGGAATTTTGGTGTCCTCAATAACCTGCCAAAAAATGAACATGTGAAAGAAAAAATATAGCTGTAACAGTTGAGAACCAGAGTTTTGTAGCATATACACTAGGTACTGAGCTTTATTTGGTCTAATCCAAGAATCTGAGTTGGTACGGGCTGCATTAAAAGAAACACATTAAATATGTTTACTGTATATATGTGAAGTGCTTAGTTATGGTGGCACTTATTTGGTACGGTTGTATTTTTGTTATTCCTGTCAGAGGTTTGTGGTTATGCTGATATTATAAGGGGGCATTGTTAAAAGGAGAAAAAAAAAATTGCAAAAGCTTTATTTCTCACTCAGCATTTTCTAGTGAATTTCTTTTCCCAGCAATGCCATATTAATGAGAAATCTAACATAGAAGTATTGGAGACAGCAAAGGCCCAGAATCCAATACAGTTGCACAACAGCGTTGCCTTGAGTTATAGCAGGGACTCATTTCGGCTAGTTAGCAATCTACAAGTTGACAAAGGTGATGCCATTGACAGGTTAGTGGTTTTATGTGTCACAAAGTGAGAGGTGAGACAGATGCAGTTGCACTTAAACAATTAGCGAACAACAGTAGCAGGGATAATTCAAAATACACAGGGAAATTCCTGATTCCTAATATAAATTCCTAATATATTACACCATATTGGCCTAGATTAAAAATACTCCACAACTTCCAAGATCTTGTTTTATAACAAATAATTGGACTTGCAGTGGGGGAAATAAGTATTGAACACGTCAACATTTTTTTCAGTAAATATATTTCCAATGAGGTTATTCATATGAAATCTTCACCAGACTTTGGTATTAACTCAAGAAATCCACACATATAAAGGAATCCAAACATTAAAGACCATAAATAAAGTTATGTGTAATAAAGAGGAATGACACAGGTAAAAAGTATTGAATACGTTAACTGAAATTTATTTAATACTTAGTGGAGAAGCCTTTGTTTGTAATGACAGCTTCAAGATGCTTCCTGTATGAAGA
>JANDJT010000114.1:15433154-15456701 GCA_024331685.1 Stegophilus panzeri | reverse complement strand
GGAGTCATGCAGGCCAGGAATCGAACCGCCAACCCTATGATTAGTGGACAACCCGCTCTACCACCTGAGCCACAGCCACCCAACTTGTTGAACATCCCATTCCATATTTAGTCCCTCCTTTGCTGTTATAATAACCTCCACTTTTCTGGGTGGAAAAAACAGGAAGTTTTTTTCAAGGATGACAATAGCTCTGTATATATTTCAGAACCTGCTGATCTCCTGTGATTTTCACACACAACAATCTCTAAAGTTTAGACAAATGGTGGGAAAAAACAAAAACATCCAGTGTGCAGAGGGTTTGCAGACTGAAATGCCTTATCGATGAGAGAAATAAGAGGAGAATGACCAGACTGGCTTGAGTTGACAGGAAGTCAATAGTAACTCAAATAAACACTCTTTACAACCGTGGTGAGCAGAAAAGCATCTCAGAATGCACAATACATCAAACCTTGAGATGGATAAGCTACAATATCAGAAGCCCACATCGGGTTCCTCTCCTGTCAGCCAAGAACAGAAGTCTGAGGCTGTCATGGGCACAGAATCGTCCAGTTTCAGTGAGTCTGTGTGCATGATAGCTTCAGATTCCTGTTCTGGGCTGACAGGAGTGGAATCCAATGTGGTTTTCTGCTGTTGTAGCCCAACCTGATGTTTTGTGCGTGCTGAGATGCTTTTCTGCTCACCACGGTTGTAAAGAGTGTTTATTTGAGTTACTGTTCCCTTCCTGGTAACTCGAACCAATCTGGCCATTTTCCTGTGACCTCTCATCAACAAGGCATTTCCACCCACAGAACTATCACTCACTCACTGTTATTTGTTTTTCGCACCATTCTATGTAAACTCTAGAGATTGTTGTGTGTGAAATTCCCAGGAGATCAGCAGTTTCTGAAATACTCAAACCAACCCATCTGGTACCAACATCCAACAGGTGTACAGGTGTTCCTATTAAAGTGGATGGTGAGTGCATGGATATAGATAGAAGAAGAAGAAGAAGGCTTTATTTGTCACATATACATTAAAGCACAGCAAAATTCTTTTCTTTGCATAGCCCAACTTGTTAGGAAGCTGGGGTCAGAGCACAGGGTCAGTCATGATACAGCACCCCTGGAGCAGAGAAGGTTAAGGGTACACTTAAGGGCCTGAATAGTGGCAGACTGGCAGTGCTGGGGCTTGAACCCCCAACCTTCTGATCAGTAACCCAGAGGCTTATCTGTTAAGCCACCACTATGGATGGATGGACTTTTTCAAACCATTTGTGCCATTCTAACTCACCAGACACCAGTATTTTATAGTATTTTACACCAGTAATATAATAAAATATTCTAGTTTTAATGTTTTCTTTTTATCAAAAGTAGGTTTATTTACAGTAGGTAATAGTAATGTATGTTATGATAAGTATGATAAAGAAATGAAGCTGCTAAGTTTCATTGTTACCGTGACATTATATGCCTGTGTCTCACAACAACCACACATACTGGCTAATGCTTGTTGTGCTTACACCTGTGTTATTGTTTCCATAATTATTGAAAGGAAGAGCAAGACATGGCACAGCTGGTGCTATGTGACTGGTATCCACTTGGACCAATGGCATCCTTGGTGCTTTTAGCGAAACGGCACGGGAGGGTGCGTGTGTGTGGGCTGTTGAGAGCTTCACACAATGTTAGTTAGGTAACTATAGCACAGAGAACATGGGGAGGGAGTGATAAAAGAAGAGTTCTGTGAACAGAGAAAGAAAGAGATAGAGAGAGAGAGAAAGAGAGATGAGAGCACGGGAATGGGATAAGCAGAGTACCATATGCATTGTTTGTAAAGTGTTTAGGATAAATGAAAGTGTGCAGTTATTAATTTATGCTACGCACCTTCAGAGCTCTGCTTAGGAATCCTTTGCGTCCTTGTTTCCGTGGGTGGCTGTGTGTGAGTGTGAGAAAGAGAGAGCATGAGCATTAGAAAGCGAGACTGAGACTAGAAAAAGAGAGCGGGAGCTCAGAGAGGAAGGGGGCTCAGGCTATTTGACAGGCTATTATTTGCTTCCCACGTCACACTCATGTTTACATCTTCCTATTTGGAGCTGAGGGACAGAACGAGAAGAGACGCCTGCTTCTGTATGGGTAAGTGACTCTGTTTTCTTTCCGTGAATCCTATGAAGGTTTGTGCATTGTCGTCCGTGTTTCTTTTGATGATTCTGAAAGGCCTGGTGGTCTATTCTCTTACTGTATGAACGAATATGTATTCCTGATTGTTTAGGGCCTTCTGTCATGTCAGGGTTGTGACCTCAGCATGAGCTAATGACACACAGAGACGTTATTTTCCTGTTACCTTAGCGACCATCTGGCATCTCCTGCAGTAAGGTTTTTGGTGCATTTATCCTGCTTTCATTCTCTGTGGTAACTTTCTTCACAGAGAACAGCACTTGAAAGCAGCTGCAGTCTGTAGTTAGGACAGTGGTGAAAGTATTTCTAGAGCTTCTGTATGTTCGTCAAATGTTAAACTTATCTGCAGAAACACTTAAGAACTTTTGAAGCCTTCCATGTTTTTGTTTTTTTTGTGTGTGGTTTTTTTTTTCGAGACGCAATATCGTGTTTGTGGAAATCCGGAGGTGCCAAAGATGACCTGCAGGAAAGCTGCTTGCTGCAGAATTAGATACTCCTCTGTCGCTTAAGCTCAGCAAGATCTCTGTAGAGATCATCATTCATAGCTATGGCACTGTAAAGCCTGTATTTGTGGAGAGGATGTGAAAACCGAACACTGGAAAATAACAGAGCTGTCCTCGGAGGGCTGCATTTAGAGAGAGCCACTTGTCGACTTAACCAGATCTCTGTGGAGCTGTCAAAAGCGATCTAAGGACTGTAAGGGGGGGCTTTCTCAACTATTATTGTATCTGTGTACTTGAATATTTTAAAATTGATGTCAGAAGGAAGGTCTTTCATTCACTGGTCACATCCTGCAACCTCGCAGGTGATTCGGACCTGGTGTTTCGCTCATGTTTGCCCAAAATAAATGCATCAAAGGGATAAATATGCTAATTTAAACTGCCTAAATACATAATGTATGGAACCCTAAGAGAGAGCCACTAATATTTGAACAGAGGATGAGTCAGAGACTGACCTGGCCTCTGAAAAATTACACTGTGAAGTTCTTCTTGGTGGATCTGATGTAGAGAGAACTCATCAAACTTACAGGTATGCAAGTGAATATAGATGTTTATGCCATAATTAAATGCTTTGTTTATTATCAAGTCTCAGCTATTTGTAAGGGTATATTGTAGTGTGTGTATGTGGAAGAACCCTTGGTAGATTTTTGTCATGTTTCTGCAGTACAGATTGACCATAATGATCTTCATCACGCACTATTCATCCTCCTACTAGCCTACACTGCCCAAAGCTCAGTCGCCTTTCCGCAGTTTATATACAAATATGTACACAGTCCTATCAGGCAGCATGAAGCTCTGTTAACGTGTGCATGATTGTGTGCCTCATCTACATCTGATGGGTCTGAGGGGAGAAGCTAGAAAAACTAGAACAATATATGCTTGATTTACGTAAGGAATAACACAAGATGGGCAGTGCTGTTACAGGAAAATAATCCATGATTATTTGAAGTGTGATACGGCTCAAAGGAAAGTGGATTATTTTCCTAAAGTGACTTATTCCACCTTTACCACCTTTTAATTTATTCATGAACAAAATGTTATGCTTTTTTAGCCATTTATTGTTACATTTATTGTTATGGAACATCTGCACGACAAAGTAGTTCCTGTTCTCATTTATGTTATACCAGCTTTAAACAGTTGTTCTCCCAATAGCATCTCTTATTTTCTCTCTCTTGAATGTTTCTATGTGAATTGTTAGTATAGAAATGAAAACGCATTCGAACAAATGCATTAACACAAGCATATCATTTATGTAACAGTGGGAACTGCTATAATTCTTCTGTACAAAAGTAAGCAATTTCTGATTTGAGAATTGAACTGCACTGTGGTATAGAGTGGTTTAATGTAGGGTTTTGACCAAAGTCTTGATTGGGCATTGGGAATCCCACATTCATCCACATGAATATAGCATCAGTATTTAACCTTTTACTAGTTTTACTATGTGGTCTACCTTTTAATAAAAAATAAATAAATAAATAAAAAAAACTGGTCCCATCAGATACCAGTTTTAAAGGTCGGGAAATATAAGATCTAGTCACCTCACGTTGTATGTTACACATACTGCAAAAAAAATAGAAATTGGACTCTTTACTGCTAGAGTGATCCTAAGATAACCTCTGGTGCTGGGAAGAGTCTTGGTTTCTCACAAGGTTTTTTGCTGCCTCCCCGCCCAACAGTGGCAGCTCAGAAGTCGGCGGTTCAAACCCCAGCACCATCAAGCTGTCACTGTTGGGCACTTGAGCAATGCCCTTAACTCTTTCTGCTCCAGGCGTGCAACATCATGACTAACCCTGCGCTCTGACCCCAGCTTTCTGTCCAGCTGGGTTATGTAAAGAATATAATTTAATTGTTCTGTAATGTAAATGTGACAAATAAAGGCTTTCTTTTTCTTCTTCAGTTTCCTCCCTGGTGTCGCTTTTGGCTTGCTTGTCAGTTGTTTAGGCATGTCTTTCCTTTTGAAGGATTTCATTATGTCACACCAAGTAATTCCTAGTAGGAATTTTATTAAATAGGAACATATTAAACAAATGATTCCATTGATGGGAGCACGTTTTCCTCGCACCTCCAAGGTTGCGGGTTTGATTCCTACCTCTGCCCTGTGTGTGCATTTTCTCCACGTGCTTCAGGGGTTTACTCTGATTTCCTTCCCTAGTCCAAAGACATGCATTGTAGGCTGATTGGCATTTCCAAATTGTCCTTAGTGTATGAGTGTGTGCGATCGTGCCCTGCAATGGGTTGGCATCCCGTCCAGGGTGTCCCCTGCCTTGTGCCCCATGTCCTCTGGGATAGGCTCCAGGCTGCCTGCAACCCTTTGTAGGATAAGCGGTATGGAAAATGGATGGATGGATGGATGCTCTTGATGGGTAGTGCATTGCTCCTGGAACTCCTTAATTGCACTTAATTGGAACTATGTTACACACTCACCGGCCACTCTAACAGGAACACCTGTATCCCTGGACATTATTCACTCAGCCAATCATGTGGTAGCAGTGCAATGTATAAAATCATGCATGTATATACACAGGTATCGAGCTTCAGTTCACATTAAACATAAGATTGGGAAAAATATGATCTCAGTGACATTGACATGGATGGTTATCTGTGCCAGATGGGCTAGTTTGAGTATTTCAGAAACTCAGCCAAGAACAGAAATCTGAGGCTACAATGGGCATAGGCTCACTGAAACTGCAAAACTATTTCATGAGAACATTAACTGAAGCGCTTGACCTGTATCTGCATGATTTTATGTGTTGCACTGCTGCAACCTGATTGGCTGATTGGATAACCGCATGAATGAGCAGCTATTGAAGTGGCCAGTGAGTATATATCTTTCCTAGTGCACATCATCATACCAGAAACTCTTGAAATATAGATTGCCTAGCTTGACTTCTGAATTGGATTAGTGGCTACATGGTTAAGGGTTTGGGATATGGAAAGGTGGGAGTTCAAAGCGCAGCACCAAGCTGCCACTATTGGGTGCTTGAATCACCCTGAATGTGTCAACCAACACTGATGTAAATTTCAATATAAATATACATAAATGTCAGAGATGTGGCACCAAATATATGAACATTAGAATGTGTACCACTGTATCTTTAAGTGGTAACCACAACATCCTAATATGACAGTTTGTACCTCAGGGTCTCTAAAATATTGCTTTATAATTTTAAATAACTTGAATTTAGGTTCTCTGATATGCGAAGTTTTCAAATAATCTTTCTTTCAGAATTGCATTAAAATAAATATTAAATGGGCATTTGTTCAAAGTGCAGGTCTAAAAAAAATGACAGAAACAAGTGAGATTAATTTAAAAGTGAGATTAATTTAGACCTTTGACCCTGCCATTAACAGCACCTTTCAAGCTTGGTTAGGGTAGAATTCCTCTGTGCTAGAGCTAATGTTTTTGACAAATGAAGCTTTCAGTGAAGGAAATGACCTGTGTACTTTTCCTAGCAGCTAGAAATAATATCTGAAGTAGCCTGTTGACTAAAATCATGTAAAATGTAAATATTTGTATAGCAGCTATTATCTGTAACCACTTAATACTGCAGTATACACATTGTGTCATAGGGAAAATGGAGGAGACTAGATTTAAGGACAGGGAGACTTTCAATGTTCTAAATGTTAAGAAAAAATGTTAATTAAAAAAACCAACCTATTTCAGGAAATCCGTTTTTTTTTAAGCCAATGTAATGTTCGCATACTACTGTAGCAGGCTAATGCGTCCTTCTCTATTTACTCTCAATCCATTCTGTAATCTCTCCGCTGCATGGAAGCTGACTCACACCTTTCCACCCACTCACTGTGCTAACAGCAGTATGGTTGTTAGCACTAGTGCTAGCAACGAAATTACAATGAAGCAAGTCCAGGAAAAACTCGGGCTTTTGTGATATTAGTTTGTTAGCATCCTAGTGTCCCCTGTTTCTTGTTCTCTCAGTCCTCCTTTGTGTCTTTATTGTGGGCTGACTCACTCCCTCTCACTCCTTATCACCCACTCACTGTGCCAGCGTAGCGGCATCATGGCCGCCTTCACTATTGCTAACACTCACCTGCCATAGCCAGTTTTCTCCACAGTATCTCCACTGCCCACACATATGTTTGAATAAGCCAGGACAGTGGGTGGTTAAAAATAAAATAAATAAATAATTGGAAGCCAGGTCTGTTTTACCAATGTTATCTGAAGGGTTTGATGCTAGCAAAAGGTACTTCAAAACAGCCACATACTCCTCTCTTAAATGCATTGCAATGGAAAAAGTGCAATAAAGGACATTGTCGTATAGTGTCTGGTAGAGTTAGTGAGTTATTTATAAGCACTGTAAGTTATTGGCTCACAAGATAAAAGTATCTTATGCCGTCAGAGGGTGAGTGCTACAGTGGTGTCTTTGGCTTGAGTTAAAGCAAAAACTGTTATAGGACATCTCTATATGGATGGATGGAATTCTTAAAATGCACTTGTGTGGATGAGCTCAACTAAAGAACAAAAGCTCCATATAGCTTAATGATGGATGGATGTCGATAGCAGCATCTGTCAGGTTTTTCTGCCATGTTCAACTCCATCCTCGCTATAAACCAAAAATGAGTCTGGATCAGCCTCTTTGAGTTGGCATGTGCTGCTGATCTGATTCCTAACTAGTTTAGTGGGATTGGATACTAATGTGCAACCCGCAGCTCTGAAAAGGCTCTTTAACATAGAACTGCTCACAATGGATTTCACTATACCATCGAATTCACTAGGTGTTAAATTTTATATATTGCACAGTACAGTATACAGAACTTTCAGATACATGTGGTTATGCACTGAATTCTGGGATATGTAATTTTGCCTAGTTATGGCAGATCATGAATGAGTAGAAAAGCAAATATTAAAAAAAATATTTTTCCAGCGTATTCTTGTGCAGTTGACTGTGGAATTGGCTTCATTTAATCTGGAATATTTTCAAACTAATTTAGTCTGCTTTAGTCTGCTTCTTTTACCATCTACCTGCATCTCCTTACTGCCCCACAGCGGTGATGACTAATAAATGTATTAGTCGACTAGTTGACTAGTTTGTTCAACCCCTAGTGTGCAGAAAAGGTCAGACATTGCAAACACATGATGTGTTTAGTTAAAATCTTGTTATATGAAGTTCTAGCTCACTGAACTAACTAAATATTAATGGGTGAACAGAAAAAAAGGTTGGTTTTGGTCTGTTTTGTCCTTTACTTAAGGAAGGGTAGATGTATAGATGTCATTAAAGGAGTATTGATCTTGGTGGTGCATTGACCACACGAGGGTCATATGTCTTCTCCAGAGTTGGCTTTCCAGGAAGTGGATGCATCAGTGGTCATGAAGTGTTGTGGTTGAATGAAACTCATGATATTTGTCTTGTGTACTGGAATAACAGAACAATATTGGTAACATCTGATAATTGTCCTGTGCTGTTAATACTGGCCTGAGTGTATGAGTGTATGCCAACTGACCAAATGTATTTTAATCAGCATTTGATTAGGAAAATAAAATGGAAATTTTAGCTGAACTGAAGTGGAACGATTAGCTGGAACTGTTCTAAGGCCTGCTCTTTATGGAGGTTTCTATTACTAACAATTGAAGCTGTAACTTATACCTTTACTGTAATCTAAGTAATGGAGCGACTTAAGGGAGTTCCATAAATAACACATTTGGGGAATATATCAATATATATTAACTAGTGCTCTGAGATTAGTGGTGTGACTGTGTATGACTGGTATGATGGTATACTATGATAAGAAAGTTACACCACTATATAGGCTATAAGGGTAATGATGTCACAAACTCATTACTTGTAGGTGGTGCAAAGATAGGTTTCTAAAGTGTAACAACATGGTAGATTGCTTTCTTTTTCTACACCATTGTATTCCCCCTTAGTCATAGGCAATTATCAAATGCTTGCTGAGTCTCCCCTATTGCACAGCAATTACCAGTTGAGGAGGATCAGGGATAACACATGCATCCTCTAAGACAGTGATCATCAACCCTGTTCCTGGCATTCTACCTTTAGCTCCAACCATAATCATACCCACCTGACCATCTAATCTTTGCCTTAAGAAGTTTTTGATCAACTAAAACAGATGTGTTAGATTTTGGTTGGAGATGAAACCTGCAGGAAGGCAGAACTCAAGGAAAATGGTTGGTGACCACTGCTCTAAGATATCTGTTGAGCACCACATTTTTCCAAGCTTCTGTTAATGAAATGTCTTAGGGCAACTGAACATATTTTGAGGAGAGCACTAATAACACTCTTCCGTATACATGAGACCAATTATTAGCTAGTGCTCTGATTGACAGGCTATAGAAGATGGCCATCATTCTCCCCTAGACGGAAAGTTTACTTGTGCATTATGGACCATGATGTGTACTATTGGTTCATATGGCAAGTTGGACAAATTGCTTATCGTCAGGCTTTGTGTGAAAGTTTTGAGTAGTCTATCTGCTTAGCAGCAACCTGTCAAGCTGTTTCCAGAGCACAGACAAACCCCAAAAGAGATTTTTCTAGGTGACTCTTCAAAAACGCCAAAGCACCATTTGTGGTGCAAGGTAATGGGTATGTCCTACCATAGTGAGAAAACTGTTCGGTTGCCTGCATACAACTACTACATAGCTAGAAAACATACACAATCACAGCTGTGTCTCTGAGCCTTTGCATAAATGCCAGTATACTGGGGTCACTTCCAGGGGCCAGACCTATAATTTCACTGTGTGGTCTGCTGTTCCACAGTGACCTGGTCATTTGGGATAGCAGGTCTAGTCAGATGGGTAGCAGACATTGAGGGCTCAGTTGTAATGCCAATGACAGGTGGAAACATGAACAGTTTGTCCAATTGGGAAAACCACCCTGAGGGTCTGGACTGAAAGGAAGCTGAACTGTTATTTACGTTATTTAAATTCTAGAAAGAAAAGGCAAAGAACTTCCAATAGCATTATCGTTTTTGCCCCTGCTCCAATCGTGTTCTTTTTCGGTGAAAGACATGCCTGCAATTAGGACGCCTACAATTTGAAACTTTGTTCGACATTTTCCGTTGCTTTGGAAATTTACGTATCAATATGCCTTTCATCGCCAAAGCACATTATTCATTGCAATTCAGCCAGTCACATTTTCAATTAGTGTTCCTGTTTTGTCTATTTGATCCCTCAACTTTTTGTATCTCTGTAAGTTATTTTCTGTATGTTATGTCACCCTCTGAGTCAGAACGTCTTACACAATATTGTTATTGTCTCCGTGTGTATTATGTAGGCAGTCGTTTTGGACAGCGTTTGTGCTCCCAAGATAAATTTTGTCCCATTTAGAAATTATCATAACCACAGCTTTGTTTTTTCTTTCTTTTTTTTTATTCTGGACAAATTTAAATGAGTATTTCAATAAACTTCAAGAGGTTAAACTAAAAAAAAACAAAACAAAAAAAAACACAGCAGACAAAAGTGTAGCTTTGATTATTTTTTTCTTTTTTAATTGAGATCCATGCTGTGTGATGATTCAGGAAGGTTTTTTTTTAAATCTTCTATTCAACGAGAAAAGGTACAGGTAAATATAAAACTGTTATAGATACAATGTCCTGACAAGATCCTAAAGCGTGTCTATTGTTAAGTGATTTTTATTATATGAAAATAATATTGGCACATGTTTAGCCATTACCCATCATGCTAACCAACCAAACACCCTCATATAAGTTGTCTCTAATAAAAAAACATGGGATGTGCCATGACTCACTATAGTCGTGCTCTACATGTGATCTTCCATCTGTGATATTTTCCACTTCTCGGGTTGAACTAATGTACTGCTCTTGTGTAGCTTGAGTTAACTTTCATGTTTTATTGTGTGTAGAAGACTTTAGGGATGTGTGCTGTATTTACATTACAGTTAAAGAATAAATTCAGTTCTTTAATGTGGATTTAGTGCCTCATTGCTAAGTGAATTTTTATTATTAACATGCTATTTGGATTAACTCTGCAAGTGTTTCATTTCAAATACACCTTAATATGCAAAGCTTCTTAGGTAAAGACTTTTGATTGATATACGCACATTTAGCTTTGGCGCAGTTTGAAGTCTCTTAGTTCTTTTAACAGTATCCTGTCATTGGAATATTCATTAACTAACTGAAGCTTCTAATGAATTCACACTGAAAATGATTCATTCTCAGTTGACAAAACAGAAAGTGCTTGTGCAGTGCTCATTTCAGCATCATTCCATTGCCTGGCTGTTTTCTTGGAGTTGTATTATAAAAATTGTATAATTATATTTCTATAAAATTGTATTACTGTTTGTTTGTTTTAAATCTCTTAATGGTTTAGCACCTTCATTCATCTCTAAATGATATATTAAGTTGCAAATCGAGTCTCAAGATCATCTAGTGCTAGCCATCTTCACATTCAACATATGAAATTGATGAAGCATGTTTTTGTTTTTTATGCACCAAAGACAAAAATACATACACTACTGAAATCAAATCATTACCTAACTGGCCATAATGGTCAGATCAGACTAAAATGTCTTTAGTTTGACTTGAAACCATATCACCATAAAGTTAAGATCATCCTAACTGATTATCCTAAGAGAAAGTGTTCAGTCTAATCCTTGCTCTACCGTGTACTTGCCTTTATGCAGTGATGCTTTTGATGTCACTTCGGCTGTGCTGATCCCGGCCCTGAAGATATATGACCACTGATCTTATCGCAAGAACCACAAGCTCTGAGATGAAACTGATCTAAAATGTTTATGCGAGTGCAGTGAGCTTTAACAGCAGGGGAGATGCTGCAGAGGATGAGCGACAATGCCTGCAGCCCAAAGCTTAAATTTGTCTGAAAGTTGAAAGGATGTGCTCATGTCAGTGTCTGCCCTTAATGTTGCATTGAGTCTTTTATCATTGTCCCTTATTCTATTTAACACTCTGTCCACCATTAAAACTGCTCTTCTGAGAATACTAATACACACTGGGTAATTTGTTTACATTTATTCATTTGGCAGATGCTTTATCCTGAGCAACTCAAAGGTGAATCCAACTGAAACCTAAGCTAGCTTTACACTATACGATTTTCAGCCTGATTTTGTTGTTGCAGGCGCAATAGCACATCATAAAGGAAAATCTTTGGTCAGGAATTCAAATCTGTGGTCTTAGAACCCGTATTGTGACGTGTTCATTGGTGGCGGATTTAGTTCCAGTGCAGCCAAAGACAGCCACATTTCTAGCAGTGTCTGAAAAAGTTTGATTAAAATCTTAGGATATAATCTCTGCTACAATGCTTGTTTAAAAGCTACCAATAGGAGAACAAGCCCAACACAGTTTCTGTGCTATGATGGGGTTTAAATTCTGAGCAAAACTCTTCAGATACACTATATGAGACACTTTCACAAGTTTTCACAATTCGACAGAGGTTGCTTTTCTTTTTCTTTTTCTTTTCTTTTTTTTTTTTTTTTTTTTTTTTTTACATTTTAAGAAATAAATTAGGTTTTAAATATATGCTGTATTTAAAAGATTTTAAATAGGTTTTAAACGATATGCTGTATTCCGCCCGTTTATATGGATGAATATTATTATTATTGTAATTGAGTAACTGTTCTATTATATTCATGTGACAGCTTTTAATCCTTTATGAGGTAAAGAATCTTGCTATCATCATTGGCAACTGTGTGTCTGGGTGAAGCATCAAATGGACATCCTTGTGCATTCTCATTTGTCGGTTGGCAAATCCCTTGTGAATTTTCCATTGTGTGCAGAAAATATTAACAGGTGCTCCATATTGATCATTTGTACATTTGTACATACATGTGTATAATGAGGCTGTGGTTGCATGTGTGTTTTGTATGCATATGCTTTCTAAAGAGTGTGGTTGGAGGGTACAGACTTGTAGATATACACAGACAGTGGAATATGAGATTCCAAAGAGAAAAGCACCAAACATAAACATTAACATCACAGGCAAGCAGCAGCTTACTTTATATAAATTTAGAATATTTGTACCATAATCATGTCATGAATTTTTCATCCTAAACCCCTCCTGCTCCTGTAGATATGTGAGTTTACAGCAAAAAAAAAAAAAAAAAAAAACCACTCAGGACTCTTCTTCTATTTATTTTTATAACAAAAATGTATGTTTTTTAAGAACTTGGCACACCTTCTGCACGTCCGCTTTGTTCCCAATTCCATTACGTGCACCAGTGTGTGACTAAAAGCAGTCTGGCCAGGGCTGGCCTCTTTTGATTAAGACTTAATGCAAAGTGATGCACCACTCATTTAAATCTGCGTGTTAATACAAGCCACAGGTAAAAGCTGAATTTGTTCTTAAACTGTATTCCTGCAGATATGAAGTAGGTTACAATTTTTACTAAAAAAATAAATAAATAAAAGTAAAATGTCAATGGGAATATACTTCAAAATATTTTTCTCATATGAATTCATAGGGGTGCCAATAATTGTTGCAAACCTATATTTAAGAAAGATTTTTTTTTGATAAACCCATGTTGTGTTTGCAATTGTTTTGATATCCATGACAGCAGAGTATTTTTGTGATTTTTTTTTTAACAAAAGGATCAAAAGGTTAAACAATAAAGACAGTTTTTCACAACCTTATTTGCTTATATTTACCAAGTGTGCCAATATTAGTGGAGGGCACTGTAGACAGAACAGCCACATTTACAGCCTCATATTTCAAATATCTTCTCTTTTTATTTAAAATATATTCCATCCATCCTCCAGCCATTTTCCATATTGCTTATCCTACCAGGGTTGCAGGGGGAGTCTGTCCCAGGGAACTTGTGGCAAAAGCTGTGGACATTCTGGACGGGCACAGAGTAGGGCACAGTCGCACACACCACAGATAATTTGGAAATGCCAGTGAGCCTACAATACATGTTTTTGGACTATGCGAGGAAACCAGAGAACCCAGAGGAAACCCCCAAAGCACAGGGAGAATATTCAAACTCCACTAACACAGGGCAGAGAGAATATGAACCCCCAATCCTGGAGCAACGTGTTAACCACTAAGCCACCGTGCTTTTGTAATTGTAGTCATTAGGGAAGAATAATTAGTTTAGCCGTAGATGAATTCAGTACAGTAAGAAGATATTAAATGTTAAGATGCGCCAGACAGTTTTCTTTAACATCATACTATTTAAAAAAAAAAAATTAACAAAAAGCTGACTAATCAATGATTTATCGATTAATTTCCATAACTGTCTGATTATTCAAAAATATTTATTTTTGAAGCCCTAGATCTAATGACTGTTCGCATTAGTCATTGGTTATTTATTAGATGTGTATTGATCGCTGACATGTAAGTACTGCAGAAGAATTTAAACACACTACTAGCTTGGTTTATTACTTTGAACATGTACATTTACACATAAGGAAAGCTTAGGTTACACAATGGAGCTCTTGGTTTCAGTTTAATCACCTTGGAATAAGGAAATATATATCTCTCTTACATCACAATTCCATCAGTGTAACTCAATTACAGGCACTCTTGAATATCCACTGGTTGTTTATTGGTTTTAAATCACTTCAGTCATCTCTGATTAGCATCAAGCTAAGGTCTCTTATCCATCCGCATACTTTTGTTCCATGCAGAGCGCATAGGATTAAGGTTAGTAGGATTTGCTGCATTTAGTGTGGTTAGATTTTACACTGAGCCTGGGTCAGAATTGGATTTAAATATATTCATCAGAACAGAATATTCTTTGGAATTTTGTTTTTAACTTTTCAGCATTATCCTACTAATCTAGAATGGGGAATAGATACCAGAAGCCATCTAGTATATGCTGTATGGGTGATTCCATGATTGGAATACCATTTGTATCCCATTGATATTACATTTAAAAATGTAAGTATAGGTTAAAGGTTATAAAAGCAGTAAGTGGCTATAGCACAGAATTCACTTACTGCTTTTATCACAGGAGAAACAACACCACAGCTCCGTTTATTTGTATCTGTTTATTTGTAAAACACCCAACTGAACACTTTACTTCTATATTTGGATAAAATCTATTCATGCATACGAACTGTACACCTGTACCAACATGATAGATCAGGGTTATTTAAATCTGGCCCTCAAGGTCCACTGTCCTGCAGAGTTTCTTTTAATTTCTCAAAATGCATGAATAAAATAGGCTTTTCCCCAGAATTCTACTAGCCCTATCTCTGTAACCAATGGCATGGCAAACACACAATGTTTACAGCAGAATCCTACTGTCATGTAAGCAGAGAAGGAACTCTGAACCCAAGTTCCCAGAAGCCACTGCATCACAGTCACATGACCACCTGCACCTGAATCACGTTCCTGTTAATTGAGCACTCGTGTATATAGCCACAGTTTGCACTACACTCTTGGTCTCACATTAGTTTTTCTTTGCCTTTGTCTCTGTAGCTGTGGTTTTGTTCTTTAGTTTATGTTTCATCTTTGCCACAGTGTTTTGCCTCTAAGTTATAGTGTCTTTTGTATGTTGTTTGTTTCTTTATTAAAACTTTGATAAGACAGGAGAGGAGCTGCTAACCAGGAAGCTAGGTTCACGTTGTGTTGCTGAGTATGCCCTCGAGTTTCAGACTGTCGCAGCAAGGAGTGAGTGGAATGAACCAGCCCTAAAGACTGTGTTTTGCCAGGATCTGAACCCGGAAGTAGTGACAGAGCTGGCCTGTCACGATGAGCAACGTGAACCTTGCTTCATGGTTAGCAGCTCTTCTCCTGTCTCTTCTGGGAACTGTAGTTCAGAGTTCCTTCTCTGCTTACATGACACCTACTATAGAGGACTTATTTCTGTGAAAATTTCAGGTTCGTATCTCATCCCCCACTAGAGATATTGAATCCGAAAGTGAGGGGGATTTTTTTTATTATTATTATTATTATTATTATTATTATTATTATTATTTATATATATATATATTTTATTTATTTATTTATTTATTTATTTTTAAATTTCTCGCCTCTATATAAAAAAAAAAAAAAAAAAAGAGAATTCTCAAGCCTGAAATGTTCTGCATGACTATACTTACCCACATACCCCCTAAAAAAATGATGTCTGAGACTCAAACCCTTCCCCTTATAAATTGACCCTAAAAGTGGAACTGTGAGCAATCTTGAGCATTACATATGGACTTAATTTCTAAGTCTAATGAACAGTAATGTGTCAAATGTTTGTTTATTTACATGTACCTTGTAATGTGCTCTAGAGATCAGCTTTTGTTCCAAGGAGCTATGACCATTCTGAGTTGAGATATTGAGGTTTCCGTAAACAGCTGTATGACCAAACATTTGTTATGCCATGACACAAAGATGGCAGTCATAGTAAACCATAGTTAAATAAAGTAAAATTAAATAAATAAAAAATGGTGGTTTTGCAATGTCAATACATAGAGGTAATCGCTCAAAAAATTAGGAAAATTAAAAATGGCCGCACAACAGTGCATTGAACCACTTGAGACAGAATGACCCCTAGTTTATTCTCAAATCAGGTGTCAGTTTTAAGTTTTGCTGAGGAGCTGAAGGGAATAGTTAGCATTATTAGCAAGGTAAACTCAAGACTTGTTTCAAATCTAAATCAGTGCATAGTTACCTGTTGGGCTTGGGTAATATTTCAGAACATTCATGGTCAGTTTGTGTAGATGCCTATGAAAGCACATGGAACTTATTTTAAATTCATTCAAAGAGGTATTTATGGTGAAAAAGCAGTACTCCTTTAGGGAAACTAAGTGAAGTTCCTTAATAAGCATTTTTACAAGACACATTCGAAGGTCTTGAATGGTAAATCTACGTAATAGTTTTAATAATCGTCCTAGTAGAAATAGTTTTCTGAATAGTCTTTGCATTTGGATGCAGCTCATGTTGCTAAGAATTTCACGATGCTGAAAATCCAATGTTTCTCTCCTGTTCGTCTTGTATCCTGATATTGAGTAAAACTTCCTGGTGGCTTTAGCACCACTGCTGAAAGGCATTTTCTCACTTTTTGTCAGATAAAATGTTTTTTTTCGTAGTATATTATTATGTCATTTTAGACTGTGCCAAAGCAAAAATCCATTAAAGAATCAGTCAGTCTTAATGCAAATAAAACTCTCTTGGTGAAAAAGGCCAATTAATGGGAAAAGATTCAGGATAACAAAAACATGGATTCCAATAGCAGTTATTTTATACAGAGTTCATCTAAGTTAAACTTAACCTTAAAATTGTGTGCCAGTAGTGAACATGAGATTGAGTTGCGATATCTTTATTTATTTATTTATTTGTTTGTTTGTTTTATGTAAGATAGGTAGATTTAATTTATTGTTTACTAATTTTTTGTGAAGGATAAGCACTAAGTGTCTACATTTTGGCAGCTGTGAGTTATAAGTGATGGACTGGCATGCCATTCACAGTGTATTACCAACTCTTCCAGTATTCCAAAGATAAGCTCTGGATCCACAGCCACCCTGACCAATTTGAATGAATTAGTGATTACAAATAACAATGTGCCTTTGTACAGACTGGTATCAATTGGCTAGATTGTTTTCAGATCTCATTCTCACCCATCTTTTCTCCTTGTCCTCCTTTCTTTCCACTACAGAAGCATAAAGTGGACCTCTTTTATAAGCTGCGTCACGTGATGACCGAGCTGATCGACCTGCGGCGGCAGATGCTATCTGGTCACCTGACCCAGGATCAGATTCGCGAGGTCAAGCGCCACATCACCATACGCCTTGACTGGGGCAATGAGTAAGTTTACATACGTTTAAAAGTAATGCAGGTCTCCGAGGAACAACTTTCCATGACTGAACATTTTATGATCCACCTCCCCTTTTTCTAAGGTTCATTTACATTTCTTCAAGACCATTTCCTCTGTTAGACTGGCAGAGATCTTAATTAAGTATTGTAGATTTGTGTGCATTAGTCATCCCAATATGTTGTACATAGCTAATGAAAGAGAAAATAATTGGTTCTGTAGTGAGGAACAGCAGTTCACAGCTGCACTCAGCTGTGAGTTATTGCCTCATATATCCTGAGCAAACAATGGAGCCTATCTGCCTTATTTAGAGGCCAACTGTGTCGGACATTTGGCTTCACTTATCTTTCAATCGGTAGCAGTAACATTCATCAGTTCTACCGTCACAGAACTGAGAAGAGAGGCTTATAGGCCAGCTATAATTGAAATCAACTCAATTAAAATACATTTACAGGACAATTTACAGCACTTCACTGTGCCATTAAACTTCAAAGAATATCCAGTGTCCTTTTCATCAATTTTTTTATCCACTATGTCTGTAGTGAATGTGAATACCAATGATAATATCAGCATGGCTTTCAAAACAAAGAAAAATAATGGAAAATCTGAATGGAAGCAAAAAAGAGACATAAAGATTTGTATTTTGAAAGCCACTGAGTTCTTAATAATGAAAATTCATAGCATTGAAATACATTACTTTGAAAACCACACTTTTTTTAAATTAAAAAATTCAGAGTAGTTGAAATTTCAGTGTTCAGAGATTCCCAGTTTATCATACATGATTACAAAAAATCAGGCATCTTTTTAAATATATTTTTCAGTGTTCACAAAAAATTTAGATTCAATAATTCAATTCTTTTTTGACAGGTTGAATATTAGAAAATAAATATGTTAATATCTGAATTTTTTTTTATTTGAGTCAGAACTACTTTCAGAATGCAAAGTTTATATTAACACACACATTCGAATAGGTTATTGTTTCTATAGTAATAATATTGACAGGGACTTGTATGGCAGACTCTTCATACAAACAGATTTTTAAAAACGTGTGTAGTAATGGCGTAATTCACCAGAGAGGTGTTAGTGTGCCTTCTGGGCCAAGAAAGCAATTTGTTAGAAATTTGGCAAAAATGAGTCAGCAGACAGAAGACAGATTTGATCTTCAGATTATCAGTGTTTACGTATACGGTTGAAGAATCTTCAGATTAGCTTTTTCATCAACAGAAGGATAACTTCACAAAGCTGACACCAGCTTGCACTAAGATTCAGAGGCCAGCTTATGTACAGAGCAGACAAGGAGGTGAAAAGGGAAGGGGGAGATAACAGAGAAGCAGATCAAACCAGACTGTGTTGTCACCACGGACCTTGGTGTGTTCTGAGACCCACCATACCAATTGCACAGCGAATATGAAATACAGCTTATTTAATAAAACATAAAAATTTAGCGAATGATCATTAGGACAGAGGAAAATAATTATAAGCAAACAATTAAAGACAAATATTTCCTTCATTGTTCATATGAAGTTTTCTGTGAGGAGGGCAGTCTCCAGTGACAGCCCTTTGTAAAAGTCAGAGATAACGCTGTAAGTTTAAGTTTTTTGACACTTCAGGATGCAGAACTTTGGTTTCTCGGCAACATACCAAGCTGCATTTTGTCTTATTAACGTTAAGAAAAAAAAAAAGACTCGTGAGAAAATGACTGTTTCTACCTGTTATAATGCAAGTGACAACAGGAGTGAACTTGTTTCATGGACCTTCCAAAATATCAAATGTAACTACATTGTGTACTGTCTGCCAACGCCACATCGGTTATGTCTGCGTCAACTTAGTATGAAAGGTTTTGTAAGACATTTTGCTAATGTGTTAATTTTCCTAGGTATGGAGACTTTGGGGACACCCTGTATAAACAGATTAAATGTACAATGTGACATTATTTAATAAATGGCAAATTCTCTCTGATACAAGAAAAATATAATACATCAAGAGATGCTGTTATTGGAAAATAATCAACTCCATGGAGGTAACAGTAACTTTGCTTAACTTTGGCCTTCATTACACCACCCTGTCATTGATTATTTTCCTTTAACAGCACTGTTTTATTCCTCACAAACAGTAACACATCATTTAAAAGTAATATAGTAGTACATGTGGCTTTTTTTTTTTTTTCATTCTGTTTGCCATTAGGGACTTGAACAATGGTGTTAAAGCCTGTGGTGTTAACCAATGGTGTTAAATCTCTGTGTTAAAGCCCATGGTTTGAAATGGGCGCATATGGGTGTGGTGGAAAGGTGTCCACATACTTTTGAACATATCATGTTACAGTAGGTGAAACAGAGGTAAGAAAGCAGAAAAGAGAAAGTGCTGTATTATAAAAAAAAAAAAAAAAAAAAAAGACAGTCAGTAGCATTGAATTAGCAATGAGTTATTGGCATTCCCAGCAAAGCTCTGGATCTGTTTAGTGGGAATATGAGTTCTTCTCTCTGGGTCATGGTGTATAATTGCATCTTGATTTGTTATAGTAATTACCAGGTCCCATCCATGCATGTACAACCACACTGACGGTCTGACCCTAGATGTTCACCCTGCTGCTGATCTGCATAACAGGAATATTATAATTTTTTCCCCATCATGGCAAGTATTTAAATGGAGGGCTAATTTCTCTCATTATAATGTACCTAATTAGGGCTAATAGTGAATTAATTAAGAGAGTGAGCTTTCACATAAGCAGTTGTCATTACTTGACTAAAGTAAGTGAGGAATGCATAGAAATGAACATCATTAAAGTTATTTTATTAATTAAATAATGCATTTAATGTAGTAATGTAATAATAATAACCCAATGTAATTGTAAATTCAGTAATAGTTTAATGAAACACTTATTGAATGATTAATGTGGAAGATAAATTCTTGCTTGAAATATTCAATATTTGGATAACCAATCTGGATGATATAATTTCTTTAAATACTAATGACATTGTGACTAGGACAATACTGATACCGATATTGTGATATAACAACATTATGATATAGTTTTCTAATAATTGTCATTGGCATAGATTAGCTTACTGAACATTAAACACTATTTTGTACAATGTTTTATTTTTCTGCCTTTTCTTTGTAAAATATGGACATTTTTATACATACTGGACAAAAAAACCTATAAACCTATAGTATTGTTAGCAAATCATCTGTGATACATATAGTGTTGTGAACCTGACTTAAAGTATTGTAATAAGGTCTCCTCAAAATCTATTGGAACGGCAAAATTGCAGACCACTCATAAGCAGTAAGAATCAGAAAGCCAGATTAGAATTTTCAAAGAAATACAGAGATGAGCCAGAAAAGTTCTGGAACCAAGATTAAACTCTACCAATGTGATGGACAGGATCTGCTCATGATCCAAAACAAGCTCATCTGTGAAACATGGTGGAGGTAGTGTCATGGCTTGAGCTTGTATAGCTGCTTCTGGAGCAGGTTCACTAATCTTTATTGATGATGTAACTCATGATAGTAGCAGCAGAACGAATTCAGAAGTTTACAGGGACATTTTGTCTGCCAATTTATAGAGAAATCCATCAGGAGGAACTTTATCATGCAGCAAGACAGGATCCTAAACACACTGCCAACTCAATAAAGGACTTTATCAAGTGGCAAAAGTGGAAGGTGTTAGACTGCCCAAGTCAATCACCAGACCTTAACCCAATTGAGCAGCATTTCACTTCCTGAAGAGGAGTCTGAAGGGAGAAAACCCCCAAAACAAACAACAACTGAAAGAGGCTGCAGTAAAACCATGAAAAATCATCACAAAAGTAGAAACCAACAAATTGGTGATGTCAGTAAGTTGCAGGCTTGATGCAGTTATTGCAAGCAAGGGATATGCAACCAAATATTAAGTGTTATTTATTTTAATTTACTTCAAGACTTATCTGTTCCTATACTTTTGCTCACCTGAAAATTGGGTGGTCTGATATAAAAGGTTCTATGTTTTATGTTGTTTAACACATCTAGATGTAAATACCAGGAAATAATAGATGAAATCCTATACTCTCGTTTCATATCCATCTTTTGATCTCAAACCCAAATGTCTTTGGTGTATAGCAGAAAAAAAAAGAATTGGCCATGCTGTTCAAATAGTTTTGGAGGGGAATGTGTAACATTAGTGCCATATTGCCCAGCACTGCCATGTGAGAATATCACCCATCCCTACCAACATTAGCATAATTTCTTTGCATACATTCATAGTGTTTTGTTAGCATCCATTTACCTCAGTACAAATTCAGAACCATTCATCCTCATGGCTCATTTTATAAAATGCACCATATATTGTTTAAATGAACACTTTAGCCAAGTGCCAGTGTGAGAGATTGGATGCAGTCTCCTGAGCTCACAGTCAGCTGGGGACAGAGAAGGAGATTGATTACTGGCCCCTTTTCTAGTGGAAATTAGGAAAATGCTAATATCTCTCATTCACTGTCAAACTAGGAAAGTTTGCTGTGCTTCTAGATCTTTCAGCTACTGTCATTTTAGTTTCTGTCAGTCTGATAATGTCTTCTCTCTCATTCATCACTGCTAGTCTTTCCTACAAAATACTATTAACTAAACTCTAACTAAACTCTAACTATACTATTAACTAAAAACTCTAACTAAACTCTAACTATACTATTAACTAAACTCTACTATTAACTAAACTCTAACTAAACTCCTAAACTCACAAGACCTATTAATGGGTCCAGATTAGCATTCCTCACATCCAGAACTGCATATACTTCCTTTTAGTTTTAGGACTTATTGAATAATTCATAATACTTACTGAATAATATGTATTCAAATGAATAAATGAATAAGCCATGGGAGAAATTAAATAGTAATACACTAGTTATTAGTCCAGATAAATTTAATGGTTTCTAAATGGATTTAAGTTAAATCTCAGGCCTGTCAAAGCCACTGTTGGCAGAACTATAATGTTGTATATACTTGGGGAAAATAGTTCTGTAGTGAAAAAAAATCCAACAACAACCACAAAAAAAACATTATAGTTGCAACCGTTCCACTCTCATCAGAATTATTATAAGCTAATTACTGAGACACTCCACTCAGACTTGTACCTGGATGTTTCTACAGCAAAGCCAAAATGCATTGCCAAAATGGATACTTTGACTGCTATGATATCCAGACCAAAAATCATACTAAAATGTCTTTCTCTGGTTTGTTAAAAAGATAATAAGTTTAATCCTACAAGCTTACAAGCCAATCTACACTATAATGTTTATTAAGAGGTCATTAGTAGGAAACAAATTTTTGATATGTAAGGATAAAAATGTTGACTCGTTAGTGTGATGCGTCGAAGTTTTGTTGTTTTATTCCTCTTTTTTCTATTTATTAAAGAATAACATCAATTACTTTGTGGAACATCTGCAAAAGAAGTTACTTTCGGTTATAACAGTCTGTCCTTCACCAGCATCTCTCTTTCTCTCTCTTGAGGTTGATAAGACAAAAAAAAATTCAGCTTGTTAACCACAAAGCCCTCTGTCCTGGAGATTTTCCCATGTTTGAAAAATTAAAAAGAGCAGCTTTACTTCTGAACGTTATAAAAAATGTCAACTACACATACATATAATATGTTTATGTGGATTGTCTGCTATAAAAGTCTCTGTGTCTTTACTATAGTCGTTACAATAGAAACAATAAAACATTAGTGTGACCATGTTAATATAACCCTGTGATTTGCCTTGCAGAAGCTGCTATCGTTTTATTATAATTGGGTATGTTAATAATGTGATGTTATACACCTTTGAGTCAGAGCTAAGTTCAGTGAAGATGTTACTGTATTCTAATGCTTGGTTTTTTTTTTTTACAGTTAAAATGAATTGCACCACTTATGAGGAGTGACGCTTTTAATTTTTTTTTTTTTTTATTTTTTTTTTTTATCTGTCCTACAGTACTACAATATTTTAATTGGTCCTACAGCACTTTCAGTCTTTCTAAAACCAGACTGTCTATGACAGCACTTTAGACCCACATAAAAATATAAGATTTTGAGAAAAAAAAGTCATAATATTTCTAAATTAAATTCATTATGCTATGACAAAATGGTGTACAGTGCATCTGGAAAGTATTCACAGCGCTGCACTTTTTCCACATTTTGTTATGTTACAGCCTTATTCCAAAATGGATTAAATTCATTATTTTCCTCAAAATTCTACA
>JANDJT010000114.1:15422785-15433054 GCA_024331685.1 Stegophilus panzeri | reverse complement strand
TTTTTGAGTATGATGCTACAAGCTTGGCACACCTATTTTTGGGCAGTTTCTCCCATTCTTCTTTGCAGGACCTCTTTCCGGATGCACTGTATATTGTCAGGTCGTCTCAGTCTGCAAATTCCACCCCCAGCAGACAACATGGCCTGCAAACATGCCCAATGGAGACTACACTCTACAGAACACACACTGCTATGCTCACACCTGTGTTCAATCAACTACACACACTCACCGACCCTTTAAAAGAGACTCTCATTCACAACATGAACACGAAATATACAGTACACTCAATATTGTGATTGTGCACCTGGTGTTACTAAGCCTTCTTTCTTTGTTTGCTTATCTACATGTAGTTTTGACCTGGTTTCTAGTTTATCATTTCACATTTCTACATAACCTGATTCAGTTACTGAATAATTCACTGAATAAATACAGTTTAATATTAAGAACTGAATAATAAGGTTTAGATTTTAAGGGTTAAAAAAATGATTGAGTAGTCGTTTACCAAAAATAATACTCAGGCTGTGGAAGTCGACATGTGTCAACAACTGTGTCAGCAATTATGAAGGCCATTTTGTCCTTCAAGGTTGTTCTCAGTAATGCACTTTCAGCCACTACACTGTCAGCAAAATATTGTTGGGAGATCCAATGCTGGCTATGCTAACAGATAATTGACTAAATGGGATAAAATGAAAAGGAGTCAGTGGCATTTACTGAGCAGACATCTATTCAGACGCCTGAAGGACAAAAGTGGAAGCACTTCAAGAGCCAGTTACAATAAACTAGTTCAAAATGAGCAACTGTGTATGGGCTAGCAATTATACATCAAAATATTTGCTGGCATTTTCACTATCATAGATTGTTTCATAGAGCAAAATTACTGTTTTTGATATAAGAAATATAAAAGTGTCCTGTTGTCCCGAATGCAGAGACAGAAGCGGATGCACGTGTTGATACAAAGTTTCATAAAAGTTCAAACAAACACACAAGAAATACCAAGCAAACTAGAACAGGGAAACTAACATAAACCAAGACCTAGGAGAAGCGAGAGCATAACCTGAAAACATTTGACAAATAACACCGGACACCGAGTGTTGTAGAAGTCGTGACTTAAATACCCACATGCTCGTTAACAGAATGAGTGTCAGGTACGGGTGGTCATGTGACCGTGAAGCAGGAGTGCAGTGGCTGCTGGGAATTGGAGTCCCAAATTTCCTCCGGAGATTCATAACACTAGTGCTAACTATACAACTATATCACACGAATAGTAATTATATATGTAGAAATTAATTGCTTTTTGCCTTGTCTCTCTGTACAGTGCAGTAAGCTGTAACTAATAGCATTGTGTAACCAAGGTTGTTGAGGGAATTGGTGGCAGGATGACATGGGGATGTTCATGGGTGCTTTAAACATAAGGAGATTCAAAGGCATGTTTCTTTAAATTTGTTTTTTTTTTTTTTTCCTACATGGTAAAAAAGATTCTGCTGGTTAGCTTCACACAGCTTAATTATTTATGTCTGTCACCCTGTACAGGCTCATCAACTGCACTAGAAATATTCTGTAAACACACACTTGTGCATAAGTGCTAATACAGCACTATTTTAAGGAGAGATGAAGTTTTAGTAAATATTGTATCTACTTTGACATGTTGTGCCGTCTAATGTCAATGTGCCCTCATTTCCCTGCAGTCATAATCATGTATTTTTGGAGAACCTTGAAGTGGTAAATGAGAAGCTTTCATCTGGCTCATCACCCTGTTTACTAATTGCATCTAGTTAATCAGCTTTTTCACACAGAACAAATTTTAATTAAATAAATTATTTATTTTCCTCATATTAATTTAGTGTCTGTTCATAGTTTGCACTGTATATATATGTTTTTGATGATTTGACAGATTGGTAAAGGCAAGGGGAGGAAAAACATTTCAATAGTTAAATAATAATAACAACAATAATAATAATAATAATAATAATTATTATTATTATTATTATTATTATTATTATTATTATTGTTGTTGTTGTTGTTGTTGTTGTTATTGTTATTATTGGTGTTATTATTATTATTATTATTATTATTATTATAGGCTCAAGCAGCAATTTGTGGGGTCAAAGCACTCATCCGCACCCCTTGTGGGCAGTTCTTGCCAAAATACACAGAAGAATAAAGAGAATGAAGGGCATGAATATGCTTTTCAAGTTTTGTGATTATAGTTCAATGCTAGTTATGTGAAATGCCTGCTGAAAGCTGATTGGCTGAAAACGGTCATGGTTTTTAAGTAATTTAGTTATGATTAAAAATGCAGTTACAAATTAGCAGATCAATGCCAAATTTCAGCTCAGTTGGACTTTTGGTTCCTAACAAACAGTTATTTGGACTTAACACCTGTTTCTCAGGAAACAAAACCTCAGTTTGACACCAAACTTGTGAAGGTTGGCTATAAATCCTAGGATTAGTTTACAAAAGTAGGTTTTGCATATTATACAAATTTGCAAAAAAAAAAATCTGTCATGGTGGAAATTAGTGGGTGGGGCCTTCGGCTTAAACCAAGAAATAGGAGGAAAAAAAGAAAACATAAATGCTTGTGCTATAGCGCCACCATTAGGCCAATTGGGTTCATCTTGCTTGCCTGGGTAAGGGTAACTACCTGTTGACCAAGTTTCACATCCGTAACTGCACGATATGTTTCAGCAGAGAATCAGAAAAGAAGAAGAAGAAGAATCAAAACTATACCTTCAATGTTTGGACCCCTTTTAATAATTGTCGCTATTTTCATTGTATTGACTCTTATGACTTGCATGCCATTTTGAAAGCTTTAACTCAGAAGTTGTGTGACACACACCTGTTAGCATCATACAGCAACAGCTGCACATAGTGCACATACAGCGTAACATTTAGCTGTTGAGAACTGTTGTATCTGCTATCTCATTTGAATAACCTAAGGGAATCTGTCTTTAATTTGTCAGTAATTTCATCTGGAAAGTAGGAATGTAATGATATGCCAGTGTCCGTTTACTTGAAATAGCATTAAAATTATATTCATATAGGCGACAGAAAAATTGCTTCTAGACATGAAGAATTCCATAAAATATGCTACAAAACATTTGTTTTTAGAAAGTTTTATATATTGTGTAGTTGATGTACTCTGAGATATGTTGTCACAGTGAATATTGTACGATGCATGACAGATGGTTGGTGGGTAAGACCAGCATTAATTGGCACGTGTTAAAGCTACCACAACAGGTGTTAAAAGTAACGTGTCAGATTTTAGTCATTCATGCTAGCTATTTTTAACTTGACTCTTTGATCTAAATACTATTTCTTTATTCTTGCCCCTATTCCCTTACCACCATCTCTCATCTTTTTTTTAATCTGCATTCATTTAACAGGCACTTAGGTCTGGATCTCGTACCGAGGAAGGACTTTGAAATGGTGGATGCAGACCAGATTAGTGTTTCTGATCTCTACAAAATGGTACGTCTTCCCTGTTACAACACTTCCAATTATTTTGTGAATGATAACCATTAGTGCTAAAGACATATTAGCATATTAGCATGGCTGTTAAATTAAGTGCTAATAGGTGGGTAATAGGTGTTGTTTCCTGACACCTCTATGCCTCATAAAAGTTAGTGTTCATTCACTTACAGTTAACAGAGGGACAGTGGTCATCCATGATGTTTGTTGAAACTTTTACCAAACTCTAGTCCAGTGGATAGATTTATGGGATTGTCTTCACGGAGAAGGATAAGTGTGCTTCCCTAGGGCATGTGTGCACAATTACAGCATGTCTTTGTATGTGTATGTCTGTATGTGTGTATGTTTTTTTTTTTATTTGCAGTTTCAGTTTTAATCCTTGATATATTTCTTGTTTAGTAAGCTTCCATATTGGGTTGCTAATGTACAGTATCTAAACATATATGTTATTAAAACCCCTTTAAGTCACAGTTTTCATTATCGGATGGTTTGAGTACCTTAGCGAATATTATCAAATGATAGATTGAAAAAAGAAAACATTTAAACTGCAGATTTAACTGCCTGGATCATAAATGGCCATAAATTCTCCAAACCAACAGGCGTTAATTAAGCTTTTGAATGTTTACAAATCAACCAGCTTATTAATTTGCATGCTGTCTTTCTAGAACGAGGGCAAGCATATGCTTTTATTATTTCCGACAAAATATCACATCATCTTTCAGCTGCACTGACACATATGGCAGATTAATGGTTTAATTTCTGCCTCAAAAATACCCACTGCTGAAATGACACCATGAGAAGAGGGTGAAACTCTGCCAAGGTGATCATTACGGTGATGCCCAAGGCTGGCATGGACCGGCCAGTGCTGTCCTGGCCTTGGCACTAAGGTCTGGCACTCCTGCAGGGCCTATTGGCACTGATGCGGGAGAGTTGGCAGGGAGGTGTGCCAACTTCTCACCTTCTCCTTCTATTGCACTCACTTTTTATCTACCTTTCTCCCTTATAGAGAGTGACTTAGAAGTAAATAGTTTGGTACTGAATTCAAACCATATTTGTAAACAATTTCTCAGTGTAGTTAGTTTCAACATTCCATTCTGCATAATATATTGAGGAAAAAGTAATACAAAAAGGAGGAAATGACAAAAGCCTCTATAGACTCCAAGGAAAGAAAAAAAATCTGTGTGACATTTCAGAGACATTCCTGCATTATCATATATAAACACACAGGACAGCATGGGTCAGACCTAGTGATGGACACAAGTACTAGGTTAATTGAGTAGCCATCGAATTGATTAGTAAAATACCACTTTAAAATTCGCAAATTGATTTCAGTTACAATGTTAATTAGAGATGGCATGATACCAAATTTCTTTTCCAATACTGATGCTGACACTGAAACCTTGAGTATCAGCCTATATTGATGCCCATCCAATATTTTTTTTTCTGTAAACACTATTAAGCTGTAAAATTATTTTTTTAACTGAAGTACTTAAAAAAAAATACAGAAAGAAACACATAGGGGAGTTTTGTAGGTGACGTTAATTTTCTTTTCGTTTTTATTTTGGTAATGTGGTAGACAGGAGTGAAATCATTAACCAGAAAATGAAATAAAGAACCAGATGCACAATCACAATAATAGGAGCGATACTTTGCATTGTGTGCAAGTTTGGAGTGTGTATACAGTAAAACCCTTTAAGTGTGATTAAAGGGTGTGAAAGTGATTGACTCCAGGTGTTCATGATCAGTAAGATGGTGACTGTAAATATGATTGAGCTTGTTTGTGTTGGGTGTCCATAGGAACTATGGTTTGTGATGCATTCTAGCAGGTGTAGTGAGGCGCTGAATCCAGTGCTGATGTGACAAAAACATGATTTTTGCAGCTTTCTTGAAGTTTCACACAAAAATCTGTTATAGTTCAAATATAACTGAGTATATGAGGGGGGGACCCAAAAATCCACAGAATTTGAATGTGGCTTGACAATGATGATCACGTTTTTTGACATTAACGGACTTGTTCATAGTGTTCTTGACAATTTGTTCCCCCTGGACAGACAGTTAATCAGCGATTTTGCACTGAAGTGCTTAGGCATCTATGGGAAAGCATCAGGACAAAACTTCCAGAGTAGTGGTGCACCCAGAAATGGATCTTGCACCATGACAATGCACCTACACACACTGCGTTGTCAACCAAGAAGTTTTTAACCAGAAATCATGTGGTTATTTCTTCACATCCACCATATTCACCAGATCTTGCTCATTGCGACTTCTTTTTGTTTCCGAAATTAAAAATGAGACTGAAAGGCAAAAGATTTGTCACTGTCAAAGAAATCCAGGAAAAAACGCACGTGTCTGTAGACATGATGACAAAAGATGACTACAGGAAATGTTTCTAGGAATGGGAGAAATGCTAGGACAAGTGTATCGCATCACGAGGAGAGTATTTTGAAGGGGATTAAAGAAAAAATGCTTTGAAATTTATAACAATAGGTTTTTGTAACAATTCCGGGAATTTCTGGGTCCCCTTTTGTAAAGTATAAATATAATAAAAATCAATCCTAACAAAAAGATACAATCAAGTGTCTTTATATGTACACCTATTCCAGTTTATTCCATTTGTTACAGGATCAGAACAAATTCGTTCTTTTTTCTCCGATATCCGATCCACCATTTTTTGACGGTATTGGCTTGATAGCAATCTAATGTTAATCCATGGTGCTGACTAACTATTAATACAGTGAGGCTGTTGGACTGCAGAAATGAATACAAATGCGCCAATACTTCAACCTTTCCAAAAATAGAATGTTGGGTAAAAAGCTTTTCAGATGCCATTAAAACACAAGAACATTTTAAGTTTGCACAATAAGCTTGTTTAAGTTTAAGTTTGTACAAGAATCATGGGTGTAGTCAGCATGGAGTCAATGCAGGGGTGGCCAACATATAATTAATAAAAATATCATTTTTATTTAAAGTTTAAAATAATCATTCAACCATTCAACCTAGGTAGCCACAATGACACAAAAAAAATCTTTTTTAAAGTCCCTATGAAATCAAAATGTTTTTTGACTTAGTATGATTGTTAGCCTTAAGGTTATCTATAAGCTAGTGTGCTCCAAGACAAAAATCATATTTAGAAGATATACATTAAAAATTTACAGTCTCTCTCTACCACCAATACGGATCAACATTTTTGTTGACATCATTATGCACTTCAGCTTCTCATCAGATGTCCTCTCCAATCAAATACTCTCTAGAATCTGAAGTGTCCCGCCCCTAACAGTATAAAAAGCACCTTGCCGAAGTTGCCGTTGTTAAGCAAGAGAAATCATATCAGCAAGCATGGGTCTTGAATGTGTCTTTGGCTGTTCGAATGCATGTATTTTATTAAATTTTCCAACTGTAATTTGGTTAAGAAGGAAATTCATTCAAGTTGAAGAAAGAAGCTAAACGCTACTGGCTTTTTAAAAAGGCTGAGGAGCCACTCGATATGTCCTGACTTCCTGTTTCAGTGACAATTATGTCAACACATCGAATAATGATGTGTGTTTCAAAGCACTTCACGGGGACTTTAACAAGTGAGCCCTGACCAAGGAGGCAGCATAATAGTTACCACAAACAATTTTCGGACACAACAAATACAGTGATGCTTCAAAGTTTGTGAACCCTTTTTGAATAATTTTCTTTTTTTCTGCATATGTAACCTAAACCATCCTCAGATTTTCACACAAGTCCTCAAAGTAGATAAAGAGAACCCAATTAAACAAATGTGACAAAAATATTTTACTTGGTCATTTACTTATTGAGTAAAATTATCCAATATTACATATCTAGCCAATATGAGAGAGACCTTTAGTTGCCTAGAAGTTACCCTGGGTTCCTTTGTGACCTTGCGGACTATTACACGTCCTGCTCTTTGAGTGATCTTTGTTGGGAAGGGAAACAATTGTCTTGAATTTCCTCCATTTGTACACAATCTGTCTGACTGCAGATTTGTGAAGTCTAAACTCTTTAGAGATGGTTTTGTAACCTTTTCCAGCCTGATGAGCATCAACAGTTCTTTTTCTGAGGTCCTCAGAAATCTCCTTTGTTCATGCCATGATACACTTCCACAAACATTTGTTGTGAAGATCAGACTTTGATAGATCCCTGTTCTTTAAATAAAACAGGGCGCTCACTCACACCTGATTGTCATCCCAGGGATTGAAGTCACCTGACTGTGACTTTAATTTCACCTTCAAATGACCTGCTAATCCTAGAGGTTCGCATACTTTTGCCACTCACAGATATGTAATATTGGATCATTTTCCTCAATAAATAAATTACCAAGTATAATATTTGTCTCATTTGTTTAATTGGGTCCTCTTTGTCTAGTTTTAAGACTTTTGTGAAAAGCTGTTGATGTTTTAGGTCATATCTATGCAGATATATAGAAAATTCACAAATTTTCAAGTACCACTATATATGGGGCATAACAACAACAACAAACACTTATAACAACACTTTAAAACTGCAGTAAAAAAAAACCAAGACCATGCATATGGAAACAGTTGTAGCAGGGTTACCACTTGCATGTCGTTTGCTTGTCAATATTTTGAAATCCTCTATGTCACATATGGTGACAGGATCATGCAGTCTCTCCCTAGAGACCAGCTGCAACATCTGAATGCATGTTTGATCGTAGTAAGTCCATAAGATGAAATTAATTTGCTACCACACTTGAGATTACAAAGTAGTAAAGGCAAAATCTGGTGACAAGGAATTTCATTTGAGTGACTGTTGGAAAATGATGGATATGATGTATGTGAAATATGCAAACCTAACTACCTTCCCTGATGTTGTTGTATTGACTGCAGTTCAACTGCAGGTGAAGTAAAAAAAAAAACATAGGTGATCCATTCATGTGTCTGGTGCGAACAACATCTGATCAATGCATTTGTTGAATGAATAAATATAAGTTAAAAGTGATAATGTAAAATTGTGGCAAAAGCAGCCATTATATGTCCATATTTAAGAATATATATCAGCACTGAGAATAAAGTGCTCACTGCACTATAACACTCTTGGAGAACCATCTTCTCAAACTCTTTTTGGAAGTGTGCTAGTGTAATGTGTTGTGTTGGCGTGCTAGAGTTTCAGTTCGTGGGAGGAAGAGGAACTCCTTGCCAGTACCAAAAACACAAACCAGAGCATGCAGAGCTGTAAAAACCTCCATATTTACCTGCCTTTAGGCAACACTGAACCAAAAAGTAGATCTTTGGGTTACATTCCAAACTTCTGGAGATGTTTGGTTTATGTTACTATGTCTGGATAGCAGAATATACCAATTGTATATCTTGATTGTTTAAAGGATTAATAAAATCACATTATTTATTTATTTATTTTTATTACATGGGTGGGTTATTTATTTATTTGTTTGTTTGTTTGTTTATTTGTATATTTTTGTGTATTAATTAGCAGTAATTGTGAGTCTGTAAAAGTGAAATAAATATATATATTTCTTCCATGCAAGGTGAATATTAAAACTCCCAGGGAACAATTGAACCACAATACAGGTTTTTTGGGGATTGAAGTCCTGCATTTAATAATAATCTAAGCAACTCTTTTCTAAAGCCTTTTCTCTTTGTGCAGCTCTACAGGTAGTATGTTAATCTTTCATTTTCCTCATTTATTTGAATGATTTATCTGCAATTTAAGATTGAAATGATGTATTAGCAAAGGAATTGTATATTACTGAATTGTAAAAGCTTTTTCAAAGAGAATAGGAGGGGAAAAATCTAACAATAAGTAAAAAATAGAAAGCGACACAATAATCGCGAATGAGTAGACATGACCAAAAAAAAAGAACCCCTTGTCTAAATTTTCTCTCAAATATTACAACTGCAGAAAAGTAAAAAAAAAAATAAAATATATAGGACATGCTTTCTAACTTCACTATTCAGGATTAATGGGTCCCTCAAGGCGTGCATTTAGCATAGCTAATGATAAAATAACCAAGAACAGAAGGAAGATGTTTGTTTTCAGTGTGTTTCTAAATCAGGAGGTCCCCTGCTGGAGTTGAGGATGAGGCCTCGCTAGCTGTCAGGCTTTCGTGATGTCTGCACCTTGCTGTTGTTTTAATCTGCGCCAAAGTTACACAATCAGAACACGATCAGATAACGCAGAGTCAGGTTTAATGTTGCGTTGAGTTGCATGTCTCTATTGGCGGGATCACAGAGGGGGTCTGCGCTGATTTATTCAGAACACTCACAAAGCCTCAAGAGGGGGAACATATGCTTGGTAGTAGAGCTTCATAATTCACTCACAATCCTGCAGCAAAGATGAATGCAGCAAAGATGTGTATGTGTGTGAATGTGTATGAGGGCTGTGCTGCAATATGGTATAAATATCATATCACAGTTCTAGAAGACATTTTAACAATAGATGAAAAGCATCACAATATTTTGGTTTGTTAAGAAAATGCCATCCCAGTTCAATAAAGTGTGTCGTGTTCTCCCCATGTGGGCTGCTTCTGAGTTCTCCAGTTTCCTCCCACCTTCCATGGTGGGTGGATTGGTGACTCTAAATTGCGCCTAGGTGTGAATGAGTGTGTGCATGTGTGTGTACATGGTACCCTGCAATGGACTGGCGTCTCACATTATGCCCAGTGCTCCCAGGATAGTTATTTAGTTTGTTTGTTAGTAAGGAAGAAAGTTGTACAGTGATGGAGCACACACACACACACACATTCATATATACAGTATCTCACAAAAGTGAGTACACCCCTCACATTTTTGTAAATATTTGATTATATCTTTTCATATGACA
>JANDJT010000114.1:15396497-15422685 GCA_024331685.1 Stegophilus panzeri | reverse complement strand
AACTAATTAACAAGTAATGAGTTACTATGAAAAAACAGATACATCTATATCAGTATATCCACCACCCCAAAAGTGTATGTTTGGCAGTGTTTGAGTGAGTGTGTGTGTTAACCAGAAAGCTAATTTCTGGGTACAGTTACATTATCCTGTCTTAAACTGTAGTCTTTTTCCTCTCCCTTGAGGAGAGCCTGTAATATAGGGGACAGGGGGAAAATACTGCTGCGAGCCAGTTACAAACCATCCACGGCCCGATACCAATCCAACATGGTTGGAAACCTCGGCTGTAGGATACAAAACATTGAAAATTCGCAATGGGCAAATTGGCAGTGAGAAATGCTTCACAGCTATAAGCTCCCAGCTGCATGATTTAGCCACAGTTCAGTTTCTTTCAGATTCGGCAGTAGGTATGCCTTATTTTGAATGCTGCTGTTGTGGAAATCAGGTGCGCCCTTCGACACACTCCCTCTCTGACTTCCTGTTTGAAAAAGAAATGCATAAACATATGTAATCAAATCATAGCTCTCAACTGAAGAGTACATCGCAAAAGAATTGATGCCTCCTTGCTTCTTTTATCCTACCCACTTCAGGCTGTAACCATGGAAATCGATCAGAGTCACTCAAGATTAAGGAAGTACCAGTTCTTTGAATAGTGTATGATCAGAGGAATTGAGGATCGAGGAGAGATGAGGTTTTAAGATTAAGGATATACCGGTGAATCCTACCAGAATATTTATTTATTTTTATTTTTTAGTCTGGCATGTGATGTAAGCATATGGTATAAACACTTCACTGCTACCAACAAAAAAAAGCATACAAATGAAATCCTTGGATGAAAGTCAAATAATATGCCTTCCTTTAAAACAAGAGAAGTCAGATGGTGAGTCAGCATTAACATTTAAGCAAGTGGAGCTTCTATGAGCAAGGACATCTCATTTGTTTGTTCTCGATTCTTTCTGTCCTCATTCCCCAAGAAGCAAGGAAGGGAAACAAGGAAAGGAAATGAGAAGATGCAATTTACACTACATGCCATGTGCACTTTCACTGCAGTCCTGTTGGAAACACGCTTCAAATGGAGACCACCCACCGCAGCAATTTGTAGAATTGCTCCAAACTGAAGTGATGAAAATTATTAGACATACAAGTGTTCTCACTGCGAAGGATGGAGACTCCGGAGTGAGTAGGGCTTAGTCATGATCACTTCAATATGGACCTTAAATGCAGCAAATGTAATTAGAGCGGAGGTGGGGCTTACTGATTGTTGTTTTTTTTTTTTTTTAATAAATAGCATGAGTCTGAAAAAATAAATTAACTGAAACAGGTTAGATTTAACACTGATTGAATCACCTGCTGTGATATTGTTAGTTTAATATGAGAGTATTCATCGGGATGGAACAAACTTGTCTCAATTATTTCCAAGGCATTTCGCTAAAATATTTATCACAGCGTTTTTGGGGTTTTTGGGGTTTTTTCCATCTAGTGTGTGTGTGTGTGTGTATTCGTGTATTAATTAAACGTGAATGTGAGTCTGCAAGTATCGGCATTGGGAGTTTGTGCATTTGTGTGTGATAGTGCTGTCAGACCAAATTTCACAGTTCAAGGTCTCATGTTCTTCTTGGCTTCCTAATGTATGTCTAGTACAACACACGTTTTGCAAACTTTACTGCTATAAGACCTTCATTGCTTCATGTTGGAAAAATTTTCTAGAACAGCGATTCTGACAATAGTTCCAGTATATTAATGCCCTTGTTCTAATACATTATTGTTTCTATAGGAACAACTCAGATGTTGACTTTCTTGATGTATGATACTCATGAACAGATACTCTTTTCAGAACTATTTTCCCCAATTTGATCACCTGCCAATTCCTGTTCACCAGCCAGCTCTCCTTTATCATAAAACAGCTAACTACCTAAAACTAAGTCAACTACCACATCTTTTTGAACTGCTGCTCATGCTGCATCACAAGGCAGCAAAACACACTTGGAGGAGAACACTATCTGCCCTCTTCCACATACATGAGCTCACAGATGCCGATGATTGGCTAGTGTCTCTGTGATTGACAGGGGAGAGAGAGTATGCCATCCCTTCCATTCAGAGAGTGTTCACTTGGTTCCTAGCCTACATATGGCTGTGGCATCACCAGGATATTACTGATCATTTATAGACGGAGTCTCTAATCTCAGCACTTTATAACAGTAACTGTAAGAGCCGTTCCTTTAAGTTTTCAGGATGGATGGCTTTACGTTTTTTGTGCAGAAAACTTCTTGAATTGGCGAAATTGCAATTGCACGAAATTGTTTTGCACAGTGATGTTTGTTGGTAAATGAGACCTTTTAGCTATACTCATGTTCGACGCACGTGAATCGAAGAGGGTTTTGGCTGAATGCACGTCGTGATGACATGACGACATGTTTTGGCCTAAATCTGCAGAAAATCTGCGGTAATTTTGAAAAATTGCAAACTCCTCCGAATATTGCAGAGTTCGCTTGATTTTGCATTCATTTCTGCGATTGTAAAATAACTAAATCCTGGATGGACTCTATAATTTAACGGATAACATGAAGTAACATCTCAAGTTTTGCAGATGTTCCTAAACATTAAGTGTAACTACAGACTCCTAAAAAGTACAATGTGTTGCTGTTTGATTCATTTAAAAATGTAATCGACTCTGACACTTTGGTGTCATTGATGATTCCCCCCCCCATTGTATTAAATACATTCCTTGTAATATTCAGCAATTGTACTATATTTACTTGCTGCTACTAACAGACTTCCCTAACCCGGTGTATGTGTTTCTTCCCCATATGTCACAGCGTTTTATTCAGTATGGTTTGTTGTTTTTGCCTCAGGCCCTCCCCCCCAACTCCCCCCACCACACACACATCCACTTGAGATGCAGCTGGTCTACTGCTAGGCTCTAAGCACAGCAGACACACACATCACTTAGGATTTTTTTCACGATATGGTTTCAAGAATTTCCTATCTGCTTTCACATCATTCTCTCTTTCTTTCTTTCTCCCTCCCTCCTTTTCTCCTCTAACAGCATCTGTCCAGCAGACACAGTGTCCAGCAAAGCACATCACAGGTACACAAATCTCTTCCTTCCTGCGTGAATAAAGTCGTCACCTTTCACAACAGTTTTTCTTCACACTGAACAGTCTAACCATTTTATAGGTCGTTGTTGACTTCAGGCTAAAACCTGACACTAAACCTGGTTTTACAGCTTGTTAGCAGTTTGTTAGAGAAGTCTAAGGTGAATTTGAATCTGTTCGAGTTGTGAGTTCATCTCAAGGTCAGGACATGGTTAGTCATGTTTATGCACATTGATCAATTTTCTATTAATGTTTATTCTTGCACTGGTGCCACTATTCTTCACTCATAGAAAATATAACACGTATACAAACAAGTGACTGAATCAGTATCATGTGTTAGTTATTAAGGCAAGACACAATCAATCTTTGTCAGTGGATAAAAAAATATTTTTGTATTTATTTATGCACATCTTATTAAATATGCATATATTGGCATACTTTATAAACCAAAAGTCTAGTCTGTGCATAGTGTTACACTTAAATAGTTTAGCATTTAATTACAAACACATTATGCACTGTTATAAAAATAGCTGTATGCCATTTTTCAGTATCTATCATTCCTCGTCATCAGCAGTTAATCCCGTTATTAACATTCAGAAATCTATGGGTAATAATGGGTAAAGATTATTAAAGATTTTAGGATAGGAATGTACCTGTAAAATTTCGTTAATACAGGTCAAATAGAAACAGAGTTTTTTGGGGGGTTTTTAATGAGAAAAATGAGTTTTAAATAAATATGATTTAATGAATTTCCACAGTAGTTAGTGTGGTTTATAAAAGAAACTGATGTACCACAGTTTTAATATAATCACACATACATTGACGAAGCAGGAAACAAGCTTAGGGGTGGAGCTTAAGCCTTCTTTAATGTTGATAAGTTTCAGATAATGCAGTGGTAACAAGTGGAAAAAAACAGTGAAATAAACATATCACTGCAGAATTTTGCACAATTTTGCTGAGTGTTATAGATGCAATTTATCCAAATATCTGATTGAAGTGACCAAAAGCTGCATTTCTGCCTGCAGTGCCATGCCTTAAGTGATGACACTACATGTAAATGTGTTTCTGTTTATTAAATTACATATGAAGTCTTTAGGAAGAGTGTCTAAGTGTCTTTTATTAAAAGTGTTTAATTTACATATCAAAATAATTATCTTATATTTTATCATGGAAAATTATATTATGCTGTTTAAAATACCAAAGTAGACCATTAGATTTCTAAAAACATAAATTCAAGACACTTAAAAAAAAAAAAAAAATAAAAAAAGAAGAGATGTGATTGCTTTCACTGCAAAGGACCAAAATCAGGAACACTAGAGGACAGTCTCAGAAGGACAAACACTATCCAAAAATGCTGCCTACATAAGCATCCTACGCCTGAAAGAAACACAGGGGAGGAATCCCCTTCACAATATTTTGTGTGGTGAATATCACAATATCCTCTATAACAAATTATAGAAAAAATATAATGATGAAGAAATTAGAATGAATTTTCTCATAATATATGGATTAATTCCGAAATGTGTCTGAAGTACATGTCTAAAAGCTGTATATTTTATAGAACATTATCCATATGAAATAACATTATATATTCCACTCTTCTTTGATGTATCATGTGTGAGGAAAAATGCATATTAACAGAGAAATACTACACTATATATCTAATATATAGTGTGCATGTAAAGTAGAAAGTACCAACGTGCAAATCTGGCATTCAGAAAAAAAATGATCCACAATTGCAACTCTAAAATGAAATGCTAAATTAAAAGCGTTATAATTAAAGATCATTACATTAAAATATAGTCTTTATATATATATATATATATATATATATATATATATATATACAGTACTAGGACTTTATTTCAGTATTATTCAAGGTCTCCAAGAACAAATGAAACACATTGATTAGTTTTAGTCCTACATGTTGTATTCATAAATATTAAGCATCAGCTGAGTCTAATGTATTAGCTTCCATAATTTATTAATTATGGAAATGAAATTGGGTGCATATATAGTATTCAGTCTTGCATATGTATTGACCACACACAGTTTTAAAACCTGGAACTTAAATGGATTTAATTGTATGTCATGAATCTACACAAATAGAACATATTAATGAAATGGGGTGGGGAGATTAGTATAGTTTATAAAATTGTTTACAAATAAAAATGATCAAAGTTGCTTAGGTATTTACCCCCAGTGCTTGGAAAACCCCTAAATTAGCACTTTCCATCGGAAGTCACAATCACTTGAATGGAGTCAACCTTTATGCAATTAAAGTGTCACATGATCTCAGTATAAATACACCAGTATACACCTGTAACAATCTACACCTGAGATTCTTAGAGAAAACATCTAAACAAACAGCATTATGAAGAAAGTGAAGAAAGAAATTTCTGAAAAATTATTAGCTAGGGTTTGGCTATTTAAAAAAATCCAAACTTTGAATATCCCATGGAGTGCCATTAAATCTTTTAGAATAATGCACAACCTCAACTAAAAGTCAATTACCTGTTAAGGAGGACATTAATGCAAGAAGCAGCCAAAAAATAATAATTTGCAAAATGTAATATTACTGGATATTTTGTGGAGAGTCATGGCCGTAGTTCCCAAATACCGGGGGGATTTGCTTATTCAAGGCACTTACCATCCCTTAATTTTCAGAACTAATTTTATTGAATGTAATTAAAGCTTTTGTCTTTTTTTCAAGGGGGACAGCATGCGGCAGCGTCATGGTGATGCATGTCGGGTTCCCGTCCCTCACCACCTGTTTGTCAATCTCAAGAGCTTTACTTACAACACCATAGGAGAAGACACAGACATTTTCTTTTCCCTCTATGACCTTCGGGAAGGCAAACACATAAGGTGAGGAGCATTATGAGTCATTATCCCAAGAAAGGCAAAATCATAATGAGATTTTTTTATTGAGATGGGAAACGTTGTGTGTTCAGTCCTTATGCGTTTATTGGTTTGGGGACTCAAATTATTTTTGAGGTTATATGATGCAAGGAATCCAAGACATTCAGTTTAGATTTTGCTTTCTGCACACTACTCAATGACCCCATTTCCTGTCCTTAGGGCATATTAGTATAAGTAAGTAGTAAGTAAGTTTTATTCATAACGCACATTTAAAACAACAGTAGCTGCCCAAAGTGCTGTACGTAAATACAGACAGGGCCCAATAAATAGGGGTCATGGTGGCTTAGTGGTTAGCATGTTTACCTCGCACCGCCGTGTTTTTGGGTTGAAATCCCGCCTCCGCCCTGTTTGCATGTTTTCCCTATGCTTCCGGGGTTTCCTCTGGGTACTCTGGTTTCTTTCCCCAGTCCAAAGACGTGCTCTGTAGCCTTATTAGCATGTCCAGATTGTCTGTAGTGTGTGAATGTGTGTGCCGTGTGATGGGTTGGCACCCCATCCAGGGTGTGCCCCGATTTCCCTGGGATACGCTCCAGGCTCCCCCACGACCCTGTATAGGATATTCTTTATGGAAGTTGGATGAAATAGCAATAATATATAGTAATATATAGTAATAATTGTAATAACAATAAACAAACAAACAAACAAATAAATAAATAAATAGGAGAATTAATAGTGCAGATTATTCCAAATAAAAAATTCCCTGCTAAGCATTGCTACAAAAACAGTTCTTAGGGTGCTGCTGTGTGCCCTTCTGGAAGGTA
Source organism: Stegophilus panzeri (assembly GCA_024331685.1). Classification (NCBI taxonomy): domain Eukaryota; kingdom Metazoa; phylum Chordata; class Actinopteri; order Siluriformes; family Trichomycteridae; genus Stegophilus; species Stegophilus panzeri. The sequence goes on along the minus strand of JANDJT010000114.1, from coordinate 15,415,910 downwards.
TCTTCATGTGCCACATTCTGCTTGTATCTTCTCCTCAGAGCTAAGGAGGGCCTAGCAAACACAATACCTAGAAACCTTCATGAGCTTACAAATGTATGCACAAAATACTCTTTGATGGTGCCAGAGTATTTTGCAGTATGTTAATGTTAGTGTCAGTTATGGCTAATCATTTTATGAGATGGAAGGCTTAAAATCTAATGTCTATAAACAGTTATTAGGGTTCAGAATAATGCACTATATAACATGATAAACAGAAATAGTGACCATGATAAACACAAAAGCACACACTCTTCAATCAGTACAAATTACACAAATGGACAGACAAATGAAAAAAGTTTAATTTAGTGGTTTTTTTTTGGTTTGAACGAAACGTTTCATTCAAACAACAACAAAAAAAACCACACTAATTTTACATTTGTACTTTTGATTGGACAATGTGCGCTTATTCTATCTACTTTTATTTTCTCCCCTAAAGGTATTTTAGGGAGAAAGATTTATAGAGTAAATAATTCACCTTGTTCACAAAAAAAAATATTAGTTTACATCAAATAATCTTAGCCGTATTAACACATTTATGTATACCAGCCACCTCCCATAACCACTCTTACTCTGTTTTCAATCACAGCTAGAAGTGTTTGATATAATATTTTTGCCTACTGCTACTCTAGCAAACCCAGCCCTTGCAATTTAATTTGATTTGTGCTTCTGTGTATGATAATGGTACATGATAAAGGAATGATTTTCATGGTGCTGAAAGATTTCAAGTATTTCCAAAAAAATAACCAAGTCAAAACTGACCCACACTGTCCTTATTAAGGTGTTTTCAAGAACAGGTCAGGTACTGCTTTTAATAAAGCATAGATTACCAGGGGAAAAAGAAGCAGGAGAAAAAGAGAAAACATAGATAAAGTTGGCTAAAATGGAAAATTAATATAAAATCCAGTTTATAAAGTCCAACTTTCTGTGAAACCCACTTCCTTGCTGGTTCAAAAGAGACCAAACTATATAACTTAAGCACTGAAATAAATGGCTTTTCAATCCACTATTACACCTCATATTAAACATATTTATTTGTATCTTAATTTGTCTTAGTGACAACATTGCCTCACTTTTTATCAAAATGACCCAAAATGCCAAATTTCCAGTTTTTGTAATGATAACTTATAAGAAATTAAGCCATCTCTGAGACTTTCCTGTACCGATTGCTGGAAACATTCAGGGTGTAAATGGTCTTCTAGAAAACTTCTACAGCTGAAGATTTCTCTAAAATACAGATTCTGTCTCAACTTTTGTCTCAAATTGTCCCAAAATATCTGCAGACTAGAAATGACCAGTGATCACTTAGCTGTATGGACTGGGTGGGATTATAACATGGGTAAAAATCTAGGTTAAAATCTACAGCTTTAACCATAATCCTATATCATGTAGAAATTTTAATCATGTAATCAAGTAGAAATATGAATCAAATGAGTGCCGTGTATGTCAGAACACTTGTCTGTATACTATTATCTTCTAGTGTTGTCAAAAACCATCTCGTTATTTCTAGTTTCTTGATTATTTTGAATTTCTGTAGAAACTCTTAAATCAGTTGTTTGTTTTTTTCTCACTACATTGCTTTGTGGACAATTCTCACAGTCCTTGGACCATGTTTGAATGCTGTGTTATCTGTTTTGGGGGCTTGTGACCTCTTCTACACAACCCAGGGACAAGATTTGAATAACAAAAAGCAGGACTAGGTCATCCGGCCAAACAAAAAGGGTACCAATACTCAGACTTTGGCTAACAGCTTGGGAAAACTTGTTGTCACAAACGTCCTTGCCCCCAGAGGCTTGGCAGAATTGGGAAGAGGAAATGAGTATCAGCTGGGAAGACAATCATTATTTTCCTCCATGCTGTCACAGCGAGAAACACCCTCACAGGAATTCTGGCAAGCATAGTGCCCACAAGCTCCATACGAGCCATTATATATTATTCTGTCTAATTTCATCTTTGCTGACTTTGGAAATAACTTTTTAGAAGTTTGATGGACATCTTGTTTGTGACTGGTAATTAACTCTGGATTGATTACTGTACTGTTGATTGTGACAAGCATATATGTATATGTCATTCACATTTTATGATAAGAATTCTCTGCACAACCTCAGTTCTCCTGCTTGAAAGACCCTCAAATATGATTTTGCGTGAAGGGAAAAAGACACACACAGAGAAATGTAGATGCTTGCCGAAGGCTTCCAGAACCTTGCTGCGAGTCTCCTGTGAGAGTTTCCACTGCTAAGATGAAGTTGATCTGTTACTACAGAGACATCATACACCCATTTGTCTCTTTATGTCTCACTCTCTTGGTCTGTCACAATCTATTAACTTAGTGGACCTTAAGCGACATTACAGCAAACTTTCCCAGTGTGTGTTTAGCTTTGCTCCTCTTCCCTGCTTCTGAAACCCACAAATTGTATGCAAGCTGCGTATCAAACCATAGCAAAAGAAGCATGATATAATTATTTCAAAAAAATTATACTTCATTTTTTTAGAATTACATACTAGGATTTTTATAGCCAACCCTTACAGTTGTAGAAATAGCAGACATTTGATACCATACTTTGTCTATCACAAACATTTTGACTTTGGATAGTTTTTAAATGTACCACATTTTGTGTAACATTATATAAGCCCCGCCAGTCTAATGCTAGCCAAATAATTAGTCACAACATCTTGGCCTCTCTCTCTCTCACTCTCACTCTCTTGCTCTCAATTTCTGTCCACCCACTCATCTGAGTCTTGACGGTCCATTAATGGTCCTGCAGCCTCCCACTTGAAAGCTGTCCACTGCTCATTTCCACAGTCAGCCCAAAATTGTATTACACCTCATTGCAATTAAGCAAAGATAAGCCTGATGCTTTATTCAGATCTGGAAGCAGTATCCCAATAATTCTCCAGCTAAATGTGAGAAGTATTAGCTCCCGTTGGTAACTATTGAAAGCTTTTCTCATGAAGATATTATAGTAAGTGTAGGAAACTGTCAGGTAATGAAGGCGAAGACGGAAGCAAGTGCAGAATAAGTTTAATACAAATCAAAAGAAAACACAAAAAGAAACTATGAACACATGGCAAGGTACCAGGACTACAAAACAAACATGAAACAATCCATAAGAGACAAGAGAGCATAAGATGACAACAGAATACAAATGCAAGATCAAGAGTGCAGTGCAAACTGTGACTATATATACACACAAGTGCTCATTAACATCAATGTGAATCAGGTGCACGTGGTCATGTGACAGTGATGCCTTGGGGTGCAGTGGCTGCTGGGAACTGTGGTCCCGTTCGTTGTGGTTTGTTCTGGCATATCCATGACAGAAACTGTATGCCTTTTTATTTCCTCTATTCCCGCTCCACACATTAACCACAACATCTGGCCCAGCTTGGTCCCCTGCAGCTCTCTGAATGGTCCTGCTGTGTCTTATTCATTTGACTGCTCATTCTGATTTCCCACAAAATAATACAGCTGTTGTGCCAGTAAGACTCAAGGACTTAAGTAAGCCTTTGATGGAACCATCAAAAACATTTGAAATCCTCTCTATTTGTTGGTATGATTTTGTCAGTTGGTGGCACCGTGAGGCAGCAGATAGTGTTGATGCCACAGAGCTCCTGATTTGGAGATACTGAGCTCCAGTTACTGCCTGTGAAGAGTTTTTCATGTTCTGACAGTGTCTTTGGGTTTGTTTTCTCAGAGTACTCCAGTTTAATACTAACATGCCAGTAGGTGGATTTTCAAGTTGTATTCCTTCCTTGTGCCTGGTGTCCCAGGGGTAGGATCTGCAGTGATCCTGACTAAAATGAAATGACTACTGAAGAGAAATGAATGAATGACTTTTGTAAGTTGTCTAGTATATAGTGTAGGCGTACAGTCCCTATTTTCCTCTACCCTGTGTTCAGTGTGGACAGCATGGTGGCACAGTGGGCAGCTTGGGTTACTGTCTATGTTGAGTTTTATATGTTCTTCCCATGTCTGTGTGGATTTCCTTTGGGTTCACTGGGTTTCCTCCCACCTTCCAGAAGAGGCATTTGGTTAAATTAACTACTGTATTCTCAATTGCCCCTAGGTGTGAATGTATGTGTATGGTACCCTGTGATCCAGGGTATATTCCCACTCAAATGCAGTGTTCCCAGCTTCGAATACACCATGACCCTGACCAAGTGGTTACTTAAGATGAACGAATGAATGAATGTGTTCAATGTGTGTGATTGTGAACTGTCTCAGGGTTTATTATGACTGGCTTGGGAAACATGGTATGATACAGTATAGGTTTTAGACTATTTTACAGATTATACTGTTTAGACTACCAGCACCATCAGCCTGCAACATTGGAAACAATTTGGACAGCATCAAAAATGGATGGACAATTTTGAGCATACCTTTTCAATAAACTTTTTTTTCAAATTCAGCTGCCAAGTTCTTGATGTACTTTTCCTTTCATTGAGTCTTTCACTGCCTTTCGAACTTGACATGATTACATAACCGACCACTCAATTGAAAACTCACTTCATCCCCCAGTACTTGATTGATTTATTATCCTGAAAATCTATGCTTGTTTCATTCCTTTTTTTTGTCAGTTCTCAGCCAGTAAACAACCTGAACCTGCCTCTTATCATTAAGCAGATCATTCATCAACCTTATAGCCTTTTTGGCATTTGTGTAACTATGCTAAAACATGTAACCGTCTTTAAAATTCACTAACAGTAGTCAGAGCTACCTTTGAATTGAAAAAAGCCAAAGAAACACTTCTCTGTTAACAATGAAAGGGTTTAATGACTACCTGTCATTGCTTGCAAAGGACAATGTTGTTTCCTCTAGTGAAGGCTGTTGTTGCTTTTCTGCAAACTGATTGAACATTCTTGGCAGGGCAGCTTGTCAAATCAGTAAGTCAGCTAGTGTGCAATGATGCATATTCCCATGCTGGTGAACATACAAACGTGAACAACTGAACAGACGTGTCAGGAATCTTGTTGCATCGAGTTCACGTGAATGCAGTTTGGAGAGTGTCATTTTTTTTTTAGCTTCTGGAAACCACAGACAAGTGACCATACGCAAATAGTCCTTAATTGATGGTTTTTCATGAGTCCTCAGGCATAGCTGGGGTCAAAACAGAAAAGGTTACCACAGGCAAAAGCACACAAATATAAAGTGATGAGTCATGGTAAACAGGAATTAGAAACTATAATTAAGACAAATTAACTACTTAAATAGTAAGTAATATTAAAGAAAGCAAGAATTATAAGACAGAAGTTGAACTTAATCAAATAGAGCTGAGCAGTTAAGAGCCCACCAATGGCTCTCAGAAAATTCCAGGATTTGAACTGGAAGTTTTCCAAACACTAGTTCAGAATCTTCTCTAGTAAGCTACCACTGACCTCTGTGAGTGTCTAGGAGTCCTTCTTGTTTATCTCAAATCCCCTCTGCACATATATTTTTAAGTAAGAGAGATAAACCACTGCACTAAGCATTAAGCATGCTGGAGAGCTGCAAATGGAAATAATGAGAGGTATCCACCTGTTTTACTTCATCTCTGTCCCATTAATGAATGCATGCTGAGTGTTTGCTGGGGTGAATTTCTGGGAAATTAGGAAGCTTGATAACAAACCCAAACAGATAGAAATGGAAAACAGGAAACAGAACAAAGAATGACACCAAGGAAGATAACATTGGGGGAGAAAAGCTATATCTAGAAGGATTAAGTTTGCCCTGTCAGGAGGAGTTTCAAGTAGAACTCCTTTCCGAAGATAAGAACCCTTAATATCCAAATAATTAATGAACAACATACAGTGGTGGTTAGGGATGTATTTGGCCACATCTTGATGTGTCCTGGACAATATAGAGGGCTGACTAATAACAAGTCTTTGAGGGTTTCTCACTGAATCAAGTTACTTTTTAAATGTCCAGCCTTGCTGCTGTGTTGGGTACATGTGATACTTTTCAGTGTCTTTGGGAAGAACATTTTACGAATGTTATATTAATTAAGTCCACTCTCATATATAGGGTTCTATAACATATTTAAGCTAACAAGGGTAACATATATATTGATTGAGGCAGGACCCAAGACCGTGTACTCAGCATGTTTTATTGTGGGCAATCCAAGACTCATCATCATAGTCAATAGCATGGGTCAATAATGAAACAGGCAGCAGCAAACTAAGCTACACTACGTATATGCCCAAAAGTATTTGGACACCTGACCATACCCCAAACTGTTGCCACAAAGTTGGAAGCACACCACTGTCTAGGATGTCTTTGTATGCTGTAGCAATAAGATTTTGACTCTGGAATTAAGGGACTCAAACCTGTTCCAGCATGACAGTGGCCCTGTGCACAAAGCAAAGTCCATAAAGAGATGGTTTGCCAAGGTTGGAATGGAAGAACTTGAGTGGCCTGTTTTGCAAAATTTCCTGATTTTGAATGCCAACTGGGCACCAAGCCTTCTCACTTGACATCAGTGTCTGACCTCACTATGCTCTTGCGGCTGAATTAGCACCAATCCCCACAGCCACGTTTCAAAATCAAGTGGAAAGTCACAGAACAGAGGGGGCTGTTACAGAAGCAAGGGAGTCACTTAGGGGTTCAATGGTCAGGTGTCCACATACTTGTGCCTATAGCGCATATAATGTGCATATAATGTGCATATAACATGTAAGAATCAATAACTAGAACAACCTGGAAACAGGAAACCAAGGCTCAGAGCTTAATGGTACAGTGCATGATACAGTTGTCAAGACTTTGCGTAGAACAATGATGCAGAGGATAAAAGAGGGCAAAATAACCACAAACACAGAACAGTTAAGCTCAATCTGTAATAGACCAATGACGGGACAGGGGTGCAGACAGGATGAAAACCAAAAACGAGGGCACATGATGAAAGAAACAAAAGCACAAGAAGAACTAATAAGAATTTTGATTATAAAATAATTATTAAGGGAGATAGCATGTTTGTATACTGCTCCATTAAGAAATATGGCATTTCTTTTAATTACTACATTTGCTGCAATGGACTCCATGTTGGAGTGTATAAAGTTTAGAAGGGACATGTTATCTGTATATTTAGCCATTGGATGGTATTGTTATAGGAAATGCTATTATACAGTTGGATAGTAGTGCTATATTAAAGCTGTCAAGTGTATTAAATGACATGAAAGCATGCAACAAATAAATTACCAGACACGAGCTTGAAACTCCTGTCTGTTGGACACACAAGTATGTGAGCTACAGTACATGAATCATTTTATGTGGGCTAGTATTAAAAAGGGCACCAGTTTATAAGCAGTGTGATATCTTCTACCCACAGCAGTTTATATAAAAAAAAAAAAAAAAAAAACAAGTTTAAAATTCAAGAACATTGATAACTTTATATCCCTGTGCACTATGGACAAGTTCATTAGAGATGAATGTGTGCGAGAGCAGGTGTGAACGGGGCCAGAGAGACAAATGGTTGGCGCAACTCTAAATGACTTTTCTTCTTTTAAAGAAATATGTCTTCATCCGATGCAGCATCTGTCTGGTCAGCCTATTTTTCTATCCGCCATGCCTCAGGTAGACTACATTCCTCTTGTCTGTCTTCCTCACGCAAACTCTCATATAACCCTGACACCCTGGTTCCATTAGGCTGGGCTGTGGCAGAGAGGAAGTGTTCTCCTCTCATCCCTCAGATCTGATTAAAGCTTCCCACTCTCCTTCATTCTCCCCCTGTCATCGCTCTGTCTCTCCATCCTGACTTTCCCAGACCCCCTGTGGGAAACGAGAGGAGAACGAGACACATTATTAACCACCCACCTTCTCTTTAGTCTCAGCTCCTTGTGTGAGAGAGCCGCTAAGGTGTCAGAGCGCCTGCAGGAGGCCGCCTTTAATTGACATTATGTAGAGCCGTTTGTATTAAGGAACAGCGGGACTTATTGAGTTGTTAAGATTTGAGCCACTAGGCGTCTTAAGCTAATGATTTCAAGGTGAATTTAAGCATGTGCTGTTTTGTTGCAGTGAGAAGTTCATGGTGAGGCTCAACAAAAACGGAGGCCCAAAGAACCCGGAGAAAATCGACCGGCTCTGCGCACTGTTTACGGTAAAAAATAAATAAAAACTAAAAAAACAAACAAACAAACAAACAAAAAAAAACTGAGACCAGGATTTCCATTCTTCATCCATCTGTTTTTTTTGTTTGTTTGTTTGTTTTTTGGATGAAATGTGCATTTAAAAATGTCAATTAAAAAAAATCCTAAATGGAGGTTTTAAGCATCTTTAAAAATGGCAGGTTTTGCCAAATGGCTGAGGTTCTCAAAAAAGAACAAAACTATTATGGAAATAACTTTTTGTAAATACAAGTCAAAAATTCAAACATTTCAATGTACAACTGTCCCTAACATTTTGTGCGCATGACAAATAAACTTGAAATTCAGTGAAAAATGTATTACTTCATGGAAAAGTATTTGCATAATGGGTGTTGTGTAGATGCCCAAAATGCAATAAGGCCAAAAAAAAATAAAATAATATAAGGTAAATGTAATAACACAAAATAAAATAAATAAAAAGCTTGCTAGAACAGTATATAATTGCTTACTGAATTATTATTATTAATTATTATTCTATTTTGTATTGTTTACCTTCATAATAAACTACAGGTTTAAGGATTAATAATGCAATGTGGCAAAGTAATTATGCACAGTAATGTGACACTAATAATATACTGTAGAGTTGCAGTTTCTTAGATAGCTCCTAACTGTGTGTATTTGGCTATAACAGTTTTTACACCTTGTTATTTTACACACTATTTCAGAATAATCAACATGCTGGAACTTTCATTTCATATTTCTTTTCAAAAATGTGCTTTAGGTTTCTGCGAAACATCTGGATGGAAACCTGCCTCATACTAATCACTATGGCTATGCTACAGAACATTAAGCACACATTTATATCCAGTAGTCATTAGTAAATTAACACTTTCATTTACATCAGACTTAATACACAACGAGTGTAGAGATCACATTAAATAACACTTTAATTTGGCTGTAAATTGAACAGTGGTGATTATGCTGGGCAGCTTTAGCGCAAGGGATACAATCATGTCCTGTAAATTGACATTCATTGCTCCACAATATGCCTCATATCTCTCTCTCTGTTTCTCTTTCTCTTTCTCTCTCTCTCTCTCTCTCTCTCTCTCTCTCTCTCTCTCTCTCTGTATCTCCACAGGACCTGAGCAATAAGGATATGAAACGAGACCTGTACATTGTTGCTCAGGTCATCAGGACTGGTAAGTCAGGCTATAAAGTTCCCAGTTGAATTTTACCTCTATAAAGCAGAGCTAAAATCTCTGCCCCCTCTCCCTCATCTTGACTTCCTTTGCTTTGAGCAGAATTTGCTCCATTTGTTTTATTTTTATTTATTTATTTATTTATTGAACTTTACCTGCTAAGGAATTCACATCACAAGTGCTGTTATGTAACTGCAGCATTGTGCATTTGGGCTCAGTAAGGTGCAAAGGGAACAGTACAATCCGTGGAATGCAGCCATTTGCACAGTATGTGTATTGCCATGTTTCACCTTATCGGGATATTTCAACTATTATGTTACTTTCCCCCGGCTATTTTACATGAATTAGTAAAAATGAAAAGGATTCATGTTGCTTTATTCTCTGGATAAAGTAAAATGTTAGAGTAATCCTTCCCACATCAGGATGCTGTGAGGATAATGTGCTATGAAAAGTCATCCTAATATGCTAATGTGCCGTACTAAAATGTTAAAGATTTTTTAGCACCCTGTTTTTCCGTATGTTTATCTGTTTTAGCTTTATGAATAGTACTTATTACATGACATGCCTTGCTATTATTTTTTATTACAATTATTTTTATTATTATTACTACTACTACTACTATTATTATTATTATTATTATTATTATTATTATTATTACTTCTGCTTATTATTATTACTTCTACTTAACGTGGTTAGCACGTTAGCCACTGCCCTGTGTGTGTGGAGTTTGCATGTTCTCCTCGTGCCGTGGGTGTTTCCTCCGGGTACTCTGGTTTCCTCCCCTAGTCCAAAGACATGCATGGTAGGCTGACTGGCATGTCCAGAGTGTCCGTAGTGTATGAATAAGTGTGTGAATGTGTATTTGTGGTTGTGCCTTGCGATGGATTGGCACCCCGTGCAGGGTGTACCATGCCTTGTACCCCATGCTCCCTGGGATAGGCTCCAGGTTCCCCGTGACCCTGAAGGATAAGCAGTATAGAAGATGGATGGATGGATTATTACTTATTTATTTCTCTCATTTCTGTGGCATTTTCTTTTTTCTTTTCTTTTCTTTTCTTTCTTTCTTAGTGCACTCTACAGCATAGACATGTGACATTTCAAAATGCTCAGCTCAATGAAAAGAATAATGAGGAGACCCTTAGGAGGCATTCTTTCACTGTTTAGTTGTCATTCTGTCATTTTTTCAGCTCTATGCGAGCTTTGCCTTTTATAGAGATTTGTTGGCATCACTAAATGTAAATCAGTTGTGTCATGAATGCTCTCTGTAATATATGGGTGATTGACATTTATCAACATACAAACGTGACTAGGAAGAAATCCGACATAACCAAAAGTTTTGTAAATCTTTTTGGTTTGCCTATGAAAACATTTACACACAACCTTACTAGAAGACTGGTCACTGAAGCTCAGTGGGTATGTGTGAGTAAAGGCACAAAAGTGTAGGTTTTTGTGAAACACTGAATAACCTTTGTAAAAGTTTATTAATGAGATTCAATTACATCTTGAATCTTTCAGAAAAGGTGCTAACTCTAGTGCAAGTTTCCATTTCAATTACGTTAATGTTAGTTAGCGTGCAAATGTTAGCGAAGTTAACAGGAGGGCTACATGTTAAAGTGAACATTGTGTGCTATTTGATATATTTAGTAATTTCCATAATTATGTTTAATATTTAAACGAAAATCTGTCATTTTGTGTATTTTGGACTTCCACACGTTTGCTTGCCAAACCTCTATTATGAATGTTTACTTCTGCCAAAGTACGGACTTATTTTGTCTAGCCAGAGGTTTTACACTGTTGGTTTGCAGAGTAGCTGCTATTGACTTGAATTCATTAGCCTGCAATCAGGTGTGTTCGATCATAGACAGCTCCAGACAGTGACAGCTCAAATATGCAGTTCATTGCTTCTGATTTATGTTCCTGTTCCTGAACATTATTCCCTCACTCCATACCACAGTGACATTGCTGTAACAGTATCATCCATTTGTGGATCATCCATGTGTGGATGTTGACATGGTAATGTAGTGCTTTCTGTACATAGGGCGAATGCTGCTGAATGACTCGAAGAAGGGCCCTCCACATGTGCACTACCGACGCCCATACGGATGCGCTGTGCTCGCTATGAGCGATGTGTTGCACACCATATCAGAGCTAAAAGAGGAGAAAGACTTCGTGCTCAAAGTTTACACGTGAGTGTCTGGCACGTACATACATGTGTTTTTAAAATGCATGGTTGATGCTAGAGACGACCCATTAGTGATTGATGATGTACTTTATGTGCAGAGTGGAAATGTGCTATTGCTGATGCATTCTTCTGTCTTGGTACTGTCATTTTTTAAGGCAACAAAACAAAAGTTCTTTTGTTTTTTAACCCTTTTTCGGATTTTTGACTAAACTGCATCCATGTCTTCTTATAAATGGTCACAATAAAAATATAAAATACCTACAGACAGATTTTTGTCCACTTGCGACCACCAACTTAACAGATAAGCTTCGCCCACTCGGCACAATTATGCCATGTCATATATTTCTGAAACTCTTGTTTGCTGATATGCAGTGTCAGTTTATGTGTCCTGATATATACAGTACATGTCAATTTCCCTTTATCAGCCTTATAACCCAAACCATTTAGAAGACTAACATGTTAAAACCACATTGTATTGTTTTATTTATATTCAGAACCAAAATATATTTTTCTAGATTATCTATATTCATTACATTTTACACATTCATTCTTATTCCTAATTAGATGAATATTACAACGGAATTTCCCAAAATCAAAATTTTTGTTAGATTTTATATAATTTTTATGTTAGATTTTATTTATAACAATGCGTTTTTTGATTGAACAACTTTTCTGTTAAAGTCTTTCTCCTGAGAGCATCTTCACAGTGAAATTACTATTTCAATTTCAATATCAAGAGAAGATCTTTTTTTGTTTGTTTTACTGTATGATAAGTATGCAAAGTCATATTCATAAGCCTCATTTGCATTAATAAATGCACATTTTTAAAAAGCCTCAATGAGAAAAATACCAGTAAAAATGGTGCATCAGCAATCAACTACCAACGATGAACTGTGATGTGTGTGTTGTTTTAAAAAATTGGTCATATTGTAGTGTCTTGCCTTAAGTTCTTTTGAACAGTGGGTGTATTTTGTCATGGTTTGTTAAGCAATTATGCCAGAATCTGATGTCAAAATAGGCTTAATTAAAAAGTGCAACAGTGATTCCAGTAGCGATTCTAATCTATTTCGAATGTGCTTAGTGGTAAAATGTGGCACTGCATAAATGAAGACCAGCTAGTGGTTAAACCATGCTAATGTTCAAACCATGCTAATTGTCAAAGTGGCCTTGATTGAGGGTTTTTCTTTCAAGGTAATGATCCAACCCACTGGACATCAAAACACAACTGGTTGATTCCACTGCCGCTAATTATTTTGGTGGATAATTGGACATATAAGGTCTTCTCCGTAGTGCGTCTGACATTCTAACCAGTTGCTTAACTTTATCTAGTTAGAAACGATGAGGACAAAATTTGATCATTTATCTTTTGGATTTTCAAAAATTTTACGTTACCAACCAAACAACCAGTGATAATGGTTGTGACACTTGCAAATGATACTTCCAGAGATTGCAGACCTAATAATGCTATGGAATGAAAATGAAACACAAATCCTTAGTTCTGCTTCGAAGGTGTATGGTTTCCCACCTGATATTCATCTTGTGTTTGTTCTTGAGAAAAAAAAAAAGTTTGACAAAACACAATGGAGCAGAACACAATGGATATACTTTGTAGAAGTTTGCATCTCAAACCCAATGTTTCTAAAATTCCACCTACGTAATAGATGTTTCACTTACAGCTCCTTCTATCATAGACTTTCATTATGTTTGTGTGCACCGATGCCAGCTTGGTTGTTGTCTGAGGAACAAGCAGAACTGTTAAAGGGGGAAAAATCGGGGGAGAACCATACGACACACAGGAAATCATGTGATAGACTAACAATCACTTTGACAGGTAATCATGTGGTATCAAAGCTCTGAGCTCATGTTTCTGCAAGTGTGAAAAACAGATTATTTTTTTTCTTTCTTTTTAGCACCTGGGAGCATTTGACCGAATATAGCATTGAACCTCCAGCAACACACATGGGCTATATGGAAAAAAAACAATGGGGAAAAATGGTTCATCCAGTATTTGAAGATATATATTAAAAAACATCTATTAGGATCTAATCTGATGGACCCAAGCTGCAACCTAACCACAGAGGTGGAGTCATTTCCTAGTGCATAAGATGGAAAAAAAAAAATCACAGCTAATGTTTAGAACTCTGGTGGTCACATCTCGTTAGCCTCTCTGATTGAATTAGCTTGGTGTAGTGGGTTAAGTCATTTCCAGACGCCATCCTGAACACGACACGTCAGACGTGATCATTTTCAGAAATAGCACCCTCGAACTTTCCAATCAGTGATGCCCCTTCAACCCTTTCATACCCTTCATGTGCATTATCACTGCTGTAGTGGCACAATTAGGGCTGGAGACCCGAAGTGTCAAGCTCATTAGGCTGTTTTGGAAGCCTGCGATTGCGAGCTGGAGGCTGTCTGGCGGTTGTTTCACTCTCTGGCATGCAAGTTAGCTGCAGAAATGGTCCCTCCCCTTTGTGTGCACTTAGCTGCAGGAATGATGAAGAGAGTCGCAATGAGAGATGTAAAAACATGGTAGAGCACATTAAATGGCATTATGAAAAGGATTTTGTGCTTAATATTTATAGTGGATGCATAATACTTTAACAGCTATGCCTGTAAATAAAAAGGCGGACTATATTCTTGTGCACGGTGCATAAAATCTGAGCATTCATTGATTGCATCATTGCACGCTGGACTATACTGTATGCGCATGTATGTATGCATGAAGGAGACTAAGAGGGAGGGTGAATGAGCCTGTTAGAGATATATTTGAGTGTATAAGTTATGCAGGGACACCTAGTGGAGTAAGGGAGTACAGAGCTTGATGCTTTATCAGTCAAGTACCTTTAAACCACATTTTCCATTCCATTGCATAAACCTATAAGCCTGTTTCCAAAGAGCCCAGTGTTTGACATGCAGTTGGGTAGGGCTGGACCATCTGGTCAAAACTAGCATATTGCAATTAAATTGCTATTATAATGTTAATACCCTGTAAAATATTATTTAAAAAAAGCTCAAGGGCACATCTTAGATAGATAGATAGATAGATAGATAGATAGATAGATGGAAACCTTATTGATCCCAAGGGAAATTGCAGCATTACAGTAATGGTAAAAAGACAAACATTCACATATAGCCATTAATACAGTAAGACAGCACAGTGCAAAGCACACAAAATGCGATCAATAGACTTGTTTATATTATTATTATTATTATTATTATTATTATTATTATTATTATTAATTTGCTAAAAATCTATCGAGGACTTCTGGTCAGAATGGTTAGAACATGTCACATGTGTCTGTTACAATGGAATTGCATCCAATCTTGCAGTGATATTTAACAAACAGCTCACTGATATTGCCATGTTACAGTTTAGTCCAATAGGTTAAGAAATTGAAATAAATTAATTTGGCATTTTATCCAAAACAACTGTGTTCTGCAGGACACTAGAACTTTTTGTTTTTGTTTGAAGATATTTATGTAGGGAAATCTACTGAATGGTGGATGAAATATACCGAATGGTGCAGTTGTAGATGATTTTTTAAAAATATGATTAACTAATTGTGTCATATGTACAGTATGTATTTAATATTGCCCTTAAATGGCACTACATATATTTTTGTTTGGATGTTCAGATAAAACGTAAATTTCACTGTGACATGCTGTGATTACAAATACTAATCAGATAGAAGTGCTGAACTTAACCCTTTCATACATAAACTATTTCTATGCATATCCAGATTCTTTTCTGTTTTCTCTTTTCTTTAACTTAAAATTGCATGATGTATGAAATTTGATTCTGTCTAAATATTATTATATTAAAAAAATAAATGGATTGTCCACAAGTTAAAAAAAAGGCTAAAATAGTATGCCTGAAATTTACAATAAATAAATGAATAAAACTTATATCCAAAAGTTTTTACTTTTACAGTAGGTCTAAAATATATAATGCTGAAGAAAATTCTTTCTGAACATTTCTGAAAATTTACACAGTTTAGGACATGCATGATGCAAGGAGGTAAAAACAATAATAAAACAAGCAAGCAAACAACAAAAAACGAAAAATAGTTATAAAAATCTAAGGCGTTCCATGGAGTCTGGCAAAAAAAAATATATATATAACAAAATGTTTGTTGTTATTTTCTGTTTTATTTTATGTAGAAAGTTAGTAAAGATCGAGACAAATAGTCTAGAGAGATACAGATGTTCATGTAGGTTCATGTTAATTTATAGTTAAGCTTTCAAATGATTTGGAGGTGATTTATATCTTATATTTTCCTAAAACATAAAAAAGAGCCTTAAACTGACTGTCCATAAGTGTGGACACTATGCATGAAAGGGTTAATACTGCTCCTCGCTTGAGCCGATCTCACGCAAGACAAATGCATGTAAGTTCATGGTTGGAATCGCTTGTGACTGCTCTGTTGCCAATTAATTCAGAAAGCTTCCCTTCTTGCACTAGCATTAGAGCATTCTGTGCATGTGTTTTGTGGGCATCAACCAGATGCCATACTACCACATATTTTCTTTACCTGGCCACCATTGATGTAAATGGTGTTTCTACCTAATTTAGCATAGAAATGTCAAAGATTGCAACCTTGTCTGTATTTCTCACAGTTACAGTGCCTCTACCATGCCCCTGTAAGTGTGTAAAGGCACACTGACCCAGTTTCTGTAAGTGACAGGCCCTTTCCACCTCTGATGTTCGTCTAATGGTCACAGTGACAACTTGCCAGATGGACTCAGTTTGATATCCAGCAAAGCCCTTGACCTGGCACTAACACCACTATCACATGCCATTCAGCATGATAATCCCTTGGCAGCCATGCTACCACGCTTGATGTGACACTTCATTAGCCGTTAGACTTCACATTCTGCTTATTACTTGGATGGCGATTGTTAGCTATATAAACAGTACTTATGAAAGCTGAGCAGAGGGCTATTGTAGCTCAGTTAACTACTCTTTACAACTGTAGTGAGCAGAAAAACATCTCTGAATTCACAACACATCGAATCATGAGGCAGATGAACTACAACAGCAGAAAACCACATTGGATTCCACTCCTGTCAGCCAAGAACAGGTTTCTGAGACTACAGAGGGCACAGACCCACCCAAACTGGACAGTTGATGATTGGGAAAATCTGATGAATCTCCATTTCCGCAGATGGTAGTGTCAGAATTTGGCACCAACAGCATGAATCTGTTGACCTGCTTTGTGTCAATAGTTCTGACTCGTGGTGGTGTAATGATGTGGGGAATGTATTCTTACAACACATTGGGTCAATTGAGCATCAATTTGTGTATTGTTGCTGATTTTATTTTTATTTTTCCAGAAATATTGAGAAGTCCCCTGTAAGTTTTATGTTAGAAGAAAATGATTTTAGTACCATTCTGCTTTTAGTAAGATTTTAAATGCACAATTTTGACCAGAACAGAACAAAAGGCTTAGGTAGAGCGTTTCTTTTCTCTGCATTTCAATAGTGACAAAGTGCTTCACGACTTGGTTTTCAGTGTAAAGTGCGGTGGATTGCCTCCTAGAGCCAAAAGTTAATGATAGCTTTATTATCTTAGCTTGCACTCCTGCCTCTCTACACAATAACTGAACTTCCTTCTGCTAAGTGCTTGCATTGCACAAGTTACATAATAGTCTCAATGTCAGTGGGCTTAATTGATGGTACTCTTCTCTTTCCATCTGAATACATTTGAGTGAAATATAATGTATAAAACACGTATTGTTCTGCGATTTAGGTTTGAAAGTTTGGAAGAGCTTGAGACTACTATTCAGTTTACACAAGAACATAAGACACAGATTGTCTTAAAGGAGCGGTCTGGAATTTTTAGAGCTCTCTGCTGACTGTTTTATGATTACAATTCAAACACTCACAAGCCTTCTTCTCTCTCCAAATGATCTCATCCGTTTAGTTGAAACCATGCAGTTGACTATGAGGAAAAGAGACCGAGCTAAAGTTATTTAGCTGCTTCACTGGGAGCAAAGCTCTTTTCCGGGACAGAAAAATGTAATGCTGAAATGACTGAAATGGAAAATATGATCACTTGATACATAGAATGGTAATAATATAAATCACAGTTTACTAAGGTATACCTTACCCCTAAATATCTAGAAACCAAAAATTTCAAACAGCACCTTTATTGTTTGATTTACCAAGCTAACAAAGTTCTTTTTTTTTTTTTTTTTTTTAAATTGTCAGTATCGGTTTTGTATAAGATATCAGTTTATCTTTATAGATCTGATATCAGCACAATATTAAAAAACGAAATAATTGAATCAGTGTATCTATTATACAACTGGAACATATCCAAAATCATTCATTATTCCTGGCTCATGTTCCAAAATCTATGACCCAGACTTCATTTTGGCTAACAGCCTTACACTATTGGGCATTATTTTTCAGCTCTTTATTATAAGAGACAGCCTATTTGCAATATTCATTCTCCATTTGAAGGATCAGGTGCTTACATCTCTAGGCTCCAAGGTTGACTATTCTGTCTATTAGAATATTAAAACTCACTCTATCCTCTGTCTATACGACTATTTTTCTCCTCATAATTGATTTATTCTTTCTTCCTTTTTTGTTTTCTGCAGATGTAACAATGAGAATGAGTGGTACCAGATTCATGAGAACATCATCCGCAAGTCCAGCACCAAATACACTGCACCCAGCACCAACTATGGTATGTTATTCATAGTCTATGGAGAGATATGAAATGTCAAATTGTGATTATAATAATCATAGTGTTAAGTTTAATCACTGATTAGTCTCCCAGTTTAGTTTCTCTATGTTTATTCTCTCATTCCCGATCACACCCAAAAGCATTACTGGGAGTCATACAGCCCAGTAAAAATTAGTGTTTTCCTGTATTTAACAGAGTTGAATCAGGTGTGTTAAATGAGGTGGAATGCTAAAATCTGCAGCATTGCAGCATTATAGGCCTGGAATTTGATATCCTTATGTTAGGGCTCTGACAATCCAAGCCAGCTGTCATGTGTTGATGGCTGAACATCGTCCGCAAATGGCATACAATGCACTATTTTCTTATGCTACACACTACAGCCACCAGGTGTATATATATTTAAAAAAGGCTTACGTTCCACATAGGCCTGGGCAATATGACAATAAAATAGTGAATTCTTGATTCTGATTGGTCGAAAAGTGTTGATTAATTTTCTATATAAGCAGCTCAGAAAGTAGTTCCGGCTGCAAGGTTTATATTAATGCACTTTTTCTAATCCCTATTGTTTCTATAGTAACAACTAACACAGAGAATTTTAAAATATTTAAAAACCTTTTTATAGCCTTTTTAACATTAGTGATGTTGAAAGTGATGACTAATTTGTTTTGCAATTGTTCCACAATGAAAATGATATAATTACTGTTATATGAAAATAATGTATGTCATGGGGGGGTGATGCAGAGAGACAAGTTTCTCTCTCTCTCTCTCTCTCTCTCTCTCTAAAAAAAAAAAAACAACAAAAACACACAGCCTGTCATTTTACAGAGAAACCGGAAAAAATATAAACTCCTCTATCCTGAAGACTTTCCTGAGCTAGAAAACGTTGACTGTTTGAAGCACTTACAACAGAGACGTCCTCAATAAATGTTAAATAAATGTTCCCTAAAAATTTCAACAATTATACGTTTTACTTTGTTAAACAAAATGTTTTTTAAAATTCATTTATTATTAGTATTTGATTATGTTGCGTATCCACCATGCAAGTCCCTGTGTATGAGCTGTTACTATAGAAACAATAACATATTAGAACAAGCGGATCAGTATTAACCTATAGTGCATCCGGAAAGTTTTCACAGCGCTTCACTTTGTCCACATTTTGTTATGTTACAGCCGTATTCCAAAATGGATTAAATTAATTATTTTCCTCAAAATTCTACAAACAATACCCCATAATGACAACGTGAAAGAAG
>JANDJT010000114.1:15385243-15396397 GCA_024331685.1 Stegophilus panzeri | reverse complement strand
AGATTTCAAACAAACTTCTTTCACGTTGTCATTATGGGGTATTGTTTGTAGAATTTTGAGGAAAATAATGAATTTAAACCATTTTGGAATAAGGTTGTAACATAAGAAAATGTGGAAAAAGTGAAGCGCTGTGAATACTTTCCGGATGCACTGTATCATTCATGTTACACCTGGAACTCCTGTTCAAGCTGTGCTGTTATTCGAAAATAATTCACACCATCTCACCAATCAGATTCAAGCATTCAACCGTGCTGTGCAAATTGCTGTGGTATAAAAAGTATAAAAGGAAAGAAATACTTTGGGACATGCTGTTATAGGAAAATAATTAAGTTTGAGGTGGTAACAGTAACTCCATTTCATGTCAGGCCGCATTACACCATCCCTTTTTTTGATTTGTTTCCTTTAAAGTCCTGGTGAAGTGCCTTGAAACATGCAGCATTATTTGATGTATTGGCATAATTTCCACTGAAACAGGAAGTCAGGATGGGTCATATCGAGTGGCTCATCCTGTTTTTTAAATAGCCAATAGCTTTTAGCTTACCTCACAGCCAGGAAACTTACAACTGTTGGGGCCGGGACACTTCAAATTGTACAGAACATCTGATTTGACAGAAAATCTGATGAGAAGCCAAAGCCAAAGTGAAGAACGATATCATCGGTGGTATAGAGAGATTGTCAATTTTGGATGCCTATATCTTCTAAATGCGAATTTTGTCATTGTTTTAGAGTATACTAGCTTAACCTTAAGGATAATATATTCATACTAAAAGTCACAAAACTTCTGTTTTAATTTCATCTGGACTTTAAAAGCACACCCATAGAGTTTTAATCCGTACTTAACAGTAGACGTCTGTCTACAGAATATGAGATGTATTTTGAAATGAGACACTCTTAGAGACTGGAAGACGAATCCTGATTTTCCTCTTACAAATTAACCTTTCGCTACAGACAGTTATCTAAACCATGAACATTTACTCCTGTACTCTGCCTAAAATGGCAAGTGTGTGTGGGAGTAGAGGTTTTAGAAGTGTGTCAGAGATCTAGAGAATGGCATTGACCATATTTCACTAGTATGTCATCATCCTCAACTACAACCTCTCAAAGAATGTAAAATGGTTCAAAGCTGAAAAAGGTGCTTTGATGACTCAGTGTTTCTCTTCCTCAGGTAGTGAGTCAAGAGAGTAAAGTGTTCAGAATCAAAAGTGACAAAATATTTTATTACCTCCTTAAATATATACCTGAGGTGCTGTCATTTTACAGAAATGTAGCTCTGTGATTTCCTCTGAAATATCTAATACTACTATGATAATACTCTGAAGATGTAGTGACAAGTAATAATAATAATAATAATAAAAAAACACAGGCTAAAGCAAGTGCAACAAAGCTTTCCAAGATACCATGACACTCTTGAGCTCACAGTGAGTTCATTTCACATACTTACAATCAAAGTTAATGATACTAGCTAGCTAGCTAACTAGCAAAGCATTTAGCAGCCAAAACAAAGCTTAATGTACTTAAATACTTGAATGATGTACAATATTTTGGCATACTATTTACTACAGTAGTATGTGGTTAGGAATTTAACCATAGAGAGATTGAAACGCTAGAATTATAAATCGGAGACCAAAAAAGTGCAGTGCAAATCGTGATTTAATAAGCCTGTAACAAATAGCACCTGAAACCTCATACAAACTATACCTTGCATGAGGCTCAAATTGCAGTTTAAAAGAGAAATCGTGGAAATAGTCGACTATAAGGTTGTTAAAAAGGTCAAAACTGTAGAGGAAGTGTAAGTTTGTAACTAATAGACAAATGCCTTAATAGCTGAAGTTCCTTTGTTTAAATGAGCATGCTTGTGTCAGAAGAAGTAAATGGTTTAGAGGGCATTAATCCCACTTATATGTCATTAGATTCCCTAGTGAAAAGACTGCTGCTGTACAGAATAATCTACTTCATATAAAAGCATATAATTAAACTATTTCATTTAATGAGTTTGAGTACAGCTTCTATAATGTTTATGAAGTTGGCAGTTGCACAAGTCCTGTTTAATTTGTACTTAAACATCAAAGCACGTAAACTCCCTTTTCAGCCTAGCACACTTGTTTCAAACATAAATGTGCAACGCTTTTCATGCAGAATTCAGTCTGAAAACCATACGCACTATTTAAACTAGTAAGGAAAATGTATTTGCTACTCAGAAAACAAAAAATTAGATATGTATTCTGGTGTTTTGCCAAAATCGAACATTCAGCATAACTTGTGGGCTTGATTAAGTTAAAGTATTTTATTATACTTTATACAGTCTGTCGAGTGTATTGTTTATTAAGCAGATATTTCAAACTGAGAGCCTAGCTAGCTAGCAAAATGATTGAGCTATTTTAACTAAAGACTACACACAAGTCACTAAAACATTTATACAGCACGTCCACATAAAATTTATTACTCAAACACTTAAAGTGGGTAAAGCTACAGACGGCCATTGCAATTTTATTATATTTGCAGTTTCCATTACATCCACAAGACAAGCATTCATTTTATAGTGAGGAGAAGAAGCACCAGTCTGACAGCTAGGTGGCTTGACATTTCTGTGTATAAATACACAGCTTTGACATAATCTACATCTTTAACTACATCCACCTTTACACCTCAAACAGGCGTAGAAGTTGATTTACAATATTTAGTCGTCTTTGGAATGTCCATTCAGGTTATTAACCTCACTTTACACATTTTGTCACTTTACACAAAACACATTTTTTTTAAAAAAATGATCTCATTGTTATATTGTTTCTGACTTTATTGCCAGATAATTCAGTCAACTTGCAACAGAACGTTTAATTAAATTTTAGCCATGCTAGATTTTCTGTTTGAGCTATCCCTTTAAGGCAAGCAGTTACTCTTCGTTAAATGTTTAATAGGATTCTCCAGATTGCCGTATATCTGTTCACTACCGCACTATCTTGCTTAAAAAGAAATAAATATATGTGCCAAATGTGCCACAAAAATATCCTCTCATTAAACAAGCTAAACCCAATGAATACGAATGAGTGCAAAATTACCAATACGTTCAGCTGGGGCTCACTCGTTTCCAAAAGTGCATATTTTCTAATTATTCAGTGCTGTCATATAGCTGGTCCTAAGGCCCTGTGGAGTGAAAACAAACTCTGTGTCTCAGCACAATGTGTTATTGAACAACCACTAACTCATCATTCTCTGGGAACTATGCGAAATGCATAAAAGTTTTACAGCTGTGCAGTTTGATTACCCTAAGCTTTTGGTGTTTTTAAAGACTGAAATCAGCCCAATTGGATGATGGACTGAAGCTAAGGTTTATAATGAATCATGCCCTCTTCAGCTCCCTTTGGAGATTTAGCTCCAGTCTCATTTTCACGTTTGGTGTGTTTGACAGATACATTGTGTTTTAATCTAACACCCTGAATATTTAGCACTCAAGAGTTGGCACACTAGCATGTAGTTATTCTGAATATCCTATGATCCATGACCAGCAGTGACATTTCACTAAAACCTAGCCTATACACCTACAGTGACATGGAAACTTATAACATAACGAATGTACAAATCAGGCCCTACTCCTTTCCCTCCTTTATAGCTAATATAAGTGGACAGTTCCTGTGTAGATAATATGTAGTATTATCAGAATCAGGTATTAATCCATATGATTTTGTTGGGTAACACAAATATTGCACATGAAGGGGAAAAAAAAAAAGACACTTCGTGTGTCAAAATCCTGGGAGATGGATGTAAGAGCAGACAGTCTTTAATGATAAAACAACTAAAAAAACCAACCAAAGACAGAAAAAGAACCAAAAACTAAAACAAAGTAATAGACTACGGCAAGACAAAGGAAGAGAAATTCAATATGAAAACAAAAACTACTCTACAACGGTGCATACACATCAACATAACAATAACCAGTAATACAACAACAATGCTTGGCAACTAATTAAGGGACCATAAAACAGGTGTGCACAAACACAGGAAATGGGCCAAGACAACAAAGGAAGAAATTCCAAAATTGTGAGTGAGGGTGCCCTCGGGTGGTCTGGGGAATTGTCCATTTGTGAACGTGACGTAGCGCCCCATAAAGATGTAGCTCCTGAAGTGGCCAAACTTATGCGGGACAGAGCGACATCCCTACCAGTGCCAGAGAGGGGAGCTACGACCATGGCAAGGCCAGAGAGGGGAGCGACGACCACAGTGAGGCCAGAGGGGGGAGAGACGACCATGGCGAGGCCACAGGGGGAGCGACAAACACGGCGAAGCCAGAGGGAGGATCGAGGACCAAGGCGAGGCCAGAGGGGGGACCAATGACTGCAGCGAGGCCAGAGGAGGAGCAACGACCGCAGAAAAGCAAGGAGGTGGAACGATGTCCCTAGTCAAGCAGAGAGGTGGAGGGAGGAGGATTAGGGGCTGATGTCATCAGCTGGGTAGGGAGGCAGAGCAACTTTCTCTGTAGGGCATGAAGGGAGGGTGACTATGAGATCCCCAATCTGGGCTTGTGTCCCCTCCCCAACCATTTTTTAAGGAACAGCACTGCAGTGATGTTATTAAATTTGCTGGCCAGTAAGCATACAACAACATAATGCTTGGTAACTGAGGACGGAAGACACAGAGCTTAAATAGGGTAACTAATTAGGGGAACACAAAAGAGGTATGCACAAACACAGGAAGTGGGGCAGACAACAAAGGATGAAATAAAAAAATGTGAGTGAGGGTGCCCTCTGGTGGTCTTAGGGGAATTCTCCATGATTAATGAGACACTCAGGGCCCATGGGTCAAATACGGCCTGTTGCCAAGTTTCATTTAGCATAAAATAATATTGAAACAGCCCATAGTACCTACTACTCAACATTTTCACAATATCTAGTGACCACCTGTGTTCCGCACTGTAAAGTGCACCTCATAAAAAGTGGGACCATAGACCTGCAGATGCCTCCTACTTCCTTGTTTTCCCTTAGGCTAGTTTGCATCAAAGAAATTGCTGTGCGACTTTAGAAGACTCTCTTGAGCAGCTGAAATGTTTTGAAGCATCTGAACTGCCATGCTCTTATGTGTGATCACTGTTCTTGTTTCTTCTTCTGCTCAAGCCTCTCATCTCAGTATGCTCTTTGGATCTATGATATCAGACTTTCCACAGCACCATAGAAACTGTGGTTAACCTCTTCCATCTATTTCTCTCTTTCTCTGTACTCGAGCAGGTCTGATCATCTCTCTGCAGCTGCTCAGGGGAGAGACGGAACAGATCCGTAGGGAGAATCCTATGATCTTCAACCGCGGTGTCGCCATCACACGCAAACTCGGCTTTCCTGATGTCATCATGCCAGGTGAGACCTCTGATTGGTGTGTCTGATAGGCTGAGATTTTAAGCCTAAGAGATCTGTGCATACATTTGGGCTTTTTTGATACCTAAGTTTAACATTAAAAAAAAACTATTTCAAATAGATATGTGACTAGGTCCTTGTGACTCTTCTGGTGCAACAGAAACACATTCACCCTATCATCAGGACATTGTGATTAATCCCAACAATGCCATAGTCATCTGTGGCCAAGAGTCCAATAGAAACTTGGTCATGCTCTCAGGGAGGGAAGGATGGCATACCCTCTCTGCCCTATCAAACACAGAGACACTAGCCAATCATGGGCATCTTTGATCTTGTGTATGCAGAAGTGGGCGGATAGCTCTTTCCTCTGAGTGTGTTATACTGCCCCATGATGCAGCATGAGCAGCAGTTTGAAAATATGTTGTTGGCTGGCTTCACATGTCTTGGAGGGAGTACAGGCTAGCCTTAACCCTCCCTGGACTGGAAGCTGGTGTATGATAGGGTAGACCTAACTGGCTGATGGGAATTGGCCAGGACTAAATTAGGAAGAAAATCACACACAAAAAAGAGTGTGGCATTCTTAACCAGACAAAACAACAAAAAAGTTTTCCACTGCAAAACTACAAAGCTAAACGTAGACATGAATGTAATTGGCTCTCTTCCAGTTTGCTCTCTCTGAAACACAATATGTAAAGTATTGCAAATTTCTGAGAATTACATGAAAGTGGTGCCTAATTAAAGTCTACAATGCATAAGACAGAGTGTTCAACTTTTATGTGGTTTCACTTGAGCTTATAGTATTCCTAATATTATTATTTATGATTACTTAATGATAAAATGGTAGTAAACAATAAATGCTAAATACAGTTGCTTGGTGCCACTCATTTTTAAGTTAAAAGTATAGTCAGCAATTTTGGTTTGTTCCCTCAAATGCCATCCCCTGAATGCTAGTGCAAGAGGTGCATTGCAGGCAAAAAGGGATATGTTCTTGACCTGATTGGTTGATGTTGGTGATTGTCGTGATTTGTTTGTTTTTTGTCTATAAATGCTGAGGCACCCAAGATATTGTGTTTTATCTTTGAGCAGTTATTTTATTACCAGCTATCACAATGTCAGGAGAACATCTCTGAATATGTTTACAAGACATATTCTGTCTTAAAAATTGCTAACCTCACCTTTAAGTACATTTTGAACAATGCAGTGAAAATGAGTCCATTTTCAGTTGTTACATCTGTTGTCAGATTATGTAAATTAGAAATATGCTAATGAAACAGACCACAAATAATACAAGCTTATCACTGTCATTATAACAAAAACCACAGCAAATAATAGAAAAAAAGTGCACTGTATTTAAGGGAAAATAGAAGAGAGGATGATTATTCTGGGATGTGCTCTCTATTCTAGACCCAGTGGTTAAATGAGATGGACCACATTAAAAAGTGCAATCTCTGTGACTCAGCAGCAAGCCCAGGGGGAAGGCACCTATGCTATTATTAAGTCTAACTTTATTTATACCAGTGTGTGTACTTCAGGATCTCTGACTCACATCATTTGGAGTCACAGCACACACACACACTCACACACACACTATCTCCTTCCTGTGCTGATTGGACCAAGGCACTCATTTCCCAAATGTGGGGTCTGTTCCCTTCAAATGAATGTGGATTGATGGGATATGTGTTTCTCTCAATCTATATTCCAGTCCGCGCCGTCAATTATGCATGCCCATCTACTCAAAATTCTCAATTTGAGCCAGCTAAAGAACTGGCTTTATATTCCTCATCTTTAGCATCTGAAAGACGGCATTTATAATCACAGCCAAGGCTGTGTTTAAATGCAGCATTTTGAAATGTCAGTAAGTCAGTAAGGCCTGGAGAGTCCTTAGAGCCATGTGGTATTTATGTGTGCATTTCTAATAGGGGCTTGAAATGAATTGAACTAGAATGCCTAGAAGAACCCTATATATTATGGTAATTGTGAGATTTGTGTTTTGTGAGATTGAAAGTAGCAGAAATATACATTATATGGCCAAACGTTTGTGAACACCTGACCATCACACCCAGATGTTGGCCTTCCCCCAGCACTGTTGCCACCAAGTTTTAAGTACACGATTGTCTGGAATGTCTAGTAATTCTCTAGCGTTAAAAATTCTCCGTTACTGGAACTAGATAGCAAACTGTAGTAATAAATGACGAAAACTAATGTTAAAAGCAGAAGAGCAATGCAGCAGTCTGAATAATTAGGCAGGATTAGGGCTGGATCGATATGGAAAATGCAAAGTATGATGAATAATTCAATATCAATGTTTTCAGCATAGCTTACTTTTACTAGTGTTGTAGCATACATGCAAATAGATATACAGATGGGTGACACTTTAAAGGAAAAAACAACATAAAGTGCCTTGGTAAGGTGTTGGGCTGCCAGAACAGCTTCAATACATCATACACTCTATCTCTATAGGTCTATGGAACTGTACTGGAGCAATGAACACCATTCTTTCAAAATATAATGCTATTGTATTGTATAATGCAAAAGAACATTGTACTGATTTGCACGGAACCCAAACCATATCAGCAAAATGCCCCAATGCAGCACATCAGAGCCGACATCTAGACTGTTGACAGAAGACACACTGTTGGAGTCAATAGGATTTTCAATGATTTTATCTATATATTGTTGAAAATATTTTGAATATACATTTAAAATATACAATGGAATATAATCTGTTTTATCTGGAGAGATCAACATTTTAATTATGCTAATATAAAAGTCTTACCATTTGTGTTTATAATATATTTACAACTGAGTCTCCTAATCTTACATAGCTAGCTATTATTTGCAGAGGAAATTTGCTAGCTAGCTTAGTCCAAGGTCTATCGATTTGGATTCACAATATATTTACGCCCGAGTGCTGCAAGTTAATGTAACATAGCTAGCTTATTGTTTGGAGAGAAAATTTGCTAGCTAGCTAGCTTAGTCCAAAATCTATAAATCTACGTTCACAATATATTTACAACTGAATCTCCAATACAAATGTGATCTACCATAGTTAGCTAGCTTAATTAATGATATATTGTGTAATACTGGACAATACATACACAATCTAATGTCTCATACTGTATCTCATTGAAATAAAGCTTTTAACCTCCATGAAACACCACAATACTTAAATTGATGTTTTGTTGCAGGAAAACACTTACTGATTTACTGATCTTTATGGATTTTTCCCCCCTTTTCTTAAATCATATTTGTGTGTTTTTCTCCTTTCACACTGCCAATTCAACACTCTCGGTGCCCTTTAAGAAATGAAGATAGATGATTGTAAGTGTGACACACAAGCCTGAGTTTGTCTCTGCTGCTTGCTTAATCTTAATTTATTAACAGTAGTGCAGTTTTCATATCTAATGTTTATGTTATGTCTTCTTAACTCCATTCTTATATCTAACCCTGACTCTGTTTGCTGTTAGAGCTTGAATCAGTTGACTTTAATGAGCTGGAAGCAGTTGATCAATTGAAACCAGCCTGGAGTTTGTCATGTCTGTTGAATAAATCGCATGGTTTGAATATTTACTCTATATTTACTCTATCAAACCAGAACTAATATAAAAGCATATTGGGAGCATTTCAGAGGTGTTATATAATGAATAAAACCGAGTAGGGGATGCCATTAGAGGAAATCTACAATGGGAATGGAATTCCTGAAGTAGATTACTTTCCAATAACAGCACACCCTGAACTGTTTAACCCTCTTTTACCAAAACAACTTGCCAATATATTTATTTATTTATTTATTTATTTATTAAAGCAGGTCATACATTTTATCCATTTACAGTTACATTTAGTTGTGGAACCTCTGTGTCTGTGAAACACTGTAATCACTTACATCATGGCAACAGTTGGCTACTTAAAAGCCTAGCTTTTTTTCTCCTCTTGAAGACTTACAAGATAAAAATGCAGCTTATCATGCTAATGAGAAAGCACAAAGCCTCTCATCCTGAAGACTTCTTGAAACTTAATGTTACACCTTTAAATCTGACTGTTATGAAGCACTGAGACTGGATACTCCTTCTTTAGTGTTAAATATCCTTGTGAACAACAATGAACAAAGACTGGGACTACGTAACATAAAGAAAAACTAGACAAGCATGAAATATACATGAACATGGCATGGATATGACAAAAACTACTATGCTACTCACAGCTAGACCCTAGACAAAGGGTGCTATATAAACGTTACTTAAATACTAGTACTCATTGTGCATAATTATGATTCAGGTGCACATGATCATGTAACTTGTTGCGTGACGTGAACATGTGGTGTACAGTGGCCCCAGGGTTTGGAGGGTTTCTTTAAAAATGTATTCCATTACAGTTACAAATTACTTCATAAAAAATGTAATCAGTAACGTAATCCAGGTATCACAATATGAAATAATGTAATCTGATTATTTTTGGATTACTTCAAGGTCACATATGTAAATAAAGGCAAGAGAACAGCAGAATGGTCTAAAATGCTTTTATTTAGAGCTTAAAAACAAGTTCAATGTTTGGATTTGTTTTAATAAAATAAATTAATTTGTGAGTCACAACTGGCAAGACAGAATCAGAACTATAATCATGCAGCTGTCTATATTGTGTTATGTCAAAAGCAGGGCTCCAGACAAAAGAAAATCTATTAAGCAGCCTTTGGCTCCTATAAGAAAAGAAAAGAAAAAAAAAAAAAACAGGCACCAAATGGCATAGTGTGAACTCACGTTGAAAATTTTTAAAACACTTACTTTCAGTCATCCTGTCATGTGTATATATCTGGCCTGCTTTTACACTGTCAGCATTTTCAGGCAAGTTCACTTAAAGTGGGAAATGAACATATTTTCCAACGTGAGAACTATATTCAGTCACAAAGAATTGTTCTTTACACAGAATCTGAGCCAGTGTCACTGACTATAATTATGTCAGCATCACTTGGCCACTGAGTGTCGTTTGGTCTATTCCTCTTTTTTTTGCAGAAAACCAGCATTTGACACATGGTTCAGGATCAAACTGTTCAAGTGATGGGCCCTCTGTGCTGATCCTGATCAAATCTTCCATGGTTGAATTGCGTACTTTTGATTTTATCCCGTATTGAGCTGAAAAGCCACATTCACACTGAGCAACCAAAATTGGTAGGACAAGCAATATCTCAACTATATGCATTCTGCTCAAAGCACATGCTGTGTCGTTGCCATACGTCTTGCAGACATCCAGTCAATTTTTCTTCATTAGTAATATCTGAGAGGTAAATTAGGTGAACGGCAGCTCTTCACATACAATCATATAGGCTTGTCACACTGCTTGTGCTAACGGTGTATTTTGTGGCGCACTCTATGATTTACTATCGCCCTGTTTTCTCACAGTCTCTTTCTTGAAATGGTTCGTTCATAATGAAATCCGTTTTCCCCACTATTTCTCTGTGTGCTTTGGAACAAAAGTCACAAAACATTTTCTGTGTGCAATGATCATATGTGTGCCATGCAAACTCTTGAATCCAAGAAGTCTTAAAATGCTTTTCTGCGCTTTTACTTGAGTGATTGATTGACACAGAAAGATGATCCTCTGTGTCTCTGTCATTTTCTATCTGTCTCATGCTGGCATAACTGGAGCCTGCTTTTTTTTTTATTAGCAGGTGTGCCATCGGCATTGGTGTTTGACAGAGATGAGGATTGTTTGAAAAAGTCTGATATTTTTAATTTTGACATGTCTTTCTGACATGGAAAGCTGATCCTCGCTTTCCTGGTGCATATTCTGGCGTTCGGGATGAATTTGAACTCAGTGAAAT
>JANDJT010000114.1:15342082-15367754 GCA_024331685.1 Stegophilus panzeri | reverse complement strand
CATTGTTTATTGCACCAAAGTCTATCTTTTTTCTAAATAATATCCATTACATTTAGTGCAGTAGTTAATGAGTGTTCGGATTCCTCTAAAATCTATTAAATTCTCATTTGTCATACTTTTAAGGCTTTCATTTGACTCACCCTCACATATTTAGCTTATGTTATAGACAGATTTAGATGTATTTATGCAGTAGCTTGGCCAAATATGCACACAAATCTCCTCTTACCCCAAATCTAAATGAATCGATTTATTTAGTTTAGACTAAGTTTACAGTTGTAGCTTTGCTCTGGAACTGTGAAACTAACATTGCGAGCAGTAAAGAGAAGCTTATAGCCAAACAGCTTGGCACAATATAACTTGTGCAATATTTATACAATAGATCGTTTTTTTCTTGTAATCTTTCTCCTCACAAGCAATTATGATTAGCTTTTGGGCCAAAACCAGATTGGTTGGCATTGGGTCTATTGAGTACGTGTATTGATGATATGGATCCTTCTTTACTTTAGGTTTGGAACTCGTACTTCAGTCTTGCAGTACTGTACATCAACCAGCCCAGTCTGCAGCTCGAGATCTTAACCCCATCCAAGAGGAAGAAGATTCTAGACAAGTAAGACTCAAGGCCTGATGTACTGTATACTTAGCTGTTTGCTTATTGCCAAGTCTCAGCAAAATATCAAGTCCAACTGCATGTCAAAAGCCACACAAAAAGTCCACTCCAATTATTACAATATATCCTGCAACAGAAATAGTTCTGTACATCATACATAGATACACTGTTTGTGCTTATGGGTTCCATTTGTTTGCCATAACCAATTATTTGTTTTGACTGAGTCAGACTATATTTACACTAGCCCAAAAACCCCCAATACACATGGACCTGCTTTTCCACCTTCAACCTTGTTCCAAAACTCACCCAATTTAATATAAAAATGGCAAACTCTGCAAGGACTATGGCAAAAATGGCTGGGGAAATGGGTAGTGTGACTAATTACATACTCTGTTTATTGTACTAAACATTGGACAATTAATGGTGGATAGTTTGGTTTTTTTCCATCATAAATCCAGATAAAAAACCACATCATGTTAAATGGACTACTTTTCCATCCATCCATCCATTTTCCATACCGCATATCCATTGGGGGAGCCTGGAGCCTATTCAAAGGATCTCTGGGTTCAAGGCGGGGGACACCCTGGACGGTTTGACAACCTATCGCAGCGCACACACAGACTCACACACACACTCACACACTACAGACAATTCTGGAAATGCCAATCAGCCTACAGCGCATGTCTTTGGACAGGGGGAGGAAACCGGAGTACCTGGGGGAAACCCCCGAAGCACAGGGAGAACATGCAAACTCTGCACACAGAGGCGGGATTCAAACCCCCAAACCCGGAGGTGCTAGGCAAACCACTGTAAGACCCTGGTGAAAGAACCATTCAGGGAAACTGCTTTTCATAGCACATCATGACCACCTCAATTTCCTTAACAATTTTTTTTAAAAATTCAACACACTTTTGTGATCTTGCAAATTTATAAAAATAAATACAAAGTTTAACTCAACACATGGGGTCCAAATGTCTTAGAGTGCTAGTGAAAATGCTTCTATTTTGCATTCTTTTCTAATTTAATACAACAATTTTCATTACAAATTATATTGCTGTGAAAAGTGAGTGAAAAGTACAATCTTTGCATGAAATATGTGCATGAATTTCAGAGTTTTGTAGTATTTTGTACGTTCCCTTTTTGTTTTAATGACAGTGTGCACTTGAGCTGGCACAGACTCCACAAGTTTGAGCAAAATCTTATGATCCATTTTAGATCAATTTCACCAGAGGGTTGTCTGAACACATGCTTCAACAGAAACATGAGACATGAGGAAAATCTGACCTTTTGTACAAAACAGTTACTGAGGTCACTATGACGCATTTGCTTACATTTAAATACGGACCTAGAAATTAAACGTTCAAGATATTGAACGTTTACTTTCTTCACATCTTTCAAAATTCTAAAACCTTCTGTTTTTTCCAATTTTTAATGAGAAAAAATTCCCAGATTTTTAATGTAGTCTCAGACTTTTGGACCAGGGTAGCTGTGGCTCAGGTGGTAGAGCAGGTTGTCCACTAATCGTAGGGTTGGTGGTTCGATTCCCGGCCCACATGACTCAACATGCCAAAGTGTCCTTGGGTAAGACACTGAACCCCAAGTTGCTCCCGATGGCAAGTTAGCGTCTTGCATCGCAGCTCTGCTACCATTGGTGTGTGTGTGAATGGGTGAATGATACACAGTGTAAAGCGTTTTGGATAAAAGCGTCATAAGTGCGCCATTTACCATTTACCTCACGATGTATATACGAAGCGTTTTCTGTAAACATCCGTCTTTTCATTCAAACCAATCCATATCCATGGGCGCACGGTGGCTTAGTGGTTAGCACGTTCTCCTCACACCTCCAGGGTTGGGGGTTCGATTCCCACCGCTGCCCTGTGTGTGTGGAGTTTGCATGTTCTCCCCATGCTGTGGGGGTTTCCTCCGGGTACTCCGGTTTCCTCCCTCAGTCCAAAGACATACATGGTAGGCAGATTGGCATGTCCAAAGTCTCTGTAGTGTGTGAATGTGGGTGCACGGAAGGAGCCTCCCCTGGCGCACCCTGGGCAACGTGCAGTATCATACTGCTGAGCGGCTAATCCTTCCACCACGATGGTTCCACTATGAAGTGGAACCTCGACACGAAAAGAAGAAGAAGATTCAAACCAATTAGTAGGCAAATAGCATATCTGTACCTTCCACACTGTTTACTTATTATGACTAGGATCTTTATTTAATAAGAAGTACATTTATTACCATGTTATTGCAATTATTGATCCAATGCAATACAATCATATAACTGAGCTGAGGAAAAATAAAACATGTTCGAATGTTTGAAAGTACTGGAAGAACATTGATCAGTCTGGAGGCACATCTGAAGGCATAAGAACAACTTGTTTACCATCTTACACCCACAGATTATCCATGTCAATAATTAGTTCTGATCGAGCTGCTGGAAAGCGCAAACTGGGATCAAATCAGGCTAAAGATCCTACAGTATACACCCAGCATAAGTCTGATATGCTGCCAGCTTATGTCCTACTTAAGCAGCTACCAAGGACTTGATGTGTACGTTCAAAGCCTTTGGCATGACAACATTTAGATTGTTTTTTTTTCTTTCTCTTTTTGAGAGGTCGGCCAGGATGGCAGTAGCTCCTTTGGCGCTTTCTCTGCACCCTTCCAAAATTTTGCTGTGTTACTTTAATGACTCAAGAGACCCCACGGCTTTCAGACCCCGGCAGGATGTCACTACGTGTTTGCTGCCTTTCTGAACAACTCAGTAAAGAACGCTCACTATAAATAAAGCACAAACAATTTTCAATTGAAGGAGAGGAACAATGTGTAATACTGGTGCCAGCTTTCCGAGTCAGTCTGTTATTGAGCAATAGACAACAGTGCAGAAGTGACATTTTCAAAGATGAGCAAGGACTGATCATGCACAGTGTCAGTATAATAAATCAGTCGAAACATTTGCTATTCCTCGTCTTTGTCATCCTCATCAGCTAGATCTACTGAGTCGGCTCATCTTGAGCACAGCATGGAGGATTTATAACCTGCTAGCATGAAACATTTAACATACTTATACATTCTTAAGTGCACGCATACTGAAACAGGTACAATATATGCATTTACTGCGGCTTCTGTTTACTTTCATTATTGCATTTCATGCAGCCGTGGTTTGGGTGGACAGATCACTTAATGTGTGTTTGTGATGCCTTGCTTAAGATCTGTGATTAATGAGTGTGAGTATGAATGGCTTAGTGCTTAACAGTGTGTCTGAAATTAAAGTACTTCTTTCCTGTTAAGTAAGTTTTAGTGCGTTTTGATTAATTGCTCGTTCCTGAAAAGGTTTTGTGTGTGTGTGTGTGTGTGTCCTTGCAGAAGGCATCTTAATCATCATGTTTGCCTTCCCAAAGCCAACCACACTCTCACATTAGATCTCGGATTAGCCTTGCTTTCAAACAGAAAACAGACTCTGTCAGGCAGTGTCCTCATATTTCCTCTCCTTGTTTTTGCCCTTCGCTTATTAAATCTTACAGCCACAAATCTGTTATAGTATAAAATATATATTTTAGAAACTGTTCTATATTAGAAGGGCATTTTAGGTTTCATCCATCCATCCATTTTCCATACTGCTTATCCTATACAGGGTTGTGGGGGGATGGGGGGACCTGGAAAACTTTTGGAACCTGGAACCTATGGAACTCGGGACACAAGGCAGGAGACACCTTGGATGGGTGCCAACCAATCTCAGGGCACAATTACACACACATTCACACCCCCATTCACACCCTATGGACAATTTGGAAGTGCTGATCAGCCTTTGAGGAGGGGGAACGGGGTACCCGGAGGAAACCCCCAAAGCACATGGAGAACAGGCAAGCTCCGTGCACACAGGGCTGAGGTGGGATTTGACCCCCCAACCCCAGAGATGTGAGGTAAACATGCTAACCCCAAAAAAGTTGGGACACTGTGTAAAATGTAAATAAAAACAGAATGCAATGATTTGCAAATCTCATAAACCCATATCTTATTCACAACAGAACATAGAAAACATATCAAATGTTTAAACTCAGGAAATGTACAATTTTAAGGAAAAAAATAAAGTAATTTTGAATTTGATGGCCGCAACTCATCTCAAAAAAGTTGGGATGGGGGAAACAAAAGGCTGGAAAAGTAAGTGCTACTCAAAAGAAACAGCAGGAGGAACATTTAGCAAATAATTAGGTTAATTGGCAACAGGTCAGTAACATGATTGAGTATTAAAAAAAAGCAGATTAGCTCATACCAAAAATGGGCATAGCAGTTATTTCAGTAGCAGCCAGGTAAAGTGTATAATAGTGACAAGAAATTAAATACTATATTTCTATAAGTACTGTAGAAGCAAAAATGCAATAGAGTCAATGCAGGAATGTGCAAATATTGCAATGGGAGTGGGATGGTGTTCAATTCAGTGTGTGTGTGTGTGTGTGTGTTTGAGTGTGTGTATGTGTGTGAGTGTCAGTCAGTCAGTCAGTCCAGTCTCTGAGTATTGAGGAGTCTGATGGCTTGGGGGAAGAAGCTGTTACACAGTCTGGTTGTGAGGGCCCGAACGCTTCAGTACCTTTTTCCAGACAGCAGGAGGGTGAAGAGTGTGTGTGAGGGGTGTGTGGGGTCATCCGCATTGCTGGTACCTTTGCGGATGCAGCGTGTGGTGTAAATGTCTATGATGAAGGGAAGAGAGACCCCAGTGATCTTCTCAGCTGTCCTCACTATCCACTGCAGGGTCTTGCGATCCGATAAGGTGCAATTTCCGAACCAGACAGTGATGCAGCTGCTCAGGATGCTCTGAATAGTTCCTGTGTAGAAGGTGGTGAGGATTAGGGGTGGGACATGGGCTTTCTTCAGCCTTCGCAGAAAGTAGAGACTGTTTATTATTAGTGCGTCTTTCTATGTTCGATAAGGAGGATCAGTGTAAATTCTGAAAGCAATCCAGCACCATCCAATGACTTTTGTGTATGCATCTGCATATGGCAAATTATACAAAGCATGTTTGATTTAGTTTATTTATTATTATTATTATTATTATTATTATTTAATACATTAACTAACTTACATTTAGTAACATGTACAGGGTTAGGGTTGGTGGTCGTTATTCACGCATGAATTCATTCATGAAAGAATCACATCGTAGTTATGGTTAGCGCTTCATTAGTTTGTGATTAGTACATGGCTTAATTCATCATTAGGTTACATTTAAGTAAGTATTAATTCAGGTATTAGTACATGATTATTCATGTACTCTTATTGTAAAGTGTTACCTTTATAACAGCTATAAACAGTTGTTTTCTCACCAGACTCTTGTCTCTTTCTTGAAGTTAATAAGACAAAAAAAAAAAACACAGCTTGTTATGTTTCTGAGAAACCGGAACGTTCTCTGTCCTGAACACTTTCCTGTGGCAGAAAATGCAAACTTGCAGCTTTATTTGTGACGGTTACACTGGAGACTCATTTCAAACATGCTAAATAATATCAATAATTATTTAACTTTTTAAAATATGTTTATGTGGAGCAAGTCCCACTGATTTATTTTTTTCTAGAGAAAAGATAACATATTTTACCTTGCAGCCAGTACTACTATTAGAGCCGTTGTTATAGAAAATGAACACCTTCTGACCAATCAGAATCAAGAATTCAACAATAATGTGTAATTGGTTTTAAGACGTAAGGAGTATGTGCTCACCTTTGTGTTTGTTCACCTCTGTACTGTCTCACTAATGACGATTCTCTTTTAGGGATAATAAAGATTAATATCACCTTTCTAACCTCTTTTTTCCTTCTTCTTCTTCTTTTTGTTTTTGCAGGTATGGTGATATGAGAGTCATGATGGCCTATGAGCTATTCAGCATGTGGCAAAACCTTGGTGAGTGTCAGCTTATCGTTTTACTGTCTTTTGCTGTCCTGCCTCATTCTGCTCTAGCTCTCCGTCTCACTCTCTCAGCCTCAACACACATGCATGGTGCTATTTGGAAAAGCAATGCTGACCTCTATAGATGAAAGTAAAAATATCCATGGCAGGTCTTTATGGCTTCATGTTCATAAATAATCATGTATCGTAATTCGATTTCACAGCCTTGTTTGCTTGATTGAGCATCCAATTCAGATACGGTCTTCAGTTCCTGAATAAATGGAACATTTACAAATCAATTTACAACAAATACATAAAAATGAACAAGTTTGAACACTGTATATACGTAGCAGGTGCTGTGACTTTTTAAGTATATTTTTAGATTAGCCTAATTATAATATGCTATTTGTTATGGCACTTATGGTAGTCATGCTCCTAACAGGACAAAAACTAAATTATACAACACCAGTATTTTAGATTAATATACAAACATGTAAAATACATATGCCTATTATGTTAATGTCACAAAATGATACACACGTACATTATACACTTGTGTGTGTGTGTGTGTGTGTTTGTAATGTTCACATTGCTCATAAACCCTCTTATTGTAGTTCAAGTCATGTTATTATAATTGACTTTGCATTGTCTTTCTTATAAATTTTTTGTTTATTTTTCCTCCAGGTGAAAATAAGATCCACTTTATCCCAGGAATGATTGGACCTTTCCTGGGCGTGACCCTGGTGCCTCAGAGTGAGGTCAGGAACATCATGATCCCCATCTTCCACGACATGATGGACTGGGAACAGCGCAAGAACGGCAACTTCAAACAGGCGAGGCCTCTATAGCAGCTTTGTGAAGCAAAAGGATCAAATGTGTTGATCATCTACAGGTTTTCCTGCAACTGAATGAAGATATCAGACCGTACAGACCTTAAACTCTCTCCTGTGTGTGTTTCCAGGTGGAGGCAGAGCTCATAGATAAGCTGGACAGTCTAGTGTCTGAGGGTAAAGGAGACGAGAACTACAGAGAGCTTTTTGGGTTGCTGTGAGTTCACACACACACACGCACATGCATACACACGCATACACATACAGAGAGAGAGAGAGAAAGGGAGATCAAACATTCTTCTTTTGCTGTAAAGTGTATTTTGATGTAACATAAAAGCAAGAGACAATTTCAGAATGGAAAATAAAAAGAGTAATATGATGATATATGAATGAAAACACAGCAACCACTGAAATAAACATCTAATGTAACTAACATGCTGAAAATCTTGCTGCATAACACTCCTAGTCGTAATCATCACTGCAAATTTGGTTTCATTTATTAATATGGCTTCCACTTTTATTGCTTGTGCAGCTTATAAAATAGCACTTGACCCAGCACATCCTATTATTTTGCATGAATTTTTTATATCACAAACAAACAGTAAATTGTGCACACAAATTAATGAAGCCACGAAATACTAAATTGAAGTCGTAATGTATGCGTGGGATCTAATAGATTTCAGCATGCTTTTAATTCACTATTTGGAGTTGTTTTGGTTCATTCGATGTGTTTTCCTGGATAGAAAACATGTTCATAGTATGAAAGATAAGCTGACCGGGCATTCCATAAAAACCTTCTTGGGATTTTAAAGCGGCGATACTATTAATTATTGAATGTCATATTTATGTAGTAATGTAGCCCTTAACTAGCATTTTGTTTTTGTTTTTAAGTGTATTTATTGCTGAAAACATACATTTCAGTATGACATATTGTGCTTACATCAAACTGTGAGACAGTGAAGAACACATACAGTAACTGAGCCAACATAACTGTTTTACTCAAACTCATCCCTGACCGCTTAACTCTCACACTACTTCTGAATAGTACTTAGATAAAAGTTTTCAAGCTAAATTCGTCTTAATGACTTCAAATTAAGAGTCACTGAAAATGTAATTAATACCGTTGGACACTGTCTATGTTTTAGCACATAAAACCAATTTATAACTGTGTCACTTTATTTCCCCTTACCCTATGTGTGTGGTACTGTTGTAATTATATATCTTACAAATGTGCATATCCTCAAGAGACTTCCTTGTTAAATAAAGCTTAATATTTTTTTCTGTAGTTGCAGTATGTGTGAGTTTTGTATACAGACGTGTTAGAATAATTTCAGTATTAAATCCTCACTATGTGAACGTAACTCAACTTGGAATGTGTCCGATCCAATATAATGTTGGAAACAACACAGTTTAATATTGTGCAAGTTTATCAAGTTTATTTAGTAAGCATGGACAGAGCATTAGGGTTAAAGGAGAGTTATAGGAGACTGCTTTGCTGCTAACATGTTTTCTGTAGCATTAAATTAAATTAAACTAAATTAACAACCTCATTGTGTTTGCTTTGTGCTGCGGGACTGTAGTACTCAGCTTTTTGGGCCCTATCCCAGGTAAGATAACACTAGCCACTTTAGTTCTACGCCAACTAATACCAACCGTTTTATGTGCCACACTGAGCTTCTCTTTCAGAAAAGTGCCATTATTTTCACCTCTGGTGTAACATCGAGAAGTCTGACATTGCTTTTTATTGTTGATGTCTAGTCTTTTGGAAAAAATCGAGCAGGAGACATGGCGTGAGACAGGCATCTCTTTCGTCACCTCTGTCACTCGCCTTATGGAGAGGCTACTGGATTACAGGTGGGATTTATAGTGCCAGTAACAAATACATCACTACTACGTACCATGAATACAACATTGGTAGGTGATTATAACGTAGGTATGGCCAAAACTTTAATCACAGTTCTAATTCAGTGCTCCTCACGCTGGGGGTCGTGTTTTCACAGTGTTTACATTCCACTATTCTGGTGCAGGTATTTGCTACTCAAAATCAAAATATTTCAAAGAATGCTGCATTCACAAGTTCTAACGCAGTGTTGACATTTGGCAGAAAACTCATCCCTGCTGAAAAAAAAAAAACAGTAGACACCATCACAGAAATTGTAATGATTTCCACTACAAACACAATTACAAACCATCAGCTAAACATTAAAACTATTACTATTACCATTATTGGTCCTTAATGATATCCACTAGACCTAACATGTCACCAACAGAAGGAAGTAAATTACCAGTAAAAACCCACACGTAGTTTCAATTAAAACCAATACAATTCCCACTATAACTATTAAAACCATTACAATTTCTATGAGGGTTTCTGTTGGAGTTTTTTTCAGCAGGGTTTGGTTTGTGCAATTTTTGTTGTATGGAAGATTTTATTTGTTAATTTACACAACACGCGTCATGTAAATATTGATATTCCCTACAGTTTTTCTCATTTCTCTGCCTTTACATTGTCCATATAAAAGATAAGATATGCTAGTTCACTCAATCATTATTCTGTTATTAGCTACATTCAATGCAGCTGTAGGTTTGTGTTGCCTAGCAATAGTGTTCTCACAATTTTACCTACTTGGAAAAAGTATTAAAGTGTACGTATGCCTTACAACTCATCCTCATGCTCTACTTGTGCTTAGAGATTTGGAACTTTAAAAATATTCTAAACTTTTTCAAACCAGATCAAAATGTTGTCATCTTTACCAAATTTACGAAAATATTGTATACTGTACTTCCACTTTTCTCAGCTCATAGTTGTAATGTTATAACACAAAGCTGATGGGCATTTAGAGCAGATCTTTCATGTTCAGACAGACATTTAATTGTTTATTTCAGCCATTAGCTAGTTTGTGGGGGCTGTCTATAATACCCAGTTGCCTAGCAACAGCAGTCTGTCAACTTTAACCATTTGAATGGATGGTGTATCCTGTTTTCATATTCCCAGGTTGAGAGAACGAAATTCAGAATTCAATTTGAATGTACTAGTAGTTAAATAAAATTGCTAAATAAGATTGGCAGATTTGATCAGTTATGCGTAATCAAGGGCGCACGGTGGCTTAGTGATTAGCACGTTTGCCTCACACCTCCAGGGTTGGGGGTTCCACCGCGGCCCTGCATGTGCAGAGTTTGCATGTTCTCCCTGTGCTGCGGGGGTTTCCTCCGGGTATTGTGTATGGAGTATTGTAGGCTGATTGGCATGTCCATAGTGTATGAATGGGTATGTGAATGTGTATGTGAGCCCTGCAGTGGATTGGCTCTCCAGGGTGTACCCTGCCTTGTGCCTGATGCTCCCTGGGATCGGCTCCAGGTTCCGTGACCCAGTAGGATATGCGGTATAGAAGATGGATGGATGGATGGATGAGTAATCAAAATATACACTCCAGTCGAAATGTCCACATATCAGAAAATAATGGGTTTTGGAACAAACTCTGTTTTCTGTTTCTGCATTCTTGCATCATTCATTGATGCAGTCTCCATTATTTTCCAAAAATGTATATAAAATGTATATGTACAGTCATACAGAGTCATACAAAAAGTCATAGATTTGTTTATCCAGTCCTGGTTTATGTGGACAGGGATTGCATGAAGGGAGATGAGACAGAGAACAAGAAGATTGGCTGCACCGTCAACTTGCTAGTGAGTTTACATTCTGCCAACCCCTATTTTATAGAATGTTCATCGGATTTTCATGTATCATTGGATTTTCACACAATTCCTAAAAGTAGAGGACGGCTTGCCATCATTGATGGAACGATGAATTCTGAATTATACCAACGAATTTTAAAGGAAAATGTCAGGACATCTGTCTGTGAACTAAATCTCAAGAGAAAGTGGGGCAAGCAGCAAGACAATAGCGCTAAGCACACAAGTCATTCTACCAAAGAATGGTTAAAAAAGAATAAAGTTAATGTTTTGGAATGGCCAAGTCAAAGTCTTGACCTTAATTCAATAGAAATATTGTGTAAGGAACTGAAGCAAGCAGTTCATGTGAGGAAACCCACTAACATCCCAGAGTTGAAGCTGTTCTGTACTGAGGAACGGGCTAAAATTTCTCCAAGCCGATGTGCATGACTACCGGAACAGTTACCGGAAATGTTTAGTTGCAGTTATTGCTGCATAAAGGGGTCACACCACATACTGAAAGCAAAGGTTCACATTCTTTTGCCACTCACAGATTGGATGCAATTGGATTATTTTCCTCAATAAATAAATGACCAAGTATAATATTTTTGTCTCATTTATTTAATTGGGTTCTCTTTATCTACTCTTAGGACTTGTGTGAACATCTGATTATGTTTTAGATCATATTTATGCACAACTGCTAAGAGTGACTAGCTAACATTATCTCATTGACTATTTTGAACTTTTAACGCTTATTGTTTATTAGTAAGATTAGAATTTTCAGGTTGTTTCCTTTTCAGCTATTCCTGTATGATGATGATTTGTATTTCACAGAACTTCTATAAGTCTGAGATCAACAAAGAAGAGATGTACATCCGCTACATTCACAAGCTTTGTGACATGCACCTGCAGGCTGAGAACTACACAGGTAAGTGAAACACACTATCCAAAAATGTAGCAGATGTATCAGATGTTGCTTTGTGATAACTTTGTATCATTATTACTTTCTTAATAAGACCTAACAGGTCTTAGACCAGACCTGACTTCTGTGTATATGAGCTACTTGTGAAGAGAATGAAATTTTAGACAGTTCTGCCACTCAACCCTGAAAGGCAGTTTTTAAAAATCATATTTCTATTCCAAAGATTATGTTTGGTTCATTCTGATCCGAGAGTGAAATGTAAAATGGTAAATGGCGCACTTATATAGCTCTTTTATCCAAAGCACTTTACTCTGTGTCTCATTTACCCATTCACACACACACTCACACACCAACGGTAGCAGAGCTGCCATGCAAGGCACTAACTTGCCATCGGGAGCAACTTGGGGTTCAGTGTCTTGCCCAAGGACACTTCGGTATGTGGAGTCATGTGGGCCGGGTATCAAACTGCCAACCCTACGATTAGTGGACAACCCTCTCTACCTCCTGAGCCACAGCCGCCCAAATGTCCATGTGAAATAAAAAGTTGAGTAGTGTTGAATGGTTGTGTGTATCATCATTAATCTGTCGGGTTGCTCCACAGAGGCGGCGTTTACTCTGCTCCTGTACTGGGAGCTGCTGCAGTGGGAGGATCGACCCCTGCGGGAGTTTCTGCACTACCCAGCTCAGAGCGAGTGGCATCGCAAAGAGGATCTCTGCCGAAAGGTCATCCACTATTTCAATAAGGGCAAGGTAGGACACACACACACACACACACACACACACATACACATTCATACGCAAAACACATTTCCTGCAACATTTGAGATTCAGGACCTCTGAATTGAGATTTATTCATTGTACGCAAATAGGTTACGTTGCAGTAAAGCAACAAATCCTACTGATTGGCTTGATTAAGGTCCTCAGACCAATCCTATTGTCTAGGGTGGAGCTATTAAAAAACTGAATATTTACACCACTGTATCAGACCTACCAACCTCCCAGTATATTGCGAGGGAGCCCAGAATTTTAACATCAGAATACAGTACATCAACTTATCATTCAATAATAACACATCGAAAGAGTAGTATACTTTTACTCATACTAAATTGTTTCAGAAATTAAAACAAAATCTAACATAAAACAAAGGCAACCTGAGTAAACACAAAATACAGTTTTTAAGTGGTAATGTTTTTATTGAAGCAAAAAAGTCATCCAATACCAACTGGGTCTGTGTGAAAATGTATTTGCCCCCGTAGTTATGAATTGCCCAAATCTATGAAACTGCATTCATAATGCGGTTCAGCCAGTGATCTATACATATTACTGGATAGCTCATAGAATTCTAAACTTACAACAGTAGGTGAAGCCACCGGAAGTGCTCTGGCGACCATTTTACGATTCCCTACTGACAGAGGGCACCGACCGCTAATGGACGAAAATTGTCAAGATGACCTGATGTGATGGTTTTTACTGCAAAACAACATTGCTGAAGGATGTGGCAGAAGTGCCCACAGGTTGTAATTTATACAGACCATGTACCTGTTAAGCACAAATGTGTCGTTATTCCTGTGTAGAGTGGAGATAACGATCATAATCTTTAATAATCAACAGTAAAAATACAACATCAAAGTGTATAAAATACCCCCGTTTTAAAACAAAAGCACCCAATAGTGTTTTTACAGAGATTTCACTCCACGTTGGTAGAATATCAGCTTTGTGGTCAAAAGGTAAGAACAGAGAGCTTAGCAAGAACTACAACAGCAATATTCTCTGTACACAAATAACCACTGTATTTTTATCATTGTTTTATGGAAGAGTAGTGAGGTGAAAACCACTGCTAACTCAGAAGAACATTAAGGCTCATATGGATTTTGCCAAAACACACCTTGATTATCCTCACACCTTTTGGGAGAATGTTCTGTGGACTGATGA
Organism: Stegophilus panzeri; assembly: GCA_024331685.1. Classification (NCBI taxonomy): domain Eukaryota; kingdom Metazoa; phylum Chordata; class Actinopteri; order Siluriformes; family Trichomycteridae; genus Stegophilus; species Stegophilus panzeri. The sequence goes on along the minus strand of JANDJT010000114.1, from coordinate 15,353,925 downwards.
GTCGAAAGTGGAACTGTTTGGAAAACAGGGGTCCTGTTACATCTGGTGTAAACCAAATCCAGAAAAGAACATCATACCTACAGTCAAGCATGGTGGTGGAAGTGTGATGGTGTGGGGATGCTTTGCTGCTTCAGGGCCTGGGCAACTTGCAATAATTGAGGGAAACATGAATTCTGCTCTCTGCCAGAAGATCCTAAAGGAGAATGTCCGGTCTTCAGTTTGTAAGTTCAAACTCAAGCGGAACTGGATTATGCAGCAAGACATTGATCCAAAGCCATAGGAGTAAATTCTAGTCCTATAAGTCAGTGAAAGACTGATCTCCAGTTATCAGAAGCGTTTGGTTGCAGTTATTGCTGCTAAAGTTGGCACAAACAGATTTTATGTTTAAGGGGGCAATTAGTTTTTCATGTGGGTGATAACTCTTTTTGCTTCAATAAGAAAAGAATTAAATTTAAACTGTATTGTGTGTTTTCTCAGGTTGCCTTTATTTTATGTTATATTTCGTTTGAAGATCTAAAACTATTTAGTATGAGATATACACAAATACAGAAAAATCAGGCCAATACTTTTTCACAGCACTGTAGTTAGTATATAATTATATAGCACTGGTTAACTATATTTATTAGGGATGCACTAAAAGAGAGGAAATGCCAGAAAAAAAAAACCCTGGATGTGTCAAATCTAACACGTTACAAGTAATTGTAATGGTAATGATAATTAGAAAGTGATTAAAACCACTGGTTTTACATAAGGAACATAACAGTGAATGTTACCACACAATGTTGATTATTTCAAAAATTATTTATTAATCAACACCTTCTAACCAGATTTAATCATTAAACATAACTGTGGTCTAATACATTATGTAACACTTACATTATTTAATTATCTCTCAAACACAGAGTTATTTGCAGAAATTATACTACAAATTGAAAACAATTCGGCCACTATCATTTATTTTCTATCATATCGCCCACCTGATATTTTTTTTTCACACATACAGTACTGTGTATTACTTTTTCATCTCTGTTGCAAATTTGCTCTTAACTTACATTTGCATTTAGAATGTCTTAATAAGTAATATTATAACCATTTAATGGGTCGTTCATGGCTGAATAGTGAATAGCACACACTAGTAATGTAAGAATTTATCATGCTGGCACTTTAAGGATTTATTTCACGTCTTTGCCCTTCGCTAGACTTGGTTGATATGACTACAGGCGTAGGGAGTCTATGAGAAAGGGCCTTGTTTATATCTGGGAGCCTTCAGAGTGAGAAAACAGGGGGATTGTTTATGGGCTATGAGGAGCGTTGGGACCGTGGTGTATAGCACGGTGCATAGCATTAAGATTATACATGTCCTGTATAGGAGTGAGGGAGGGAGGGAATGAGGGAGAGAGAGAGAGAGAGAGAGAGAGAGAGCGAGAGAGAGAGAACTCTTGGGGTAGTATCTTAGTAAGTTTTGTGAAGCTTCAATAAGAGACCAACTTTCTGTGCCTGCTTGAGTCTCAATCCTGAATTGTGCATGGAAGAAAAAACATCCTACTACATGGATGGTTTGACCAATAAGGGTAATATTGTGGCTAAAAATTATTTATAACATAGTCTATATGGCCAAAGGTTTGGGGACACCTGACCATCACACTCATATCTGCTTTTTGAGTATCCGATTCCAGGTGTAATCCCGTTTTTTGCAGTTAAAATAACCTCCACTCTTCTGGGAAGGCATTCCACTAGATTTTGGATTGCATTTTCAGCATTCATTAATCATTAGTTGCCACCTGGTTAGTTTGGTGGTTGTTTAAATTAAGGTACTGATTATAGAAAAACAACTAACTAAGATAAGAACAGAAATAAGAACTATATGACAAAAATAGAAACAAAAATGTAAGTCATAAAGACAGACAATTCTGCTTTATTCATTTTTTTGTTGTTGTTTGTTTGTTTTTTTACATTTATTTTACTATTATTATCATATCATCACTATCATAATTAATTATCATAACTGTTCTTGCTCTGGGTAATGAATAAACATCTGCAAAATTTAATACCCACAATGTCCTGTTGCTGTTAATTACATTGTGTCTTTTTCAGCGTAACCTTGCACTCAGTTGTGTTCTATACGAATGAGTCGAAATTACAGTGTTTGGTTTCCCAGTAGAGTCATTGCACTGATCAAATATTCACAACACCCTTTCACACTGTACTTTTGGGAATCTGGGACCTGTTTGAGTAAATATACTAGATAGTAATGTATCTAGGCTTGCTGTCTGTCAAAGAAGAGCTTAAAAGTACATCCATAATGATTGCACAAGTGTGTAATGTGGCTATAAATGATACATCTAAGCCAAAATCACTTTGCCATGTGCTCTGTCCTCAGTGCTGGGAATATGGGATACCTTTTTGCCGAGAGCTAGCCTTACAATACGAATCCTTATACGACTACCAGAGCCTCAGTTGGATACGGGTGAGTCCAAACTGAATACGAATTGAGTAAAGCTGCATAAAGTTATATTAAGTGTGCGAACTTAGACTTTGAGTTTTGATTTTTCAGCATTTATGTGTGAGAATAAAAATCATGAATGAGGCAATGTTGAGAAGATATTGGCCTTTTTTGTTTTATAGAAAATGGAAGCAGCCTACTATGATAACATTATGGAGCAGCAGAGACTGGAGCCCGAGTTCTTCAGGGTGGGCTTTTACGGTCGAAAATTTCCTTTCTTCCTCAGGGTAAGCTTGTGTAATCGTTTTCTCTGACTCTGTTAATATTTATATCCATGACCAACGAGCCAGCGCGAGTGCTGTTATTTTCCCCCGACGCCACAGGTTATGTTAACAGGCAAAACGAGTTCAATTTAAATCCAATTTTAATACGGGAAAAGTTTTTTCATTGGCACAGGAAAGTTGCTTTAATGTTGAATATAGATTTATTTTTTTTTGCTTGGCACAGAACAAGGAGTTTGTTTGCCGTGGGCACGACTACGAGAGGCTTGAAGCCTTCCAGCAGAGGATGCTGGGAGAATTCCCGCAAGCAATTGCCATGCAACATCCCAACCAACCAGATGAGACCATTTTGCAGTGCGATGCCCAGTGTATCCTTCAGCAATGAAGAGAAAATGGGATATCTGTAGGGATATGGTGGACTTTTGAAATGTAATAAGTGCAATATTATGCCTGTTAGTATTCCGTAGGATTATTAGTATTTCAATAATTTTAGACCACAAATCTGCTAAATAATATATAGTACTTTTCCTACAGTGTAAATCTAATTTGCTTCATTCAAACAAATGTTCGAAACTAGAAAATTTCCTTGACACAAAGCCTCCCAGACTTGCAGATCTATGCTGTATCTCCAGTTCCAGAAAACGTAGAAGTGCTTCAGATGGACCGTGTGCCTGACCGAATTAAAAGCTTCTACCGAGTGAACAACGTGCACCGCTTTCGCTACGACCGACCCTTTCACAAAGGTCCCAAAGACAAGGACAATGAGTTCAAGGTAAAATAAAATGTTGACAAGTCAGGCTGTATTCAGAGTATACAGGAAGGTATTTCTGAATTGAATGCATTCCTTCATCTGGCCAATACCTGAAGGTAGCATACATGTATTCTTTAAAAAATTATTTTTAAAAAATTCATCATAATCAGCCAGTTATGGGTTGTTGTGTCATGATGTGATTTTTGAGGGAAGATGGTGATTCAGCCAGCTAGTCTCACGTCTCTTGTTAGGAATAGCAGCTCGCAGCTCTAGGGTGCATACTTCCGTGTTGTCTAGTGTTTGTTTACGTTGCCACGTATGTTTTGTTTGGGTTCATATCTTGTATCCTCCCAAGTCTTGTCATCGGTTGACTCCCTAGTGTGTCTTGATTATTCTCACCTGTTTTCAGTTTGCCCCTTGATTAATTTGTGTATGTAAACCCTTGTGTTTCTTTTTTCAGGGAAAAGTAACATTCACTGTGTCCATACCTGACTTTACAAAGTTCTTTATTCTGTGTGCTTATATTCTGGTTTTGATCTTGTTTTGTTAACCTGGCTTTTGGATTTGTCCTACGATTGTTTTTTGCTCATCGCCTGACCTCTGCCTATCTACTGTTTATGTCTTTGACATACATTTTTGGATTTGTTTGCTAGTTCCTTTTAATAAAACGCTAAACTGCAATTGCATCCTCTTCAGACTCCATTTCATGACAGCTAGCTAGATCAGTTTATTTGGAACATTAAGAAAGCAAAGGGTGTGTACTAATTAAAACAAGTGAGAAACTGCATGTGTATAAAAAATAGAAAAATAAAAAAATATTAAAATAAACAATATATAAAGTATGTACTCTTTTTGTGAAGAAAAATGACATACTTTTTTCTGTGTATCAAAAGAGTATGCAAAATGTACCATTTTTTAATGATAAACATGCTACTCTTTTTACACAACATCCAATCATTAATCTTACATGACAATAAAAAAAAAAAACCTGTGGTTAGTGCTTAACATTTAAGTTCTTACACTTACTGTAAATACTGAAGACACAGCACTGAAGTTACACTCATTCGCACTGTTCGCAAGTAGGAAATAGTAGACCAGCTGGGTACATTTGGGATAATCATTTCAACATAGTACTATTTGGGACACACTAATTCTAATCTCGGATACTATTTAGGATGAATAGTGGGCAAATTGGGATGCAGCAATAGTGTTATTATCCAAGTTCAAAAAAGTGACAAGTGACAAGAGTAAAGTGTCTGTGACTGCACGTATATAAAATGAAAAAATAGGTGAAAATGTTAACACTTTTTGTTCTAAGCTATTCCTTAAGGATACAAGTCATGTGTTATGAATTTGCAAATGTGTGACTTTCTACTCATTGAAACTGATCATTACTGGCACCAAATTCCTTTTTCATGTTATCGTGTTCTTTCAATTCAACTCTCTTTATTGTCTATTGTTATTTACATTCAGACTGACCACTCTTTAAGAAAGAAGCAGTGTCTTCATCCTTAGAATCTATTACAAAGCTAACAATTATTACTAGCTAGAAACTTGTATCTATTACTAGCTAGAAATCTTAGCGAACTTATCTTCTGATTAAAGTCATAAAATGAGTAAATATTCTATGACTGCATTTTCCATCAACAAATTTTAACACCATGTTTAGTTAAAATTAACGTGCAGATAACTTGATCATGATGGCCATTCAACCAGTTCTTTAATTCTCATTGGTATGTTAACAACCTCAATATTGAGTAAGAGAAAATTTTGTGAATTTCGTAGTCCCTTAATTTCTAGTTTCCCTGTCACCTTGCTGGTTTGAGAGTTTCCTAGTTCTTCTGTTTCTACTCCTATTGATAGTTGCTAGTATTTTCTGGTTTGTACCTCTGCCTTCGTCTTACGATCATAATAATGGATTTGTCTGATCACCCCATGTGCATGTCCTTATGTGTATTCTTATCATGCTAATGGAAAATGGCTAAATAAACAGGACAAGCATCCACTGGGTTGCAAAAGTTGTGTTTCTATGTCATCTTTGCAGAGTTTGTGGATCGAGAGGACCACACTTATCCTCACACATCCCCTGCCGGGCATCTCTCGTTGGTTTGAGGTGGACAAGAGAGAGCTGGTCAGTGGTTCCTCCTTCACTTTTATGCTATTGCCTTTTAGAATAGAATTGTAAGGATCTTGAGCGAAAACATTTGTTTTGGTGTTGTGAATCAAATTAATTGAATGAACTAAAACCAGAAGAATTGAACTGAATCGAATGGAATCAAATCCCTGGGGGACAAGTAATTAATATTAATTAATAAGATAAATTCCCATTTTTATTATATTGTCCGTTGGAATAGAATCTTAAAGCTTTATGTCTTGAGGGAAAAATGTATTTTCCAGTGTTGAATTGAATTGAATCAATTTGATTTGAATCCAATTTGGATCAAATACAATGTCATTGAATCAAATCAAGTCATATTGAATTCCTAGGAGACAAGTAACTGATGCTAATGTTTGTATAAATTCCCAACTGATTTTAAACCCAACAATATTTATGTTTCCATCCATGTATTTTTATATGAATTTTGGGATATTGCATAAAAAAATGCTGGATTGAAACACCAGATGCGAATAAAATCTCGAATATGCTCATAAAAAACTTGTGTGCTCAATTGAGGCAGATAATTTTTTTTTATTCAATAAGAAAACATGCACATAATCTACAATGCACCCACATTTACCAACAAATTCCCCAATGCGCATCAAAAAAGTCATGTGACTTTCCTCAACAAATCATGTGACTGTATTATTGATTCAGAAAAGTAAAACTGGTGGAAAGAAAGATGCACCAGTTTCCCAGGAAGTGACAATTTTGTTCTCTTGAACACATCGGGATGGAAACGGTGCTTTATTTGCAAATGTTTTATGCGATATTCCAATTTTTCGCATAAGATAAATTTGTTATTTGGATGGAACCATAGCTAATTGTAAGTTGGACAATAGATGGCAAATCCACTTGAAATTAGCTTGAATTACTGCAGCAACAATGCGTAAGTGCAGAATTTTTTTTATTGTAAGCTATCAATCTAGTTTTTAAATCAATAGACGTGAAAACCAAAACAATTGTTTGTGCATATTGTGTATAATTGTGTTTTTTTGCTAAATTATTATAAAATTTCAGCAGCAGCAATGTGGATTAAACTGTAAAAAGTGGGTTCACATTGTAGCTGCAAAAAGACTAAAAGTAATATAAAGGTAAATGCAGGTGGTTTTATTTATTTGTTTTATTTTATACTTTAAAAGTACTAGAGCTGTGTTTGCAAGTGCTGTTATCTGTAAACCTTTCATTTCCCCACTAGGTTGAAGTGAGCCCGTTGGAGAATGCCATCGCCGTGGTGGAGAATAAGAACCAGGAATTGCGCACTTTAATCAGCCAGTACCAGCACAAGCAGCTGTATGGCAACATTAATCTACTTAGCATGTGTCTCAACGGAGTGATTGATGCAGCTGTCAACGGAGGCATTGCTCGCTACCAGGAGGTGAGAAATACAGCAAAACAGGCACTGCTCAGGCCTGCTGTTATCAAACAGCCATGTTTTTGTCACATCTCCAAGCCTTACAATTAACTTTGAAAGACAGATTAGCTACAAATAAGCTTTAGCTGAGTTTGTGATTAAGCAAAATACTGAGAAAGTAAGTAGCTCGCAAATGCTGGGAAATATGAGTATTAATGTGAAGAGCTCAGGTTTGAGCTAATACAATATACTGCAATAAAATATGCAGAAGTTCAGCTACCTGCTTAAAATGTCTCTTTTCAAGTAAGTCTTTATGTGGTTGCAGTATGAGATGAAAATAAAGTGAAAAAGAAAACGTCCAAAATGTTTGAACAGTATGTGTGTGTGTGCATGCATTAGGCTTTAAAAGTCTGTCAAGGAACTTTTTCATTTAACTAATATAATTTTAAATGTTATATAATTATATAATAATCTAAACTTATAGTATATTCACAAATTTCATATTTAAAGGAGTAGCCGATACCAAAATGTCAACAATTCAATGTTTACCACAAATGTGATTAATTACCTAAAATGTGTTGGATTGCATGTTGTTAAACTGGTAGCTATAAGCTTTTCTTATTATCTTCTTTGCTACATTAGCCTTGTAGCTCCCATGTAAAACTTAAAATATCAAAATATGTCTTCTCTAATCAACCAGATAAGCATTAGGTAAGTTAACTTCAGAATTGTAAAACATGACAAAGCATGAAGTTATAGTAAAATAATCAACTGCAGGGTGGGGTGATGCAATAACAACACATCTTGAAGTATTTTATTCCATTAGAGCAATTTGCCAGCGATTACAATTTTTTTTATTAAAGAACAACACACCATCATTTTTTTAACTATTTATAATTACAATTGTATTGTAGAACATCCATGAAACAAGTTCCATTTATCACTTACATTAAAGTAGCTATAAACATTCATCTCCTAACTAGCCTCTCTTTCTTGTTTCTCTTGAAGTTAATAAGACAAATAATGCAGTTTGCTTGTCAGGTTACCGAGAAACCACAAAACCCAATGTGTCGAAAAATTTATAGCTTTACGTCTGACTTTTATAAAGCTGCCACTGACACTGGAGACTCCTTACATAAATGATAAATAAATGTCTCTTTACAAAAAAACTTCTGTTAATGTTAATAAGTGTCCTCATACAAGTCTCTGTGAATTAGCTGTTACTATAGAAACAATAATATATTAGAATGAGTGTATTAAACTAAACCTTGCAGGCAAACTATTGTCTGATTTGTTATAGAAAATTAATCGACACCATCTGACCAATCAAATTCAAAAGATAAACTAATTCAGGTGAATAAATTATAACTTTAAACTCTTGCATCTATTTTTTTAGGCATTCTTTGATAAAGAATATATCTCCACTCACCCAGAGGACACAGAAAAAATCACTCAGCTCAAGGACCTCATGCAAGAACAGGTGAATACGGAAACCTCCGCACATTATCCTCTCAAGCTAAACAGCCCAAAATATTTGGATATGATCATATAGTCAGTATAATATGGTGGGTCATGTTTTAGGTCCACGTCCTGGGTGTAGGGCTGGCGGTCCATGAGAAACTGGTGCACCCGGAAATGCGACCTCTACACAAGAAGCTGATAGATCAGTTCCAGATGATGAGGAGCAGTCTGTGCCATGTGAGAACTGAACATTCATTCATTACTGTGCCACTGCTAACCTTCAGCTCATGACTATAGGTGTACGAACATGACTTTGTGTGTATGTGTGTGTATTCAGTGCAGTATGTTTGTGTGTGTTCTGCAGGGTTTGCCTGGCTTGGACAGACTGAGTGCAGCCTGCTCTGGACCCAGCAACCCACGAGCCATCCTCCCGTCCCATAATCCTATGAGCCCAGAGAGCATCAAACTCATGCACAGACACAGGTGAGCACAACACACACACACGTCTTACTATCCTTGTGATATAAAAACATGCACCATGTTACTTTAAAGATTCCAATCCAATTCCACTGACAAATTTGAAAGAATTATGCGTTTATAAAGGGAATTATAATGGGATTTCTTACTTTGACTCTAAGTATCATCATATTGTATTAGTCTCTGTCTTATCACCGGAGGTAAGTCTCATCATCGTCTCTTCACTTGACTGATCTCTGTTCACGCTAACATTGGTGGGGAAATAATCGCTGATTAATTCAATCAGTACTGACCTAAAAGATCATCAGATTTTCACATATGTCCTAAAAGTAGATCAAGAGAACCCAATTTAACAAATGAGACAAAAATTATTATACTTGGTCATTTATTTATTCAGGAAAATGGTTCAATATTACATATCCATGAGTGGCCATTCCAAAACATTAACTTTATTCTTCTTTAACCATTCTTTGGTAGAATGACTGTAGTTAGGGTCATTGTCTTGCTTCATGACCAACTTTCTCTTGAGATTCAGTTCATAGACAGATGTCCTGCTATTTTCCTTTAAAATTCAGTGGTATACTTTAGAATTCATTGTTCCATTAATGATGGCAAGTTGTCCTGGCCCAGATACAAAAAAACAGGCCCAAACTATGATACTACCACCACCATGTTTCACAGATCAGATAAGGTTCTCATGCTGGAATGCAGTGTTTTCCTTTCTCCAAACATAACGCTTCTCATTTAAACCAAAAAGTTCTATTTTGGTCTCATCTATCCACAAAACATTTATTGTTGTTCACTGTTCTCCTGATGGTGGACTCATGAACATTAACATTAGCCGATGTGAGAGAGGCCTTTAATTGCTTAGAAGTTACCCTGGCTTCCTTTGTGACCTTGCAGACAGTCATATTTATGCAGATATATAGAAAATTCTAAAGGGTTCACAAACTTTCAAGCACCACTGTATGTATGGGCTGTGTAAGCGCTCTTCTCTGTTTTGATGATGATGTGATGGCGCAGGAGAATCACAGTCACTTTCAGATTTTGCTGTGACATGTAGCTATCCAAAAACTTGATCAAATCGTGACATGGAGTGTTTGAGGAAATCATACTTCGGTCTGAGACATCATTAGACAGGCTGCATTTACAGCTGAATTTGCTAAACTGGATTATTAATGATAAGACAGTGTTACTGTGGGTTAGCCTTAAAACTCAGAGGATAAAATACTTTTCAAAAGAGTGAGAAACTATAACACACACTACACTTGCCTACTCCTGAAGATTTTTGTTTTAGTCATGAACGAGTTCCAGGTACAGACTTTAATCAGGACATCTGTTTGACTGTTCAATTCATGGTCTGCACTATTTTTAGCTCCAGCGCTATGTTTCAGCTTGGCTTGCATGCTAGCTGGGTTAAAAGGGTAGCAGAGTATGTCTTGCTTGGTGATGAAAATACACTATGTGTTCAAAAGTATGTAGACGCCTGATCACGACCCCCATACATGGGTCTTCCCCAAACTTTTCCCAAGCTTTTTGTCTAGAATGTCTTTATATGTTGTAACATTATAATTTCCCTTCACTGGAACTAAGGTGCTGCAGCCCAGATCTGTCCAGCATGATAATTCCCCAAGCCCAAATCAAGGTCTATAAAGACATGGTTTTCCAAAGTTGGTTTGAAAGCCCTGACCTTAATTGAACACCTTTAGGATGAATTGGAATGCCAACTGCATGCCAGGCTTCCTCACCTGACATCAGTGCCCAACCTCACTAATGCTCTTGTGGCTGAATGGGCAAATCCTCAAGCAACATCCCAAAATCGAGTGGAAAGCCTTCCCAGAAGAGTGGAGGTTATTATAGCAGCAAAGGACGGACCAACTCCATAGTAAAGCTATAACTTTGGAATATAATGTTCCACAAGCAGATATGGGTGTCATGGTGAGGTGTTCGCATAGTTTTATATAGTGTAGCTACAACATGGAGGAGTATGGGTAATTTATTGATCCGAGCTGAGCCACCCTGTCCAGTTTCAGGTTCAGTCATGTGGGTTTTGAACTATGAAATAAGCCAATCCATCATTTGCTCATGAGCACACCGTACCAAATGTGTTCCTCATGACTCATACACTCTCACTGACATCGATCTCCACTCATTACTCTTTCACTCTTCTTCTCTCTGCTCTATTTTGTCCCTCTCCTTCCACTGTCATTTTTTTGTGTTCTTTATTCATTCTCCTCCATGTTTTGACCATGACATTCTATTACACCACTTTTTATTTTGTATTCATTGCCATTTATTTGGTTTCTTATAACAATCCCTACCCCCCTCACTGTTCCACCCCTTTGGTCTACTGTTGCCATCTCCAAAACCATCACCTTTTTCTGTTCCCCACACTCTCATATCCTGATATACCTACTTCCCCACCATTCCCCTCCATCTCGCCCTCTGCAGCCCATCTTTGTCTCGTACCGTGCGTCACTCCTCGTCTTCCCTCTCCTCCAGTGAGACGGGGAACCTCCTCATCCTCACTGACGGAGTGCTGATGGAGCATCCTGAAGAGCTCTACCGCATGCAGGTCAGTCCACATGTGCTTTAAAGTGAATCAGAATGTGTTTGAAGACCAGAGATTTTATTTTGAATAATAAACTGTTGAATCTCCAGCCCAGTCCCTCGACGTCCAGCCTGAGCTCTACTCACTCTGCTCCTCCTCAGATGATCAACTCGGGCCCCGGCAGCATCCGAGGTGAGCTGGACACCACTAACACCAAGGAAGAAAATAGTATCTTAGATCTTGGCATGTACAGTATCTCACAAAAGTGAGTACACCCCTCACATTTTTGAAAATATTTGATTATATCTTTTCATGTGACAACACTGAAGAAATGACACTTTGCTACAATGTAAAGTAGTGAGTGTAC
>JANDJT010000114.1:15307236-15332709 GCA_024331685.1 Stegophilus panzeri | reverse complement strand
TATATAGTTTTTGTTTGTTGTATTGTTTTCTACCAATATTGTTTTCTACTAAGGGGATGGACAGTAAAGTTTTTACAGAATTGAATTGAATTTCTATTGGATTAAGGTCAGGACTTTGACCATTCCAAAACATTGCATCATGACCCACTTTCTCTTGAAATTCAGTTCATGGACAGATGTCCTGACATTTTCTTTAAGAATTTGCTGGTATACTTCAGAATTCATTGTTCCATCATCCAAGCCGTCCTGGCCCAGATGCAGTAAAACAGGCCCAAACCATGATACTACCACCACCATGTTTCACAGACGGTATAAGGTTCTTATGCTGGAATGCAGTGCTTTCCTTTCTCCAAACATAAACCTTCTCATTTGAACCAAAAGTTTCTATTTTGGTCTCATATATCCACAAAACATTTTTCCAATAGCCTTCTGGCTTGTCCGCGTGATCTTTAGCAAACTGCAGACGGGCAGCAATGTTGTTTTTGGAGAGCAGTGACTTACTCCTTGCAACTCTGCCATGCACACCATTGTTGTTCAGTGTTCTCCTGAAGGTGGACTCATGAACATTAACATTAGCCAATGTGAAAAACACCTTTAGTTGCTTAGAAGTTACCCTTGGTTCCTGTGTGCCCTCGCGGACTATTACACGTGTTGCGCTTGGAGTGATCTTTGTTGGTCAACCACTCCTGGTCGACAATGGTCTTGACTTTCTTCCATTTGTACACAGTCTGTCTGACTGTGGATTGGTGGAGTCCAAAACTCTTTCGAGATAGTTTTGTAACCTTTTCTAGCCTGATGAGCATCAACAACACTTTTACTGAAGGTCCTCAGAAATCTCCTTGGTTTGTGTTATTATACAACAACAGACGTGTTGTGAAGATCAGACTTTGATAGATCCCTCTTCTTTAAATAAAACAGGGTGCTCACTCACACCTGATTGTGAACTATTGATTGAGAACACTTGACCCTAATTTCAACTTCAAATTAACTGATAATCCTAGAGCTTCACATACTTTTGCCACTCACATATATGTTACATTGGATCATTTTCCGCAATAAATAAATGGCCAAGTATAATATTTGTATCATTTGTTTAATTGGGTTCTCTTTATCTATTTTTAGGACTTGTGTGAAAATCTGTTGATGTTTTAGGTCAAATTTATGCAGAAAAATTCTAAAGGGTTCACAAACTTTCAAGCACCACTGTATAGGCCATTACTCATAAAAACATTAAAATACATAAATGAAAACAATAATATGCAAAGAGAAAATAATCAGATAAAAAAAAACAATAAGGTTTTATAGACATTACAAATAATAATAATAATAATAATAATAATAATAATAATAATAATAATGATAATAATAAAGCTATATATTATGCAAAAGTGTTTAAATATTTCTTTCCAGTAGAGAACACCAGAGCTTGAGGCCAAGGTAACTAAACACCAATATTTGCATAAAATATAAATAAATAAAGGGATATGAATTATTTTGCTAGCAGCAAGCATCTGTCTAAAATAAAATATTAGGCGTGTGCTTTATTTCTCTTTCACTATAGTGAGAAATTTATTAAAACTGTTCCTCTCCTCTTCTAAAACATTTTGTTCGTTTCTGAAACCTCTTTTACGAGTCATTTGCCAGTTATTCCAAGTTAGATGTCAGATTTCAGTTTGATCTCAGTTTGATATGTATGTCACAGACACAGACACATAGATGAAGTGTTGTTGTATGTCTCCTTCTCTAGAGGATCTATTTTGGATTTGGAAAGAACATTTTTTTATCGCCGTCTTGCAAGTAGCAGACATATATACTAGAGAATGCACATGATATACAGTATAAAATGTATTTAACCCTTGTTATACTTGAAGGATGTCAAAAAACAGTTCCTGTTTTCATGTGTTATGTATTTGCTTTGTGTGTGTGTGTGTGTGTGTGTGTGTGTGTGTGTGAAGTGAGTATTGAAACCTTTGTTTTGGGAAAAGGGGAGATTTTTAAAGTAGCTACTTTCTGAGAACCAATGAAACGTGGTATTGAAGCCCTAATGAATTAGCACTAATGTTTTCATGTCATAATGTTAAAAGAAAATCAAGCAAGAATTGTAATTGATCAAATTTATCACTTTTCAATTTCTTCAGGTTTTTAAAAATATATATATATTATTCTAAAAACAATCCAGTCATAGACCAGAGATGGGCAGTTAAGGATTAAGGGATCCAAACCTTGAACTCAGATCTATCACTTTCCCAATCTGTTGTTTATATTGTTATTTTTTATTTTTTATCTTGTCTAAAATGATCTGTCTAGGTCCAAGACTTAGATAGACTTAACAAAGTTCCAGTGCTGAGGTGAGAAGAGATGAGCTTGCATCTTGGTTAGCCCAACTCGTTCATCTAACAAATTTACAACAATAACTCTGTACATATACGAAACCATATAAGCTACGAGTGTGCATGTGTATATGTGTTGTGTATTTTTCCCCATATCAACTGCATTAGTCATTGCATAATTCCTTTACTCTTCGCATAGAACGCAGCTAATATATAGAATTATGACAAATTAAATAATGTACATAAGCTTAATTTCCCCATTTGAATTGTTAAATGTTTAACAGACTTTGCTTTTACATGACATGGTTAGTGGGTCAGGTCTACATTTCTTTCCAATTTCTTGACAACTAAATTAAATTGTGATTCATTTCCTTTATCCAATGGAACTGGGGAACCCAATCATCCATTATTTCAATTGCCCCTGAAACGAGTCACCTGCAATCAGTTACACAATATACGGATCAGTAATAACACTTCTGAGCCACTTTATATGTAATTTTAGAAGCAAGCGAGATGGCCGCTGTTTTTATATTTAAAAAAAGAAATGGCAATATCTTGAAAATAAGGAGTCATTTTGTCCCAGGTAAAGGGAAAACAACGATGAAGGACTTTTCAGTTGTCTTTGTACATAAAACTGTAGAAAGATCAGTACTTACACTTTTAAAAGCATTTCAATTCATATGTCCCAGCATCTGTCTTTATGTATATAATCCTTCTGTATTTATACGGTTAAGAAGGGCAAATCATGTATAGACTGGGATTAATTGTCTGCCTTGTACTTTCTGATGTAAATGTGTTTTTAAAACTAAAACGCAAATGGGGAATCGGTGACTCTTTTCGATGGCCTAATCAATTATTTTGTGTATTTTGCATTGAAAGCTGAAGAACATGTTATGTTTTATGAGTACAAGTATTCTCAGTTTTATTTTTCTTCTTCTTTTTTCTTTATTTCTTTTTTGTGTATATATTGTGCTGGCATGAACAAAATGTGATGTGAACTTTAGATGTAAATACATGTTTGTTTTTTTTCTCACTCACTAACTACTGTGATGTAGAACTCATTATTAATGCCTAACATTAAAGGTGATGTTTTATCGATCCTTGTCTATTTAGCTTTTCTTTTTGCACACTTAATTTCAATTTTATTAAAGGTATTTTATGCCCTGCCATGTATTGGCACCCCATCCAGGGTGTCCCTCACCTTGTGCCCCAAGTCCCCTGGGATAGGATCCAGGTTCCCAGCTCCCATGCAACCCTGTGGAGGATAAGCAGTACGGAAAATGGATGGATGGTATTCTAAGATAAGTGTTTCTGCACAATCTTGCATAAATCTTGCACAATCTTTACTGGATAGGATTAATTGTAGTTGGATCATTGATGTGCTGACTATTTGAAAAGTTAGGATATTCAACTTCCTACTAGGAAAGGAGCAATGCTCAGCTACTCAAATGCTTCATTAAGTCAGAGTTCCTTCAAGACACAAGAGAACTGTTATAGTTGCTGAAATATGTGTGTAACCACATTGGACATTAACAAAACCAATATGGCTTTCCCTGAGTGAGCCCATATAACTTTTCGACCAGTTTTCACCCATTTTCACCCATCGCCCCAGAAGCTTTGCTTTCCAATGGCAGGCTTTCCAAATGAAAATTCTACCCTTTGGCCTCTTTCTATTGCCACAGGTTTTTCCACATGTATGCAAGTGTCCTTGTCTTTTCTAATACCCAATGGCATCAGGACACTGCCATATTTGGACAACTGGCTCCTATGTGTCTCCACCAAGGAGCAAGTCATTCGAGGCATGTCCACCCTGCTCACACACATAACAGCACTCAGTCTCACTGGGAGGTCATTAAAGAGCTCGCTAACACCAAAGCAGGCCACAAAATTCACTGAGAATGGTAGCCACTCTGTCACCCCAATGTGTGGCAAACATTATTATTATGCTTGCCAATTAGATACAGCCAGGCTGCCTTGTCCAGAACTGGCTTGTGTTGAGGATGCTAGAACTAATGGCAGCATTTGAACAGATACTTCCCCTAGGCTTGCTGGAGGTACAAGATTTTCAAAAGAGAGATATCAACCTATGGCTGGACCACCCAAATGCCACAATGTGAAACTTTTTCTTGTTTTGGTAAGAGATACCCAGGAACTAGCTAGGGAGAAGTGCCCCATCAAAGAGAGAGAGTCACCAGGGATGAAAGTGCCACAGGTGTAAGATCAGAATACATCAACCTGCTGGAATTGAGGGTGGGCCACCTGGCCCTCAAGTTATTCTTACTTGAGATGTTGCTCAGATAATGTTGTGATCGTCAGCCACATACTGTAAATCAGCAGTGCGGCACAATGTCAAGAAACTCTCTTGGTCTTGCACAGAATCTCCTCTGGTGGGCTCATGCACAGCCTCACTGGTAACAATTCATCTGCCAAAGCTATACAACAGTGCAGTGTACACACTGTTGAGAGGACACATACGCCCAAGGGAAGGGCATCTGCACCTATAAGTGGTAGTAGCCAGATAGCCCAAAGGTTTGGTGAGGCTTTTTGCTAATGCCAAGTCAACACAATGCTGCTTATGCTTCTCCTTGGCAGAGCCAGACAGCCTGCTGGGACACAATGTAGTCTTGATTATGACCCCTTAATAGCTGATGCAAGAACATCCTGATGGATTTACAGGTGTGCTGCTTCAGGAAGAATCAACATGCACTTTCTCCAGGTTCTACAAGGTTAACATCTCCTGTCCCAGTAGTGTAAGTACAAAGGCCATCTCTGAACACCTTTCTGGTAAGTCCTAAGGTGAGCCCTATTCCTCATGACATTATCGGTGTACATTATCTAGGTGATTCCCAACGTGCATGGTGGTTATGAGGGGTGAAGTAAAAAAAAAAAAATGCGGTTCTATGAACCCTGAAAAACTGCCGGGGTCCTTGTCATTTTGAACTGGTGCCAACCTTCTGAGAACTTGGGTAAAATGGTAGAAGCTCTCCAGGTGATGTTTACAGTTATTTACTGTATGTGATTAGCATTCAGTGGTGTTATTCTCTACTAAACAGGCTTCACCAAGTATTAAATTTTTTGAGCTTGGCAATAATTTTAACAATTTTGTGTTAATGGATACCATTTACTTTCAGTAACTGCAGGGTCATGGTGGATCTGGAGCATATCCCGAGAACAGTGAGTGTGAGGTGGGAATACTGTACCCTGGCTAGGTTACCAGTCCATTGCAAGTCAACATGCACACACATTCACACATAGGGGCGATGTAGAGTCACCAATACATCTACTGGCATGTTTTGGGAGGAAACCACAGAACCTGGAGGAAACCCATACAGACACAGAGAAAACATGCATAGAAACACCACATGGACAGTAACCTGGGGATGAGAGGCTACAATGCTACCCACTGTTGGGATAGGCTCCTGATCCAGTGGATGAATGAATGAATGAATGAATGAATGCCCCCCATCTCTCAGCCCCCCCCCGGCCAGGGGTAAGCATTGACGTTCCCAGCCCTCTACATCTCTATCTCTCTTCCTAACAGCAGCGCCCACTATCACCAGAGATACCAGATAATGGCATGCAATCAAAAAGCATTACTTGATTGAAGATTTAAAATAAAACTCTTCGGGTCTACAGCCCTGAATGCCCAGGCAAGGGCTTTGGGTTGCTCATTGGCACCCCCGAGCTGTTGGCACCCTAGGTGACCTTCTAGTTCGCCTATGCCTAGAAACAGTCCTGTGAATGAGGGCACTTATCCACATATTCCCAACCCCCTGTCCTGCACAGTTTAGTGTTTTCCCTGCTCTAACACACCCACTTCAACTAGGAGGAGCTATTGATCAGCATATTAGTTGAATCAAGTGTATAAGAGGAGGGAAAACACCAAAATGTGAAGGACAGGAGGTTGGGAACATGTGGATAGGGATGTGCCAGAGAGCCGATTTAGGGGTTTTTTTTTTGTTTGTTTTTTGTAAATGAATACAAGACAAAATGATAGGATGATCTTTTTGCCACACTGGTGAGCCACGCACACTCCATGCACTAACTGAATGCTGTGTTGACGTATTTGTGCATGTGACAAATCACCTGTGATAGTATTCTCCATTTTAATACATGCATTTTAATAACATAAACAACATAAAGGTAGAATGAAGAATCTGTACGGTAAAAACATAACATGGAGCAGGGTCTACTGACAACCTTCACAGCCATATTAGACCTGCCCATCCAACAGTGCAGTGAGTGTGATCTGTTTGGAATGGTTTGAGTTTTGGATAGTTCAATATAAATAAAAGGAATGAAGGAGCCGAAAGAGATGGCTCTTATTGCTGAGCTGAACCAAATGATCTAGCTCAATAGAAAGAGCTAGAAATCCCACCACTAGAACCTGTGACTAAAAACAAAATCACAAATGTACAAACCCATGCCCAAGTCTCATCCAATCAGGAGGCGCCAACTGGACTCTGTCCCGCGACTAAATAATCTCCATCCAATGGAAAGCGAGCGCGTGGTGCACGAGCAGCAGCGCAACCAATCGCGTTGTGAATAGTGGCAAAAGAACCAATTGCGTATACGCAGGGGCGGGTCATACTTCATCAGGAAGCGTTCTCGTAGCAGTAGCAACGTTTTCGTGGTCAAAAACCGGTATCCGGACTTTTCGTGTGTGTGTCTGAGCGAACGTGTTATACATGTAACGTGTGTTTCAGAAGTTTATATACAATTTAAGATATGTTTAGTTTAAGTGGACTTTCCGTGGCTCTTGTTTTCGCTTTAGTGCCAAGCAGCAGTGAGGCTTTAAAAGAGGGAGACTGTGAAGGTGAGTTCATGTGTCGGAAGATGATGCGCGGTGTAAGTTAGCAAGCTGGCTAGCAATGAACTGTAATATCGTTATTTTATTTTATCATTTTCAATTCTCCTTTTTGTGTCACGCTGCTGTACGCAATGTAAAGATGAATTAGTTAAAAACTGTAATTTACTCTACAACCCACTTGCTGAAACACTTTAGCTTAGTCACTATTACAATGGCACCAGTTGAAATGGCTGCGACCAAATCGCGTACTAAGTAGTATGTCAAAATAGTACACTACTGCACTTATAGTAACTCATAGCGATAATAGTATTCAGTACAGTAGTATGCTGTTTTCAACACAGCCGTTGAGTAAGTCACAATGAGTGACATTTAACCTGTAATTGTACAATGAATTTTATGTTAAACATACTGTAAGTTATTATTATTATTAGTAGTAGTAGTAGTAGTAGTAGTAGTAGTTCTGTCTCAGTACTTCTTCAAGGGGGGAAAAAAAAGTTGTCATCTGACATGACAGTAAAATGTCATTCATCTTCAGGACACCTTTGAGTTTATGAATTTATAGGGCTGTCAACGTAGAACCACATTAATCAAGAAGTGATTATATTTCTGCAACGGATTGAGTTGGTCAGTGTACAAAGGACATCCAGGATATTATCAGAAAAGCGTATCATGACATCACTGATCACAGTATGTAGGTTATATCATATTTCTCGGCTCTGCTTGGCAGGTGAGCGTCGCTGCACCAGCAGAAACAGGTGCACAGATCCCACTTTATTTGAAGTAATTCCCAAGAATGAGCCAAAAACTTTATATGCATACGGTCTCTGTATCGACTGTCTGGAACTTTGCATCTGGTGTCAAGATATGCAAAACATGATAGAGGTGCAATGGTGGCTTGTTTTCATGTGCCGGTCAGGACAGCATGGAACGTGTATCTGAATATGTAGCATTTCGTGTTGTACAGAAATCTCGAATCTGAGTGGTCAAAAGGCGTTGATTCTTTTTCTAGAGCAACTCTGATGGTCGTTTCAGCTATAAATGAAATTGCAGGATTATATTAATGCTTATTTAATACGTTATTGTTTCTATAGTAACACTGTACATAAGGACTTGTACTGTGAAGCTTAATAATAAATCAATAACCGTGCTATTTAACACAAAGATTGATTGAATTGAGGAAGATTTCTGTTAAGAGATGTTTAGTTCGCATTTATGGAAGGAGTCTCAGTCTCTGGTGTAACAGTCACAGGAGAGTCTTCAGGATGGAGAAGTTGTGTGGGTTTTTTTTTTTTATTATTTTATTTATTTTTTTAATATAAAGTCACAGTGAAGTGCCTTGAAACGCGCATTCGATGTGTTGACGTAAGTTCCATTGAAAAAGGAAGTCAGGGCAGGACATATCGGGTGGCTCCTCCCCCTTTTTAAATAGCCAATAGCGTTTAGCCCGGGCTAAAGCCAGGTGCACACTGTGCGATTTTTTTAATTATTTTTTTCTCAACTGTTGCTTGTCAGATTGTACGAACACGATCCCCGATGTAAGCCATGTTACACTGTAGGATCTCAGTTGTCATTAATGTCAGACTGTACGACAGTCATGATGCGAAAAAAGGACACACGCAAGAAGACTCGTACGGAGTAGGAGAAGCCACACTACAGGACTGTGCCTCAAATCTTCCGACACTGCCAGAATTTAATCCGAGGAAAAATTTGATCGCAACGGCCATTAATCGTCTGTAGGGGAACGTGTCAAACTAGCGATCAAAGTCTACAGATTATGGCCAAGGATTAGAAGAATCTTTTAGGATTCTCAAAATTCTTTTTTTTTTTTAATTAACTTCAGGGACATGGTCTGGTGAGGAACAGTGACAACAGGAACATTCCACAATGTTAAATGTAACTATTAATGGATAAAAAGTATGACCAGTCGTTCATTATTACATTGAAAATGTATAGAGAAATAAGACTTGGGAAATACTGCTGTTCTTGGAAAATACTCCACTTTGGGGTAGTATGAGTAACTCTCTGTGGCATCAGGCCACATCACAACACCCCATAGTTTATTATCCCCCCACCCAACATACGTTACTTCATTATGTTCTATTCCTTACTTAACCTTTCTCTCTTCTTCTCTTTTCTTACAGTATGTTTAAGCTTTCTGGGCAAGTTTTACCAGTCACTACAAGACGATAATGTACAGTTTACCAGCGACGCCATTGAAAAGGCCCTGGTCAAAGTCTGCAAGGATGCGAAAGGAAAGGAAAATCGATTTGTAAGTAACCCGTTTGCACATGATTCGGACATAAAGTTCACCCGACCTAACATTTGAACTATTTGCGTCGCAGTGCTACTATATCGGAGCGACGAGCGATGCTGCTACAAAAATCATTAACGAGGTCTCTAAACCGCTGAGTTACCACATGCCAGTGGAGAGGGTGTGCGAAAAGCTGAAGAAAAAAGACAGTCAGATCTGTGAACTGAAGTACGGTAAGTTCCGATTTCTGTCTCATTTTCTACACAATACCGCCTACAAGGTGACCTCATGTGTTTAAACAGAAAGACAGAGTCTCTCATGAAAGAAAGTGCAAAGCGTCTCTCATGCTGTCCATTAGGGATGAGGTCGTTATTATTCTCCAGGACACCCCAAAATGTTTTATTCCTTATACAGAGACTTAAATGAATATAATATTTAATCAACAGGAAAATAAAGTCAGATCGTCACGTGTGTTCACGTGTACAAGTCTCACACGTCGCCAGTCGCTGTGCTATGGAGTTGCCAGTAGGCGTTCCTAGTACCAGTTGCTATAGTAACATGAGTGGCACGACTAGGATTCCACTTTTGACAACAAATCAGCTTTCTTGCTGCTAAAATGAATCATTCTAGAGGGAGCACGTTTGTGTATAAAATTCACCAGTGTGTATATGCATCACATCCTACGAGATGAAGGAGAAACAGTGTGTGCTTTTCACCATTGCAGCCATCTATCCACAGCGAAAGCACAAGTGCCAGTTAGCTTAGCTTAGCTTATGACTGCCTCAGCGCTGCTCATTTCCAGGTGCCGGAGCTGCACACGTCTGCCTCAGGTCCTCGCTCCTTCTGCTAGCAAGCACAGGAGGCTACCTGTCATATGCGCTCTACTGTCTTCACTCCCATTAATAGTCGTTGCACTGAGTCGCTCCACATTTGCATAAAGTTTAACTTTTCTGAACTTTGTTGCGTTGCTGGACACGCCCACATCTAGTCCCCACCCAACGGACGCTGTTGCCGGAAGTCACCAGCTCTCGTTGAAAACGAACGGTCTCTGGTTGCTGCAAATTAATCTGTGTGAACGTAGCTTAAACGGTCCTTCAGCGTTGTCCAGGACACATTGAGAGACATTGGTATTTACGTTACAAATGCATGTAGCGTAAGAGTGACCGGATCACAACGTGTCCCCGAGACACATGACCCCATTTCCGCTTATTTTTAGTTCCCAGCACTCAATGGTACAGTTGTGAACGGGGCCATCCTCAGAGACAGAAGTTATGCGGATGATAACATAGTCATACTTTCACCTCATTACTCATTATTTCTTCACTCCATAACAAATCTAAAAAGGCAACTTTTCTGACACTGAACATGCCTTGGTCATTTTACAGTAAGTATAAAATGACCAAGCTCTGATTTTGCCAAACCATGTCATAAACAACAAGAATCCACAGTGGAATCATTTGGTAAACGAATCATGTTCCTGTCCTGTAATTAACTGCCACTGTAATGTTCATAAATGTGATGCATATAACACATTGACATAACCAAGACCCAATGAACTGTCTGAAGAATGTTGCAAGTGTTTTCCTCAAACGTGAATGATTAGCATTTACAGCCATCATTTTATCTAATAAGGCAAGGAGACTTGATCCCGTTAATATTTCCTATTTACACATGCATATTTAAAGCTGAAGTGTGTATGATTTTTATATTACCAAAACAATACGCTGCAGCTGTAGGGTTCAAAATGTTTGAATGCACGTGGATACTTACCACGTCTTCGCACCTGAAAGTAGTACAGCCAAGGCACACGTTTTCCTGTATAGATTAACACCGAGCCACAAGCAACATAAGAGATGTTTTTTCTTTGAACCAGCCTAAATCACATACTCTGTACTATTTAGCCTTACTATTTAGTGTGCTGAGTATGGTTTGGGATGCAGCCCTGAATTCTGATTGAATTTCTATTGGCGAGGGCTAAATTCCAAACTTGTACATTCTGTAGCTTTATTTATTTATTTATTTATTTTAAAAAAGGGACAGTGTACATCAATCGACATTCATAAACATAAATGTACTCAAGTTAGCCCAAAGCTTAATTTTCATTGGTAGTCCCTTTGCCAGATGTTATTAATAAGGAAGTTTTAAGTGTTTGCATTCAAGAACGCTGCCTAATTTCTACCACTACTACACATGGCTGTTAATGGAGAACCAAATCTTCAGACACAGAATTTTGGGTAACGAAAGCACCACTTGAACGTGTGTCGAGTGAGCGATGGATGTGAAACTGTGACGTTGAGGGGTTCTTGTGAACGTGAGAAAACACTTCATTATAACAGTACAGATTTTTCTCACTCTTTCTTGAAAAGCTTGACCATGCCCTTTTGATATTTATTTTTAGCATAAAGAGTTCAAATCCTTAGTTACAGGCACGTGTAGGTGTAATCGAGTCCTTTTACTGAGCTACAGCGGGCATTTCGCTTGTAAATGAATGAGCTTTAAAAGGTGTCCATTTTATCCATGCGCATCCAAGTAGAGATTGTATCCTAACCGATAATTAAATATATTTAAAGCCAAATTTGACAGTCTAAAATCCTAAAGAGTCTATCTGCTAGGATTAACCCATCACTACTACTACTACTACAGCAGGGCGGAAATTAAATTTGCTCATTCCCACCACATCTTTTTTTTTTTTTGTGTGTTTTTTTTGTTCGGGATGTCAAGTGGGTGGGCGCATTTGCATTAGAGACGTGTGAACAGAGATTTGTTTGTCATGTGTATTAAAATGTTCCGTATATTCGAGAAATCATGCAGGCAGATGAAAACTCGCGCATTTTCCCAAAGAGGGCATCAGCTTTGCCTTGCAAATCAGCACTGATCAGCGCCATTTGAATATCTGTCATCTGTAAGGGTGTAGGAGTGATTCACAGCTAGGGAGGGGCATGTTAACACTTAGTCGGGTCAGCGGTAGGTTGACTAATGAGCGTTCATTAAAAACTCATTTCTAGTAACCTTTTGACACTAGGGTTTATAACATTTGCAGATTTTCATAACGTGAATTTTAGACCTGCGAACCCTCTGTTATTTTCCCCCCAGTCGACATATGAATCTGGTTGTGTATGTGTTTTGAACTCTGATATTAACTGACGCTCCTGATAACCCCACCGTCTTCCCTCTATTTCACATTAGTAATCTCTAATCTGCTTGAAAGATGCAGAAATGCAATGCAATTGAGAATGTTTCGAGTGTGCTATTGAATAATAACATCTTTATCGGCGTATGCTTGGCTTAGCTAACATCAGACAAGTATAGGGTACTATGTTTGCCAGCACCACATCGGTTGTACCTTCATCAGTGGATGGTGGTGGACGTCCACTTCTCGGTTGGTCCGCAACACTTCTAATCTTTTTGCATTTGTTAATAAGTTTGACAAACAGTGTGGTGTGTGTGTGTGTGTGTGTGTGTGTGTGTGTGTGTGTGTGATGTGCTCGCCGTGTTTCCTGTAAAAGTCCATCGCAACCTTGCGACAGCTTTCCGATCCAGCCACGAGAATGATTTCAATCCGTTCTTCTTTTGTCAGAGGCTTTTTGACGTCTTTTTGAGAAGACGTTTTGCTAAAATGTGTTAATTTCCCCTATGTATGGAGACTTTGGGGACACCCTGTAGTTAGCTTTGCGTAGGAACTTTATTGGGGATGGACCAAAACTTCAGCAACTGAAACTGACCCATCTAACACTTTATGACAAAGTTTAATGCGAATGATAATTAGAGAATGATTAAAACCGCTGTGTTTGACCCAGCTCTAGTCTAGTCATTAAAATAGTTGGAGCAGCAGATCAACAGTTAAAATATCACAGGTTGCATGATGGTTTTTTTTGTTTGTTTGTTTTTTGTTTTGATTCACTTTAATTTCCCAGTTGAGAAACAGTAGTAGCTACATTTAAGTCCAAAAGCTACCTAGTTAAACAGAAATTAAATAACGCATTAGTCAGTGTGAAAATATGTTTGACTTCCATGTTATAAAAATGTACAGCAAACAAGCTAGTAACTGTACTAGCTATGAAGACTTACCAGAGACACCAGCAAGCACTGCTGCTTTTCTGCTTTTTATTTGTCTTTTTAATGTCTCTATACACATTTAATGAGTTCGTGTACGACAGGATAAGATCGACGCACAGTTATTTTGTGTCACAGTAAATTTGATTGGAACTGAATGCGACTGGGGAACTGAAGAAACGTCGGCCCACGAGCACCAATCATTCAAGCCAGTCACTTGAATTTGTTGCTTTACACAGCCATATCTAATTAACATAGAATTAGATAAATAGAATCTCAATTCAAATGTGGCTTGTTGCTGAAATCTGGCACATACAGTAGAAATTGAACGTTCGCCTGTTGGTTTGTCGCTTGCTAACATGCACGTGAGGTGCGTCCCAAATCGCATACTTATGCACGATTGTACGCCATTTTGAAGTATAAATAGTGTAAGTAGTGTGTTCACAACAACAAGCAGTGCACTTCAAATACCCAGATGGTGCACTTATTCAACGGTAAAAAACTAAGTGTGGGATGTCGGACAATTCATGCACTTAACGATCGCAACTTTACGTACATAGCGTAAGAGGGGGTGGGGCTACCGGTTGCTGATGTTGGCTAAAATGTGTTCTGAATTATACATTTAAAATAAAAAAAGGTCATGTTGGGCATAAAAGGTAACATTGATCTAGCCGCGTTGCATTATGTGCGTTTGACGTCATTCGCCATTGACTGGGAAACTGCTTATACTTCCAGTTAGTAAAAAAAAAAAAAAATGCTAGTGGTCCATTTGAGACGACGCTACTCTTCTACAATTCATACACTAGATGGTAGAGTACATAGTGCATAGTGTATAGTACGTGATTTGGGACACAACTCTAGGGTTATTCCTCTTTAGATTTGGCAGGTCTCAAATTGTAAACATTTTCTGTTTTGTCTTTTTTGCTTAAAACATGTTATTTATCTCTGTGTTGCCTTCCACAGATAAACAAGTTGACTTGAGCACAGTGGACCTAAAGAAGCTGAAAGTGAAGGACCTGAAGAA
Source organism: Stegophilus panzeri (assembly GCA_024331685.1). Lineage (NCBI taxonomy): Eukaryota > Metazoa > Chordata > Actinopteri > Siluriformes > Trichomycteridae > Stegophilus > Stegophilus panzeri. Next base: position 15,318,241 of record JANDJT010000114.1, on the reverse strand, counting down.
GATTCTGGACGAATGGGGAGAGTCTTGTAAGGGCTGTGCGGAGAAATCAGATTTCATCCGTAAGATCACCGAGCTCATGCCCAAGTACGCCCCGAACGCAGCCAAGGCACGGACAGACCTGTAAAACTCTCTGTGGACTTGTGGGACCAAAGGAGTGGCTAAGGGCATCATGGGTGTGATTTTTGCGCTGTGCCTCCTGATGGGGAGGTTGGTTTTGTTTGTCATATTGCCTAGTGGTAAACATGAGGACTGTGACCTTTCATTCATCCATTACTTTTAAGGCACACTGTACTGTAAATATTAGACAACACTGTACTGTTTCAACCCAAAGTTTATATATTATATAATAGCAACTCTCCTGAATAGAACACAATTTTCTTATAGTGTTGACTTGCATAAATGCTTCAGACGCTAACATGGACTTCAGATAAACCAGTTTTAGGTGGTTACTAATTCAGAAATGTGATCACATGTCTGTTAAACAGTCTAATAAAAGGATCCATTTTTGTTGCCAAGGCTTACCAAAAAAATCTGAGTCAATAACATGTGAAACAACCGTAAACGCTAAACTTTGAGTTGAAACAGAGTACAGAAACTGAAAATGTTTATACCTAGACATGGTGGATAAGATCACAAACCACTCTCACCCTGTAGTTCACCTGTAGTTTCTTTTCAAATGGAATAGTTGTTTTTTTTTTTTTTTTCTTCTTTTTATTTGACTATTATATGGAAGAGGATATGGGAGAATCCAAACTGACTCAAGTAAGTTGACGTCACTGTAAAACGTTTATTAAAGGTTGTACTATACTTTTTCATTAAAAGAAGAAAATGGCTCCAATTCCCTTTCGTGTGATTTTCAAACAGCACATCTTTTATGAAGTATCACACTTGCATGTACGAGCTCCATCGAGAACCGAGTCAGTGCAGTGATCTAAAGAGTTTGCAGATGTCACGTCGACTGTGTTCTAGATTTGCGTTTATTTTAATTTCGCCACCGTTGCTCTGGGGAAAGCTTGACAGATGTTAAATCGTTTACATCATTTACATGTTTTTATACCACAGCGCTGTCAAATTCTCAAATCAGATTGCTCAGAAGGTGTTTTTTTTTTTTGTAACCCGCAGCTCCGAGTCATGATGGCTGTAATTCAAATCACAGGTTTTTTTATTAATGTGCTTGTTACAATGTGTTATCTTTTCTATAGGGACCTGTATAATGGATACTCCATACAAACATATTTTAAAAATGTGCAGTTGTTGATATGGTGCTTATGTTATTAACTTAAAAAGAAAGGCTGGTGAAGAAGGTACGACTGTTTATAGTTGCTATTTTGTAAGTGATAACCGGCACTAACTTTTTGTGGATGTTCCACAACAATAAATGGAACTATAAAGCGTATAAAACGTACATGTCATTCTTTAAAAAAAAATAATAAAAATGTACAGTAATTGTTGGCAAATTGCTGTGGTACAAGAGGACATACTGTGGTATACAACACTTTGTGACATGTTATCGTTGAATAATCAGCTTCTGCGTGGCAACAGGAACTCTGCTTAGGGCCGAGACACATCGCATCACCCTGTCATAAGTTTTTATTTATTTATTTTTATTATTATTATTCCTTACTTTACTATTTCTGTTGATTTGTATTAAACCAGTAGCAGTTTTCCAAGCAGGTTTTCTCAGCCACATAATACACTTATGCTAGTAAAAGGTTTTAATGATCATGTTCTACATAGACTGATCAGCCATAACATTAAAACCACTGACAGGTGATGTCAATGGGTGGGATATATTAGGCAGCAAGTGAACAGTCAGTTCTTGAAGTTCTTGACGTGTTGGAAGCAGGAAAAATGAGCAAGCGTAAAGAGCGATTTTGTCAAGGGCCAAATTGTGATGGCTAGACGACTGGGTCAGATCATCTCCAAAATGGCAGGTCTTGTCGGGTGTTCCCGGTATGCAATGGTTAGTACCTACCAAAAGTGGTCCAAGGAAGGATAACTGGTGAAACCGTTCTGGTCTGATCCCCTAGAAGAGCTACTGCAGTACAAATTGCTGAAAAAGTTCATTCTGACTATGATAGAAAGACGTCTCGTGGAGTCCATGCCTCGGCGGGTGAGAGCTGTTGGGGTGGCACAAGGAGGACCTACACATAAAGAGGTGGTTTTAATGTTATGGCTAATCAGTGTATATTCAAGGTGTACTAGTTAAAAATAATAATAATAATTAAGGATCTACTATTGCACTTTTAATGATTTCTGTACCTATAACAGCCAGTGTTAAGGTTTTAAGTTGTCTCTCTTTTGTGGGTATTTAAACATTTCATCACGCTCATCTGATGAAGCATGGTGGAGGAATATTTCAGTGTTTATTTGCTAGTTTGTTAATGAAGTTCCTCTTTGGAGGTATCCACAATGACAGATTAACTATTTCTATCTTCAAAAACGTGATCTAGCTGATATTTGTACTCTGTAAATGAGGCCAGACTAATCACCCTTTTCATCACAGACAGCATGTATTTGACCACATGGCAGGTCTTAGATGAATTGTATACAAACATTTGCAAATAATACACTTCTTGGTCATTAAGTGTCTCAGCTGTCTATACTGTGCCTATATGTACAGGTCTAAATACAATCTGTATTTATATACGGGAATATATCCAGAATGATATAGCAGATTTAAAACAACAACAACAACAAAAAACACCACCACAAAACTCGGTGAATTTAAATCATTTAACCAAAATCTCTTCTCGTGTCGTCATGACGCCCTGATTTCCGTCAGCACAGACCCCGCCCACCGGCGAGCGCGCACACATTCCCATTGTCCAAGATGGCGGCGTAGATGCAGCAGATACGATGCTTATGTTTTTATCGCGTTTTTACCGTTGTTATTATTTTCTTCACTGCTCGTTGAACGTTCCTTTGCTGTGCGAACGCGCGTTACGCTTTTCTCACTCAACATCTTGATGTGCAACGCGTCGAAAACCGCGGACTTTGTTGTGCATCCGGTCTGGATTCTGTTTGGCTCGGGAAAAAGTTTGAGCATCCGAAAATGAAAAGGCAGGCCGAGCGGGACTCCAGTCCGAGCAGAGCTCTCGCTAAACGTATACGGGAGAGAGAACGAGACCGCGAAGGGAGCCGACGGGAAGATGCAGCAGTTGTTAATCCGCCTCCGCTCGCGCTGCTGCTTGCCGAGAGTCGGAGCTACCAAAAACAACAGCAGCAGCTGCAGCGCGCGCGAAGCCGCAGCGGCGAGCGCGAGAAGCCCCGTGCGCGGGAAGAGCGAGCAGGCCTTCTCCCCCGGCCTCCGTCCATCCTCCCGAAAAGCAAAGCCGCCGTCGCGGACGCGCTAGGTAGCAGCAGGGGCACGAGCGGCCTGGAATACAAGACGTTGCTCATTAGCAACTTGGGCTCGCAGCTGTCTGATGAGCACGTGGAGGACGGGTTGTTTCACGAGTTCAAGAAGTTCGGAGACGTTAGCGTTAAGCTCTCGCACACGCCCGAACTGGGCCGGATCGCCTACGTGAATTTCCGGCAGCCGGAGAGCGCGCGAGAGGCTCGCCACGCCAAGGCCAGGCTCGTGCTGTATGACCGGCCGCTCAAAATTGAGCCCATGTACGTGCGGCGTCGCAGCCTCACGCCGCCTGACGTCGCCTACGTGCCTCTGCCTGGCCCGTATCCCTATAGGCAACGCTCTCTCTCTCCTGGAGCCAGCGCGATTAGAGACGTGAGAACTAGACATTATGTGGATAGTCTGAGTCTGCGGGAACGGGAGCGCGTTTTGGACTACTACAGTGCTTTGGAAGAGCGAAGCCGTGCCTATGCATACCCCCTGCCCGAGGACGATTTAATGCCTGAGGATGACCAGCGTGCCACCAGGAACCTGTTCATCGGCAACCTGGACCACAATGTGTCTGAAGCAGAGCTGCGTCAAGGTTTCGAAAAGTACGGCATTATCGAGGAGATTGTCATCAAACGGCCTGCTCGTGGACAAGGCTGTGGCTATGGGTTCATCAAGTTCCAGAACCTGGACATGGCGCACAGAGCCAAAGTGGCCATGCAGGGCCGTGTGTTTGGTGGAAACCAGGTGAAGATTGGCTACGGCAAGGCCAACCCCACCACACGCCTCTGGGTAGGTGGTTTGGGCCCGAACACCTCGCTGGCTGCTTTGGCACGAGAATTTGACCGTTTTGGCAGCATTCGCACTATTGATTATATGAAAGGGGACAACTTTGCTTACATTCACTATGAGAGCCTGGATGCGGCCCAGGCGGCGTGTGCCCAGATGCGAGGTTTCCCTCTGGGTGGCCGCAGGCTTCGCGTTGACTTCGCCAAAGCAGAGGAGACACGAACCTACCCGCAGCAGTACCCACCGCCCATCCCGCTGCCCGCACATTATGATATTTTAGCTGAGGGTTTTGGTCGCCATCGGAGCCTGGAGAAGGAACTTAGAGCACGAGCCCGCTCACCTTCCCATCCTCTTTATGCAGAAAGGGAACGAGAACGAGGGCTCCCCGAACGAGACTGGAGTCCTCCAAAGGGTACAGAGCGGAGGAGTAACCCAGAAGCCTTTGGTCGTACAAGAGCACGCAGTCGTAGCAGAGAGCGCTGGGCAAAAGGCTGGGAAGAAAGGCGCAAGCGCCGGAGCCGAACTCGGAGTCGGAGTGTCAGTCCTGCTGAGCAGTATGAAGAAAGAGGGCGGTCCAGGGTGCGAGCAGGTCCTCCAAGGACTCCAGACGACAGCCCTGAACGAACTCGCGGCCGCCTCCCTGACTCCACGTCCGATCCTCTAGACCACACGCCTGACAGCAGTCGCCATTCCAGCGACGAGCGACAAACGCAGGATGCTCGGAAAGCTGGAGATCCCGAGCGTAACCATCGCAAAACTGATACAGAACCAGACTCCCACTCGGAAAAGCCCAAAAGCGAACCTAAGAAGCCCAGCACGCTCTCGGAATACGCCCAGACCCTCAGCCGAGTGTGGCACGGCTCCCTCGTCCTGAAAAACAGCTGCTTTCCTACTAGCATGCATCTCCTGGATGGAGGAGCCAACTTCTTCCTGTCGCTTCTGAAGGACCAGACAGACAGCGGCAAGATCACACAGCTCAAGATCGCTCAGCGACTGCGGCTCGACCAACCCAAGCTGGATGAAGTGAGTCGCCGCATCAGGCTGGGAGGTGCTGATGGCTACACCGTCCTTCTGGCCGTACAGGGACCCATGGATCATGACTCGCCCCCGCCCGACGGGCTCCAGAAGCGCTTCCTTCGCAACCTGGTGACCTACCTCAGGAGCAAACAAGCAGCTGGGGTTATCGGTCTGCCTCTGGGCGGCCCAAAAGAACGTGAGACAGGAGGGATGCTATACGCGTTCCCACCCTGTGACTTCTCCCAGCAATACCTCCAGACTGTTCTCAAAACTTTGGGCAAAGTAGAGGAGGAACATCTGGTTGTTGTGGTGGTTAAAGACTCAACTCAACCCTAACCGTTGGGATCTACTGTTTTCTTTCGAAAACACACATGCGTACATTTCTAACACTCCAGACTTTCAAGTTCCAGGCGTTTTTTGTTGATGGATTATGCTTGATACCGTTCACAAACATTCACCAACCTTGAAGTTCTAAAGTTCTCTGTACACACTATTTTAAAGCAACTTACATTTGTTTTTGTGTGTCTGTGCTTTTTTTTTTTGTATACTTGAGTATTTTGACAGATGGTTGTTTTTAATTGTTTTTTTTTTTTTTGTTTTTTTTATCAACTTCTAGTTCCTGATTTGCACCTCATTTTCAAAGTGTTTTCTGAGCTTGAATCCAGAAGGCAATTTCAGAGGTTCCTCTCCAGTGGAGTTAATGTAATGGATGTCTATTTGACAGAAAGTGAAGACTAGTTCTGAGTTATGTTAAAGTCTTTCTTTTTTTTTTTTCTTTTCTTTTCTTTTTCTTCTCTCAGTAGCTGTCTTTTTGCCTGTGCAATTTAATAGAAAACTCCCATGTTTTTTGTTGATTTTGTTATTCTGACCGACCAGGTGTGGATTTTAATATGCCGTATGCGCATTACAGGGAAGAGGGACGTTTGTCATTACAGGCATCTACCTCTGGAATGGTTTAGATTGTGTTTGTGAATTTTATTTGTATTTTTTTTTTTTTGTCTCTTTCCAACAAAGTATCTTCAGTAATATTTCTGACAAACGTACACAGAATTCACAGATAACGTTCGAGTGACGCTGGTTTGAGTTGAACCCGTCAACACTAATTTGGGGGATTATTATGAACACTAAGACTTGTGCACTAGTGTAAGAGTAGTGCAGAATGTTGATTTGTTTTTAAGTTTCTCTCTACAGTTAAATTAAGCCATGTCAAGCTATTTTAAGTTTTAAGAAAAGAAAAAATGCTGAAATTACAGTCAAACACTGTTAACAAATAGTTTTGCAAAGGGACTACAGTTATTGAACACTATTTCATTTGCTCGTTCACTCTTAAACTGTATTTGGGACACATTCCTCAGCCGTTCCCAGACACTCCAGTCTTGTTATCCCACGTGCAGCTTGGTTTTTTTTTTCCGTCGTTGTTTTTCACCATGTGTTTGAATGATATATGCTATGTATTGGGGGGAAAAAAGTGTAAGTAAACATTTAAAATTCTTGTTTTTATTCCTGTCTCAGCTCTTGTTGCTTTCATTCCCAAACCTTGTGGCGTTGCATCATAACCCTGAGCTCAAAGACATCCACTATCCCGCAGATAAAGGAGCCGAATACCTCGAGCTTGGATCCGACAAATAGTTGTGCGCACATATCGCGTCTCCATAGCTACCTCACCGCATCCTTTCTTTAAAATCATAACGCGAAGGTCAGTGGTAACCAAGGTGACCATGCTGGACAAGTTTGCAAGCACACCAGGAGAACAGGATGCCAGGCTGATTAGTGTAGAACATTTGGCTTGGTTTATTTCGAACGCTTATGGTCACTAGATGGCATTGTGGTTCCACAGTAGACCTCGGCTTCAGTTTAGTTCCTGCTGCGTGAGTGGGAAGTCGCTTCAGGGGACGAGTGCAGCAGTGCATATTAAGCACCAAGCTAACGATCGTACATTATTAAGCTGCAAGGAATTAACATTTGACACTTAAATCTCCACAGCAGTTCATGTGTTGAGGATGTATTACTCATGAAGCTCACATCGGAGCAATTATTTATTATATTCTTTTAGGTTATTAGGCAGTGGTGGGTATTGAAGGTGACTACTAACTTCAGTTCCAAATTATAAATAAGAGGCAGTAATATTTGAGTGGATTTACTCACGTGTATTCACATGTATACAAAGTATGAAACATCTTCACAGCTTTTATTTGACACAAGCCAACCAGAAGGTTTAAAAATACTGGGATTAAATTATAAATATAATAAAGTATTTAAAAGAATAAAAAATAGTTAAACATACTTGCTTTTCTCTCATTTAGGCTCAAGCCATTCAACTTAATATCTTAAAATCGTAGCAATTTAATCATTCATATTAAATTGTAAATGTTATGTATATAATGAGTCTTTACTGATTACATATACATATGCACAGTGAAATTCTTTTCTTTACATACCCCAGCATGTCAGGAAGTTGAGGTCAGGGCGCAGGGTCAGCCATAATACAGCGCCCCTGGAACAGAGAGGGTTAAGGGCCTTGCTCAAGGGCCCAACAGTGGCAGTTTGGCAGTGCTGGGGCTTGAACCCCTGACTTTCTGATCAGTAAGCCAGAGCCTTAACCGCCAAGCTGCCACGATATTATAATATAATCTATTATCTAATGGTATTTTTGGTACAAACCCTCTTTGAGATATGTGTGTATATATATATATATATATATTATATATGTGTGTATGTGTGTGTGTGTATGTATATATGTGTGAGAGAGAGAGAGACGTGTAAGACTTTATCACAGTTTGGTTTTATTCAGTACAAGACAGCAAGAGGTGAGTTTTTGTTTAAACACTCAGACAAAATGTTTAAATACTTTTCCAGGTATTTTTACAAAATTATTTATACAAAAACTGCATTATGTATCTTAGCAATTTCATATCTTATGTATTTATGGAAAAGATATCAGAGGTGCGAGACTTACGTTCTGTTGTAGGTCCAAAGTGTTAAAATATCATTGCCTGTCTATTTTTCCTTCCACAATCCAAGTTAATATTCACCTTCAGTACCACCACTGTCTAATAACACAAACAAAGACAGAAAACTGTGATGCGCTATGACATGTGCTTTAACGTTTGAAGTGTTTTTAATAGCTTGTTTCTTAATCTTCAACCTTTTAGCATGGCTAGAAAAGAGCATTACAAATATATATTTTAATTAATATATGTTCGTAATCTTAGAGCGCTAGTGACTGCTTTTATTTTACATTCTTTTCTAATACAATTTTCATCACAAATTCTATTACTGACATAAATTGAGTGAAAAGTAGAACCTTTTGAAAATATTTACGTGAGTTTCTTAGTATTTATTGCGTCCCCTCTTTACTTTAATGACGGTGTGCACTCGAGCTGGCATGGACTCCAAGTTTGTGCAAAACCTTATGATCCATTTTAAATCAAATCCATGTCCCCTGAACACACACTTCAATAGAAGAGATTAGGCATAATGGAAATCTGACCTTTTGTACAAAATCGTTAACATGGACAGTATCATAAATGCGCTTACATTTAAACAGGAACCTACAAATAGTGCAGAATCTTGAATATTAAATATATTCAAGATATTGAATATTTACTTTCTTTGTACTTTCTATATATTTCAAAATTCTAAAAACCTTCTCAATTTTAAATGGAAAAAAAAATCCCAAATTTTCATTGTTGTCTCAGACTTTTGCTGCACTGTTTGTATTATTAATGTATTATGATTATTAGGCATGTAACTCCTGCACAAAACTAAAGAAACAATCATCAGACACTAAAGGCATTGTTGATTGACTACATTAGTGGTAAGTGGAACATTGCATAAATGAAAGTGTTAGTTCCGTACTCTAATACTATTTTAAGCTGCAAATCATTTGCATCCTAGAAAAGAAAAGACTTCATTGTTTATTTTTCCCATTTCTTTTTATTACATGTTTTTTTTTCTGACCTGTGGGAACAAAAAAATGTCTAAACAGAAAATACAAACTTCAATAGCTTTGTGATAATTAGGCCAAGTGGAAAGCCCAGAGCGCATCATTCTCACCTTCGTTATTTTTGGAGTCGAGCGACTTTCTTGTGAAAGCGAAGATATTTTTTGTTCTGTTCTCCTCATGAGATACTAATGAAGCACAATCGTTGCCAGATGATGAGCTGTCAATCTCCTGGTGTGATTCAATTGCACTTTGTATGTTTTTACACAGAACTCGGGCATGTGTAATAGTAGCGAAAGCCCATTCCGCAATATTAGACGGATATGTTAATAAATATTTTAAAACATGATGTGAACCTGCTGTGTGTAGGATCCTCCAGACTTGTCTTGCTGTCTTGTCTCAGCGTCTTGCTCAGTCATGAGTGACACGTTGATTAATGGAACGCACTGCTTGTGTCTAAGAAGGCAGGTAATTCCAAAGAAGCTTAGTCTAGCGTTAGTTTAAAAAAAAAAAAAGGCTTTGTGCTTGTCTGTGGATGATTTTCAGTCACACGAACAAACAAAAAATGCTGGTTAAGCTGTTCCAGAATTACTCACTGCCTTATCGAGACAAGCTGAATAGTGCTGTGATGCAGTCAACATACAAATAAAATGAAAAAATCTCTTTACTTTAGGTTTGCTCCTGAAAAACATTTGATGTTAGCTAACTAATTTCTGCCTAGTTCATTAAATAATACAGGTTGTGTCAGGTGCGTGTGTCTCATGTCTCTGTTTGGATTAGACTTTGAATAAAACTTCCATTTAATTGTGCTTGTGCCAAACCTTAGTCCAGTCCTCTAAAATCTTTCTTTGCTCAGACTTCGTTTGGATTATTCCAAGACAAAAAAAATCTACTTTATGAGCACTGTAGAAATTTACGAATGCTTTCCACATGATTGTGCTTTTTAGTTCAATAAAGTAATTAGCTGTCTCTAGAACTGAAATCAGAACCGTACTATAGAACATACTGAATTGTTTTTCCAATGAGTCTGGCCAGAGGATGGAGTTTTGTTAATCTGTTTTTTGAAATGAACGTGATGTGAGAAATGCCAGCCGGTCATCCTTGTTATAATTCCAATCAGTTTATTATGAGCGCAGAAAACAAAACTAGCCTTTGCTGCTTTAGACGACTAGTTTTTAGATGTTTCTTTCTGAAATTGAAAGTGTAACATGGATACTTGCAGCCCAAAGTTGGATGAAAAAAAATATTTTCATCCAACATTTCATCAAACTAATCCCAAGTTACCAAATTAAATTGCAATCACAGTTTAAAGCCTCAGAGTATGGTGTGCTGGAGCTAAACTCTACAGGAATTTTGTGACATGTAGAGAAAGGAATGCTTACATTTACTTACAGTCTACAAAGAACCTGATATCAAATCCTATGCACTTCATTTCCCCCAAAAATAAGTTTGCAATCGTTTTTTCCCCCCACTGTTCATAACAATTAGGTTTCTGATACTGAGCCTACATTGATTATAGAGACATGGTACATGGCACAATAAATCCACTTAAACACTGGGAAAAGCCTATTCCTGAAACATTACATCTGGAACGTTAACTGTGTATGTATCTACTAAGTAATGAATAAAACAACCCAACATGAAATGGAGTTACTGTTACTACCCCAGTGTTGAACATGTTCCTATAGCATCTAGTCTGAAAGTTCTTTTTATTCCTTTTAATCCACAGCAATTTGACAACAAATAAGAATAGAAATGTAGCTTTCTTAATCTGATAGCTATGTTTAATGTTGCGGAACATCCAGGAAACAAGTTACTTACTGTATCACAGCTACACATAAACAGTTGTTCTCTCACCAGCATCTCTTTTTTTTTCTCCTGTCTCTTGAAATGAACAAGATAAAAATATTGGG
>JANDJT010000114.1:15268627-15297910 GCA_024331685.1 Stegophilus panzeri | reverse complement strand
GTGTGTTAGCTAATGTTAGCCTAATATTAGCTAGCTTGCTACAACTTTTTATTTTATTTTATTTTTTACCTGCATGTGTATGGTTAGCCTAACATTAGAGATAGCATTGTACAACATGTGGGTAATTAATTATAAAGTACATGGCCAACATTTCATTTACACAATGTAAGAATTATCTTAATGCTAGCCAGCAAACTAAGCTATTGGTTTTAATCATGAAATGTACTAGTGCTCCTAATGTTAGTTACTTTTTTAAACACGTTTTAATCACACATATAATTAATCTAAATTTGTGGTAGTGTTGTAGATCATGTCATCCAAAGACATGGTGAGTTCAATCAGTAAATGCATGTCTTACAATCCATTATTTTAGCACTTATAGGCTATTGGCCACCAGTTTTCACTGTTTTTGTCAAATCCTGTCATGAGGGCAGAGACTCCTAAATGGCAGATGGTACCAAGTGGCTTCTTCTCTTCTTCTGCTTTCATTGATCCCATTCTGTGATTATCTTCATCTTTCAGATAGAGATAGAGCTGATCCCATGGAAGGCTGAAACGGGACACTTCAAAGGCCTTTGATATGAGGAAAGTAGTTTTATTGCACTAGACTTCACCAGAGACGTGCGTTTTTGAGGAAGAATACGGGGGGAGGTTGGATGTTTCTACACAGAAATGTCACTCAGTCTTCTCCTCTGTGGTTAAAACGGAAGCTGTAGTCAGTCAGGATTGTCTCTTACAAATTCATTGCACACACTGTGTTGAGAGGAATTTAAAAAAAAAGCAGCAGACTAAATAATTGAAAGAAGACCTTGCAGTGTGTGTGATGTATTAAAATAAACGGAATGCTGGGAGCACAATGTATAGCCTAATCACATCACCAGCATGTGCCATTGCCACACAATTTCTGTAAAGCACCTTTTGTACTCACTGTAGTGATCAGCATAGAAGTGGAATGATAAATGAAAATGTGTATGACTCCTGTTGAAGTGCTACTGTAAGAGATACTAAAATGCTAATGCTCTGCCGTGTTGGGCGTGTTGCTTTTTACCGGAAACATCATGTCAAATCTGAGTATGAGGCAGAGCCTGTTATAGATTAACTGCCATCCTCTTGAGAGACGCAAATATGACCAAAAGCTACTCTAGGGAATACAAACTCAGTACTTATAGACACCAGAGTGCTTGGAGAGTTTTCAGTAAATGATTTTAAACTATATTGGATTTGCCTTCAAACCAAGAATTATATATTAATGTGACAGCTTGAATAGTTGAATATTCATGTTCAAATCCAAGGACTGTCACAGAGCCACAGTTGGGCCCTTGAATAAGGAACTCAATTGTTTTGCTATATAGAGTTGTGTTTGAGAGTTTGTGATCACTGTATTTGGATCAGGTTATAAATCTGGACTAAATAAAAGCATTCACCAAATGAATACAGTACGCCAAAACAAATTCAAGTGCAGAACCTTATGCAGAATTATTCGGTGTTGATCTATACTCATTATTCAATCAATCACAGCAGACCTTGGGAATCGTTAAATATGGTTATACCACAGCACTGCTGAATTCTCGATTCTGATTGGTTAGAAGAATTATATCTCACCTTTCTGTGACTATCTGCTTCAGATCACATCCAGTTCTTCAGTCACAGACTTGCCAATGTGGCTCTGAGGCCAGTATGACTTACTGTCATTTATGAACATGGACAAAAGTCACTGTAAAGCTAAATACTGTAATATTATAATGGCAGCTCTCTGGGACAACTTTTGTAGTTTTGGTGCCGTTTGCTATAATTCCGAATGAGATAACAAGACGCAAGACTGTTTGAAATCTCAAAAACAAGCAACAGTGATTACATTTAGTGTGGATGCACATCATATTCCATTTAAGGTCTATATTCGGGTTGTAGCCATATTCCAAATATGATGTATATGCGTACAGACATCGGAATATTCCATACATGGTTGTTGTTGTAAGTATGCCTGAATTGCCATTCCTAAATACCTAGCCTACCACTAAGCATCTGTTAGCACCCACAATTCCTTACAGACTGAGCATTCGCAAATATCTCCTTTCAGTGGATTTTCTGAATAGGGTTTTTACATGCAACAAATTTCCAATTAAAACAGGCATATTCCAGGGGCGGGAATTAGAATTTGAAGAATCAGAATATTGTCTTAATCTGAATTGGGCAAATGGACTGCGGTGTTTACATGAGTCGATACTAATTAGAATATTGCCAAATTCTTATTAATATAGGAATATTGATTTGCATGTAAACATAGTCAATTTGTGCTTGAAAAAATTAATATAGCACTTAAATATGTAAATACACAAACTCGCTGCTGTTTACTACATCATTCAAGTAAACAGTGTAGATTGAGCAAGTATACAAAAAATGAGCATGTATTAAATTTGGGGTGACATAGTACATTTGGGATAAGTGGAAAAGAAATAAAAAATGTTTCCCCATTTCTTAATCATTGCTTAAGACCATAAAATTATTTTCCTTTATTTAAGCAATTTTGAAATTTGATTGCATTTTATCTTTTCAGTAATTAGAATTTAAGCTAGGAGCTTACCTTGTATTTATAGTTTATCAAATATCTTATGAATATTCATCTGATTGTCTGTAAAAAAAAAAAAAAAAGTATGCAACCATGGTTCTACAGCATGACTAAGTATTTCCATGAGCTTGTTTCCTTGCCCAAAGTCATAATCTTATGATTGTGACACCATGTGAGTAGCCTATAAATGATCATTCTTGTCAACCCAAGTGACCCAGGTGGCCTGGTGGTTCACCAATCAGTCACAGAAGCAGGGTTATAGTTATACTGCATGCAAACTCGCTTAACATAAAACCAGCACAAAGAACACCATATTCATCAGTTGTTCTGTTCAAAGATTTTAAGAAATGCTATTGTTTTTTCACTTCCAACTGGAAAAACCTTACAAATGGATGCCATGAGCAATCCCCCTTAAAGTGCTCTGCATAGTGTCCATCACATCAGAATACAGCACTGAATCAGTTTCCAGAAAGGAAAAATAATTGTGTGTCTAACTCTTTTTGTTATTGTTTTTGTTAAAACTTTGGTTAGGTGATGTTAGCTGAGCCATTTAAATATTCCCTCCAAATTGTGCTACTGTGTTATAAACTCAGCAAAAAAAGAAATGTCCCTTTTTCAGGACACTGTATTTTAAAGATCATTTTGTGAAATCAAAATAAGCTTTACAGCTCATAAGTTTTAATAAGCTTTCTTTATTGGAAAGGGTTTAAACAATGTTGTTCAATGAACCATAAACAATTATTGCACATGCACCTGTGGAACATAACTTAAGAGACAGGTTACAGGCGGTAGGTAATTAAGGTCACAGTTACAATAACTTAGGACACTAAAAAGACCTTTCTACTGACTCTGAAAAACACCAGAAGAAAGATGTCTAGGGTTCCTGCTCATCCTGAACATGCCATAGGCTTGCTGAAGGGAGACATGAGGACTGCAGATGTGGCCAGAGCAATACACTACAATGTCTGTAATGTAACACAACTACAGGGAGACAGAAAGGACAGCTGATCGACCTTGCAGTGGCAAACCACGTGTAACCATGTGTCCCAGTTACTTTTAATATTGACCCGCCTTTTGTTCAGGGGCTCATTATTCCATTTCTGTTCATCAAATGTCTATGAAACTTGTTCAGTTGTTGAATCTTGTAATGTTAATACAAATATTTACACATGTTAAGAAGTTTGCTGGAAATAAAAGCAGTTGAACAGAAGGACCTTTCTTTTTTTTTTGTTGAGTTTATATACAAAAACAATTGTGTAGCTTTTTATTTCATGACATGTTGGTTAGCCAACGTTAACTGATCCAGATTTCCAGTACAGAATGCTGTTGTGTATATCCATATTGTAGTTACCAAAAAAAAAAAAGAACAAAAACCTTGGATAATACTGAAGCTGCACCTCCTTCATCATTTATTTAAATGATGACTTCCATATGGTTTGTATTTAAAGTTGCACCAGCTAATTACGCATAGAAACTACGAAAGCCGGTTTTAGACAGTGATTTCAGCAGTCTTTTAAGATTATTACTTGTCACATTGTATGAGATGATCTCAATAAAATTCTATAACAGACATTGCAATAACATGTTCTCCGTGTCAGATTATCTGATAACGATCCTCTAACGATAGACCTGTGACTAAAGAAAATTCTACTTAAGATTCTAATTCTACATTATCAATCGTGCGGATCATGTCTCATGCAGAAAACGGGTTCTCATAAACAGAAACATTGCTCAAAGTGAGCTTGAGGTAATAAGTATATTTTTTCTGCCCATTAACCTGTTTTGTTTAGGTTTCATCATTTCACCAGTTCTGTATTTGTAGCTAATTGAGCAATCCAATGATGTTCTTGAAATGATGCTCTCCGGACCTGCCCGATCCATCCTGTTGCCCTACTTCTGGTTGGAGTTCTCCAAGTAGCTGTGGAAATCAATTGGAAATGACTCGCTGCTGCTGAGGTTGGCCCCACATGGACGGCCTGAAGGTCATTGAGATTACTGAGGATGGTACCACTTAAAAACCATGAAGATAGCTTTGGACCACAATTCATATGAATAGTTATGCTACGATCGGTTTACAAATGCAATTACAACAAACAATTTTGCACTGAAGTCTCCATCAGTGAACAGTGGATAAGTTCAACAAAACAGACTTCATGTGAAAACTGTAATAAATTTCCTGGTTACACAATTGCACTGACAATCTGACAATGTAGTACATAGTCATAGAAGGGATTTATTTATAATTGCACAGTTGTCACCCAGATGAGTCTGGTTCCTCTCAAGGTTGCTTCCTCATATCGTCTCAGTTTTTCCGTGCCACCGTCACCTCTGGCTTGCTCATTAGAGATAAATTCATACATTTAAAATATATAACCCGAATTTATATATTTCTGTAAAGCTGCTTTGGGACAATGTCCATTTATTAAAAGCGCTATACAAATGAAATTGAATTGAATTTAATTCTTCTACTGATGGATTTTTAGATAAGCATCATAGTAGCACCATTCATTTATGATGTGTTGATTTTTGTCTGCAACAGCAAAATTTGGCCAAAAATCATACACTGTAAACCGGCTTAAGGGTCCTCATTTGGGGTTGAATTGGTTAACCGAAATTTACAAGAATACAAGAATAACAATTTGCATACATAGCAGCTTTCCTACTTGGAAAGACCACTGTCGAAATAATACAAGGCGCAAACTGACGACATCACTGCACAGTGACTGGTTAAGCGAGAAGTTGACTTAAAAATTACTTTTAAAAATAAAAAGTGTCTGTACATAGAAAAAGCCAATAAAACCACGTAAATATACAAGCAATGAAAAATACTTTCCATCTGAAAGCATCACTACAGCGCTGTAATTTTTACATCTATTCAGGATACTATGAATGACTAAGAGAATCAATTAGTCATGAATGAGTGAAAGAGAAGACTGAGTAAGTGAAAAGATCTGAAGCAATTGAATTTTATCCAAGCAGGAAATAAATGTACCGTATTCACAGGCATAAGCACAATCGATAAGAAATAACAATACAAAAAAGTCCAAACGACCAGGACGGTCCAACCGTCAGTCATGAATGAGATCACTGCTTTAGCAGTAGATCATTTCTAACATTAGACAGCAGTTTCTGTATTTTATGATCATATTCAGCATCCATAACCTCCCTCTTCTCTTCATTCATGAGCCTATAGGCGAGTCATCAATCATAGTAACATACTCACATAAAATGCTAAACTCACTAACAAGCCATCCATAACGCACCAGCCTGCTTTTGATCTCTCTTATCTTTTCAACGTGTTTCATGTGCTCTTTTTGTCTTGAACAGGATTAAAAGTACAGCATGTTTTTACACCCTGGTGTGTGCTAAAAATAGAAATGTTCTTGACACTTAGCAAAACGCTTCTCTCCGGAATTTATAACAAACCACATAATAAAAAAAAAGGCTAGCTTATGATGAAAGAAAGTGCAAGCCTAAAATCGAATCAGCTCAGGGGGAAAAAAAGGCTCTTTAGACAACTTTTTAAGCACCTACTTGTAAAATATTGTATGTAAGACACTTGTAACTTGTCTGCAAGTATTTCTAATGGTTCAACCAAAACTGCCTCAAATGTAGTCCCACATTCAGTTTCTTTGGAGTTGAACAAGCAATTAATGTCTCACCCAAATTCATTTCTGTAAATATTTCCGCTTAAATTGCATCCAGTTCTTCAGTAATGCAACTTTCTGATGTGGTTTAAGAAACAGTATGATTTACTGAAATCTATAAAAATAACTAAAAACCTTTGTTTCACCATATAGCTGAACACTGTAACGTTATGAAGGCAGCCATTTTGGACATCTTAACAGAGTGTGGTATCATTCCATACTTGATGTGTTTACACTAGGAATGTAACTGAATATGACTGCATCCTTGCTGTAAACAAACAATAGAAAAACAATAGAATCCATCACAGAAATTGTAATGGCTTCCACTAGAAATACCAACAGTTAAAACCATTACCATTACTGGTTCTTAATGGTATCCACTAGACATAACATGACACCATTAGAAGGCAAAAAATTACCAGTAGAGTCCCACATGGACCATTACGGTTTCCATTAAAATCAATTCAATTCCCATTATATCCATTAAAACCATTACAAATTCTATGCAGGTTTCTGTTTTTTTCAGCGGGAATTACTCAGAACAGAACAGAAAATGTGTTCTAAACAATTACAGATGAGGATAGGTTTTTTTTTTTTTTGTTAGAAAGCTTGCCAGAAAAGTTCATAGGGTATTTGGTTGAGACTAAAGGTGCAGGGGTGTATCTAGATCTTTTACAAAGGGGTGGCCATATTAGACCAAATGACTCTGTTGTGGTGCCAGTTGAAGGTGGGACAAAACACTGTAGAAAATGATGTAATGTGACTTCCCATATCTGTGTACGGGCTGTATACGGTCTTCATATATATACGAACATAAAACACACACAACTAAGCAACATTTGTTTGTCGTCTATCAAGCTATATAAAATTCATAGCTAACAAAGCTTACAACAGCTTCACTTTCCCAGAATCCTCTGCAACTGCTAACCTCCTCTGCTACCATTTTCTAAAACACACTACTACAAACACCACCATATGATCAGTCACATGATTCAAACCATCCAGAATTCTATACTGCAGGCACCTGAACATAATCACTGCTTTTCCTCGTTGTTTCTAATTATTCTACTTACATTATAAAACACTCCCAGTTTTTCTAGTGATGATTCTAAGCCTGTTGTTTGTTTGATTGCCTTTCTAAATTACAATCTCTATTTGTTTGATACTTTTGATTCCTGTCTTTCCTACATGAAATGCATAATCGTGTTTACACTGATCAGCCATAACGTTAAAATCACCTAATATTGTGTAGGTCCCCCTTGTGCTGCCAAAACAGCTCTGTCCCGCCGAGGCATGGACGCCACAAGACCTCTGAAGGTGTGCTGTGGTATTTGGCACCAAGAAGTTAGTAGCAGATCCTTTAAGTTCTGTAAGTTGTTAGGTGGGGCCTCCATGGCTCCCACAGATACTCGATCGGATTGAGATCAGGGGAATTTGGAGGCCGAGTCAACACCTTGAATGCTCCTCAAACCATTCCTGAACAATTTTTACAGTGTAGCAGGGCACATTATCTTGCTGGAAGAAGCCACTGCCAGTAGGGAATACCATTGCCATGAAGGGGTGTACTTGGTCTGATACAATGTTTAGGTTGGTGGTACGTGTCAAAGTAACATCCACATGAATGCCACGACCCAAGGATTCCAAGCAGAACATTGCCCAGAGTATCACACTGCCTCTGCCGGCTTACCTTCTTCCCATAGTGCATCCTGGTGCCATCTCTTCAATTAGCCTTGGGCGCCCATGGTTCACCGGTTATCCTTCCTTGGACAGTTTTTGGTAGGCACTAACCACTGCATACCGGGAACATCCCACAAAACCTGTCATTGTGGATATACTCTGACTCAGTCGTCTAACCATAACAATTTGGCCCTTGTCAAAGTCACTTAGATCCTTACGCTTGCCCATTTTTCCTGCTTCCATCATATCAACTTTGAGAACTGACTGTTCACTTAGTGCCTGATATATCCCACCCCTTGACAGGTGCCACTAAAACGAGATAATCAATGTTATTCACTTCACCTGTCAGTGATTTTAATGTTATGGCCTGTTACTTTTGATTTTGATTTTACCCTTCTGGTTTGTTTGCTCTGTGGACAGTAATAAAACTATGCATTTGCATCCAACTGTGTATCGTTCAGGACAACATAACACTGCTAAAATATACCATCAGTATTTTTAGCTAATAACAAACTATCCAATGTTATGCTTCCAAATAATGAATGTTATGTCAAGAAGTTTGACCTGGCTTTGTTCATTGTAGTCAGTGGACCAGGGAATAGTTTGCTTCTGTGTTAGCTAACTAAACTTTCTTGTTTTTCTCCATTGCACGATGATAAAATAACCACTGAAATTTCCCAGAGACATTTTAGTGAGTGTTCTGTTATCATTCAAGTAGCACAAGTCACACAAGTAGCCCATCACAGCAAGGTTTACCAAGTTGTTTGGTTTAAAATCATGACCTTAGTAAAGGTTATTTCTGTTACTGTAGTCAACTCAAACCAATCTGACCATTCTCTGACCAAGAAGGCATTTCTGTCCACAGAACTGATGCTCACTGGATGTTTTTTGTTTTTGGCACCATTTTGTGTAAACTCTACAGACTGTTGTGTGTGAAAATCCCAGATGATCATCAGTTTCTCAAACCAGCCCATCTGGCACCAACAACCATGCCACAGTCAAACACACTGAGATCACATTCTGATTTTGGATGTAAATGGTAAATGGTCTGCACTTATATAGCAATATTTCCAAAGCACTTTACACTGTGTCTCATTCACACACTCACACACCAGTGGTAGCAGAGCTGCCATGCAAGGCGCTAACTTGCCATCTTGGGAGCAACTTGGGGTTCAGTGTCTTGCCCAAGGACACTTCGGCATGTGGAGTCATGTGGAGTCAACCACCAACCCTACGATTAGTGAGATGTGAAAATTAACTGAATTTCTTGACCTGTATCTACATGATCTGCAGGTAAAATCTGCATAATTTTATGCATGGTGATGCTGCCACGATTGGCTGATTAGATAATTGCATGAATAGCAGGGATACACGTATTCCTATTAATGTAGCTGATGGGTGTATAGGAATCATTATTACATTCATCCAACACTATGAATGAACCCACTGCATGTGTGTATGTGTGAAACTGAGCTCTGTTTCCTCTTTAAAATATCAGCTGAACTCAAATACAGAGATCTCCAATCTTTAAAATCTGAGCTCAACTCTTCTCCATAGCTCACTTTATTGTTGCCTGAAACTAATCCTAGAACAAAACTCCAATTTAGAGGACTATTCTCACTCTCCGGCACTCTGTTCTTTCCAGTTTATGAGTCCTCAATGGTGCCAGGTCCCATTTAGGTTGAGCGGAGGCTCTCGACAGCTGAGAGGCCCTCACCGTGTAATTAGCGGCTTCCATTTCGGGCCTTCTTTGTCTCCAGCTTGTCTTTAATTGGTGGTAAATTGTAATTATTATTCTAAACATCGCCGGGATGAGGTTACTGCTGGGCTAAATTGCTCAATGACTTTTGTCTTGGGACGTCCTTCGACTAGAGATGGAGGATGTTGGTTACACAGGCACGGCTGGAGGACCAGAACAAAGTGCTCTCTTTTTTTGCAGGATGCATCGAATGATTACATGTGTAGTCAATTCCAATGTGTTTTTATGTGACACAGGCAGTGTTGCAGGGTTATCATTATACCTTCTCACCTCCCCCTACACACACACACACACACACACACGCCCAGGATAACCCCTTCACGCCGCCTGGAAGAATTTGTTTGCATTTGAGCAGCTGTTGAAGTGTGAGCTTATTCATAGCAGGATTTCATCTCGGGCGTTGTCGCATTGTCTTTGTCTCTCTTTTTGTGTCTGGATGGCAGGACGGTTGGCGTGTATGGGGAAGGGAGGGATAAAGTTAAAGGAAAGGTTTGGCTAATTTAGAAGTTTACCTTGCAGCTTTTGTGTTTTTAATTTTGCATACTGACAGATTTAAATAAAAAACAAAACAAAAAAAAACCCCAAGTACGTTAATGATATAATCTTTCAAAAATGTCCACCATTAGTTTTTTTTTATTGTTATCCGTTTAAAATTCTGGAGTAATTCTAATATACCATTCCAATTTAAACAGATATTAGACGTGTGTGTAAAGAAGCACAAACAAACCTCAAAGCGTTATTGCATTTATATAATAGAAAATGTCAGAATTATTCATAAATAAGAGCAGAAAGTAGCTGAGTATTAGGATTAGGAAAGTTGGAAAAGGTTGTGGCTTTAGTTCAGTCGTTCTGAAAGTGGTGACTTTCGTAATGAATGACTAAAATCCAAACCTCAATAACTCAAAAATAAGTCATTTGTACATAAAGTGTACAACTTGGACCTAATGTCAGTCCGTACAGGATTGAATTTTTTTTTTTTGTGATTGTTGGTACTTGTTTATACTGTGGTATAAAAAAGATAAACCATGTTATTACACATTTTAGGAAGGTGTTTTTTTTTTTTTTTTTTTTTTTTTTTTTTTTACCTTATAGAAACAAGTTGAAATAAAATGACAACCCAAAAGTGCTTTTGTTTCTTGTCACAGTCCCTCCATATTTTTTTTTCTTTCCTATTTCCTTTGAATGCAGCACAAGGGTCGACGCTGTGCTTAGACAATGTTAGATTTAGAAATATTAATAGAGAGAACAACGAACAACAAAGCACTGGAATCAAGTTAATACAGTATGGTTTTATTCATTTGTATGGCATGAATGGAGCAAAATCAAGAGTCACACACACACACATGCCAGGCTGACACGAGATCACACCTGGGTGCAAATAAAAAAAAAACAACAAAAAAAAAACTAACGTTTAGAGAGAGTAGTCAAGCAGTTGAACATTTCACACTCAAATTTTGGCCATAGTGGAATTATCACGTTCAAGTGCAATGTCGCATGTCATAAAGCAATGCATGTGCCATTTTATACAGTATAAAGTGGTGGTTACTATGTGTTAATGTCTGGAATGAGATAATGGATAGAATACAACAAATATATAGAACGTATATGTATATATTATATATTTATATAATATATAAAATCGCACGGTTCAAGATCTGCGCTCAGCCTTCGGCACAGTCCTATAACCCAGCAGTGGGTTATTTAGAGCTGCTGATGAGACATGACACAGGAAACCTCGCTGAACCACCGAGAGACGTTTTGCATAGACGCCAAGTTGAATTCATGCAAATGACTATGTGAGGCATTCGAAGGAAACATAAAAAGACGGACACGTACGTACACAGGGTCGAGATTAACCACATCAAATGGATGAATTGGTGAGGAATCGTGGCCATGTTCTGTCCGAAAGATCTGGCTTTACAAAAATAAGTGAGTTATATTCATAGATTTATTCAAACGAGGAAAAAAAAACTAGGACAGAACTAAAACAAGGTCTATATGTATGAAAGTCTTGTGAATGAAGACAGTCGTGATTAGAAAAGCTACAGTTGATGCACATTTATGTTCGGGTCTATGAGTAAAATCAAAGTGTTCAGTCCAGTATTGCTTTTGTGTTATACTGTCAGTGTGTGTGTGTGTGTGGGTCAAGTCATTATGCAGCCTAGCTCAGCATGAATGCCACGGCCTTTTTTTATACACACCTGAATTCTCTGTAAAAGAAAAAGGATCTACTATTAGTCCCAAGTCACATCTCTGTAAATGAAGTGAAGAATGAGAATCTGTAAATGTGTGAGTTGTTATTATGGAAACCACTGATTTGTAAAACAAAAGAGTCATAATAAATAAAATAAATAACCCATATTCAAACAAATGTGATGAAACATTAAAAAAACAAAACAAAACAAAAAAAAAAAACCAACACAAATTGAGCGTTTAAACCTGTCGACTTCTTAAAAACGTTTTTTTTTTCTAATTTTTTTTTAAATATATAGTTTAGAGTACTAAAAAAATCAGAAAGTTTGTATACAGAGGCATACACAGATATCGTTGTATAAAAGCTGATACAGAAGTGTTTAGCATCAGTCACCAGTGTCTCGTTGTATAAAGTCTTTCGCGGGAATATGTCGTAATCATTAATAAATAAGAGCAGACAATAGATGAGTATTAGGATCGGGAGAAAATTACAGGTTAGGAATAAGCTATGGCTTTAGAGGCTACATCAGCCGGAAAAAACAAAACAAAAACATAAATAGAACTATTTAAATATGCTATTGTCCTAATGTCTTAATAGAGTCAAGTTCAGGACAAGCTCTGTAACAAGCTATATCAAAACAAAACAAAACAAAAAAAAAGGTAAAGTCTCGTTTGACTACACGGCTACAACAGGTAAAAGTAGAGGAACTCCTCGTTTTGTTTGAACAGAGGTGTGAGATTTCTTGTCTCTTTCAAGACGAAGGTCAGTACGGCGCGAACTTCTGGCGCTCGGGTTTCTTGATGCCATTGGCTGAAGAGATCTTGGCTGTGTAGGATGCCAGGGTAGCGTGGGCTGGAGCAGCGGCGGCTGCAGCTGTGCCGGCAGGAGCCGAGAGTGCCAGGAAGGGGACGGATTTCATACCCAGGAGGCTGGAGAGGGGGAGGGCATAGGGGGCGCCCAAGATTGGAGCATGGGGCAGAGCGCCCATCGCTGCCAGGGCTGCGGCGGAGGACGAGGCAGGGGAGGCAGGCTGGGTGAAGCTCATGTTCAGCTCTACGGGGCTCGACATGGAGGAGGACTGGGCGGTGGATTTGGCGGTCTCTAAACTGTACAAGGAAGGAGGGGAGGGGAAGGGTGGAGAGGAAGAGGTGTCAGGAAGGACAGGTGGAAGGACAGGGAGAGGGGTAGGGACCCGGATGGAGAAGGGTTAGAAGGTTAAATAAAAGACATGTTAAAGAAAGAAATTGAGAGAGAATTCAAATAAAATAGAAGAAATCAAAATAAGGAAACAAAAAGAAAAAAAAATCATAAGAGAGGTGTGTTTTGCTGGAGGTTGCAACAGATTATTTGAGGGGGGACCTTGGCACTCATGGGGGAGGTGCTGTTTAATTCAGGGTGATGGCTCGGGTAGGGGCTTAGGGAAAGGAAACAGAATGATTTTAAATTCATTAGGACTTCCTCAATCCACACTTGGTGGAAAAGACAGCAAATGCATTTGGCAATATGCTATCCATTGCGAACGCAACTGATGATGTGTGTTTGTGTTTTCGCTTTAGGGCATATCCTGAATTTGGTATACCACAAGGTCAATGAAAGGTGAAATGAAAGAACGGCGTGTGTTCAATATGCAGAACTTACTGATGCAACACTCTGTAATGCTGTGTCTTCTGAAGGATGGGTGGCGTCCTTAGTCTGAATTTTGAGGCGTGAATAAAAACGGCAGGATGAAAGTGTTTGATTTAATCGACTCATTAATGAAACGTTGTTGAACTGGAACACTATGGATTCACTGCCCCAAGACTTTGCTACTCTCATTTTTACCCTTCTATAACAAAGAGCAACTCTGCTTATAATTACATTCACAAGACTCATCAGAAGTTTACTTCTTTGGTTTTCAGAGCTACAAGGATAATAAGAATGGGAAGCTTATAGTTTCACATCAGTTTCACTCCACCAACTAGATAAGAGGTGTGGCCAAGTGCGTGTGAAATAATTAGGATTATAATTAAGTTTCATTTTGATTTGTATATATAACCATAGTCTTCTTTCAGGATTTTATTCAACTGTGAACAGCACTTCAGTATGGTAAGCAACTGGTAATTAATAGGTAAGTACCATATGTGGTTTGAAAATACTTTAATACTATTATCTACCAGTTCCTTACCACAAATTCTGCTACATACTAGACAATTCCCACATGATATATTAGTTACCAGTTACTTATGTACGGTAAAATAAAGTGCGACCCAACTGTTTCTGTACAAGTGATATTGCTGAGCCAAATAATGTATGTTAAGGTGTGACCTCAGTATTATAAGATTTTAGTTTAAAATAAGTGAATCACATACTACTGTGTTGTTTATTTATTTATTCTCAAAAATTATAGCTTAATTTCTAGCTTTGTTGACTAATCTTACAGCCAACCATCATCCAGGATGAACAGCACAAGTGGCCAACATCCAGGTTTTATTTACACTCAAAACAAAGAACAGATTTGAATATCACTGACATTACTAGTGTAACTGGGGGACTAAAGGTCACCTAGCAGAAACTTATCACCAAAGATCACCATGAAATTACTGTGGATGGTACCACATAGAAACCAGAAAGATGGCTATGGATGTTTTGCACTCAACTCTCCATCATTGAACAGTTAATAACTTCAGCTCATTACAATAGACTTTAAGTTAAAACTATAATGAATTCAGAAACTACGCTGATGCTCATACTCATAAGTTGCTTATAAGTTCCTGTTAACATAATTGCATTTTTTGACTATAGAGTATACAGTTACAGAAAGAAATTATTTATAATTGCACTATCCGTTGCCACCCAGATGAAGATGGGTTCCCTTTTTGCGTCTGGTTCCTCTCAAGGTTCCTCATGACATCTCAGGGTGTTTTTCCTTGCCACTGTCACCTCTGGTTTGCTCATTAGGGATAAGTTTATAAAGTTCAAATGTATATATTTCTGTAAAGCTGCAGAAATATAAAGCTGTTTTGTGGCAATGTCCATTGTTAAAAGTGCCATACAAATAACACTGAATTGAACTTGAATTGAACTGAACTTTCTAATTGTCTCAGAATTTTCAATAATGTCAGTTTGAAGTAACTTTAGAGTTCTGCTAGACGAAATGACATTCAATGTCCCATATCACAAAATGGCTCTTCATCCACACAAAACCTTATGATACTAAGGTCACAAAGTGTGTGATGATTTAGGTGTGTAGTTTCCCTAACTTGTTAGCTACATGGGCCTCATGGCTCTCAAGAAGCAAATGTTGAACACCAAACACATCTTGTGTAATGGACTCCATTTGGTGCAAGCAGAACATTGTGTGCCTTTTAAATCAGACACGAGTCAAATAAAACTTGGACAAGCCAAATGTATATCGAAAACCAACAGGAATTTGTTTTCCATGCAGAATACTGGAACTTATTTGGAATGAAATAAGTGCTTATTGAGAAGACTGACCGTGCACCAGTCTGCTTGCTGAACACACCTGGGATGAGCCTCCATTTATTATTTATGAGTCATTCTGTATACCTGCTGATTCAGGATGGAGGCCTATAAATATGCTGCTGACATCTGATTATGTTTATGAATATGAGTGTCTCCAGCAATGTATGTGAATATGTGACAACTGTCAGAATTTCTGTCAGAATAAAGGAAACATTTCAGCTATATTGCACTGTAATCAGATTACACATTTGTGTCACATCTTATTAAATTTCACTGATTCACACTGATCTATTACTATCATAAATGATTATATATTCAACTCTATATTTTGATGTGCATTTCATCTGTGCTATTATGCTATGTCTTTATAAGCCATTTGATGGTTATTTTCAGTCACTTGAGTTAAGTATGAAATTTGTTCGGTTGTCATGTTTCATTAAAGCTGACATTGACAGGCGAACAGTACACCAATAAACACAGCGAAGCGTTCAGAAATCTATGCCTCTCTTGTCTGACTCCACAATTAATCAAACTGTGACTGTCTGAAAGGAGTGAAATGCAGTCAGTGTCTGAGATAGTCTGAACACTCTGCATCTGGCATTGAACAAGCCACCACCTTTATTATTAAATAATTCCTTAGTTTGGTGTATTTTTCAACCTTTTTCTCTCCATTATAGTCTCACAGTTCTTCTGAAAAACTATTGGGTCCTATTTTGTGGCCTAATTGTGTTTGGGAAGATCCCAATTTGCTCTAAAATCAGCTTTACTCAAAAAGATCCTTATCCAAGAGTGTTTTCCCACTGCACGTTCAGAAACAATAACTGGCCTAAATGAGAACAGAACTTCTGGTGTTACAGTATTTTTTTTAATCTTCTTCACCAAATTAACCCTAACCCTAAGTTCACAGTGACAACAGTAAAAATGTCTGCATTGTTTACATGGAAACCAATGATACAATTGAGAAATTCAGGATAACATGTCCAATCAGCCATTTGGTTAAAACGACCATTGAAGAAAGGTTTTCAAATATCCAGAAGAACAATAATAAGAAAACATTTTTTTGAAAATGAAGCAAGATGGAAATAACGTTGTAAGGATATACAGTAATAAACACAATAGAGACCTCTGAAAACTGTTGCTTCTTGTATTATAGGAAACAAATAGAAGCATTTCTGTTGATTTGGGTGTGTTTTTTGAGAAATTAAAAATCGGAGTGGATAAGCCTTCGAGCTACTGATTAGAAAGTCCCAGCACTGCCAAGCTGCCACTATTGGGTCCTTGAGCAAGACATTTAACCATCCAACCAAGGAATCATTGGGGAACTCTTTTTTTTCCCCCTCTAACAATGTGCTCATTCTAGCAGCGATGTCACTCTATGCTGGTCGCTAGTGGGAGTTCCTATCTTTACTTTACTGCTGGATTTCACTGGTAAGGCTGAACAAGCTAGCTACGGAACATATATAAAACCACCCACGTCAAATTTCTTCCCACTAAAAATAAAATACTGAAGGGAACTGCTTATACATAAAATGCATCCATGCGGTGCATCACTGTACCAGTATCAGAACGAGCCTGAAATACCGTCTTGAGTTTCAAAAATTTTGCCACCTATTTTACAGTCTTAGGCCTTGATGTACCAAAAAAGAATTGTTCTACAGTAGTTTGGGGAAATCAAACACTTTAAGCTCATAGCAAAACAGGGATTATCACTGGCTCAGGAGTGAGTAGGAACGAATATGTGTGAATAGTCAGGGGGAAATAGAAACACACCACCTTCCTTCACTCCTACTGATAATCAAATCGCTTCACTTCTCTTCTGCATAAAGTTAACCTTTGCTTATCTTTGTTGTGCCGCTTGCTCAAACTACTGTCCTACTGTCACTGGAATCCACCATCATTCATTGAAAATGAAGGACTTACGGATGCTATGTTGCATTGCTGCAGCAAACAGTGCTGCAAGCTCTATCCTGAAGCATCCTTAGGTACCAAAAGCTATACAAGCTATGGATCTGGATTGTGCCAAACGTTCTAGTATTTTGTGCAGTGGAAAAACACCCTAGGGTAATATCAAGGCATGATATTGAAAATTAACAAATGGGGAAAGATGACTAGCAATGCCTTGGCTCCAGAGCAAGCAGTCAAGCTTGTGGTGCTTACCAGGACGTGATGAGGTACTGAGCTAGATTGATGCTGATTGGAGAGCCTGTGATGGTGACGTGTCTGTCACTGGTGCTGTCCAGCTGACTGCCAATCTTGATTTGAGCCCCGGACACCTGGCGGATCTCGTTGATTTTTGTACCTTGCCTGCCGATGATGGAACCAATCAGCTGTGAGGACAAATGAGAGTCAATAACAAACATAATGAAGGTCATCTTACCGGTTACAAAGGGAACTGAGTCATTTTATTAACCATTTGTACTGGTGGATGTGGCCAATTTAGCATCTTGCCTTTTTAGCATATGGTTGGTACATTTATAAATCTTTGTATTGTGCACATCTTCCTGTCAGCCAACAAACCAGAACTTTGAATGCATGAGTTTTCTGTTGCACTAGTGGGATTAACTGAATATGATTTTTATTCTTTTTTGGCACTGGGAATGACGCTGCAAAATCTGTTTCATATTTCATTAAGTGCATCCCGGTCATTTGGGAACTGTATGTAGTTCTGAACTTGTCGGAGGAGTGATGTCAGCACTACAGACAGTACAGCAGAGAAAGCTGAGTGTGACATTTTTCAATAACTGTGAGGGCTCCAGTACACTGAGAAAAACCTCAGGCCAGAAAGTGAAGGCTAAAAAAAAAGCTTCTTTAGGTTTGAGACTTGAAATAATGCGGATGACTTCAGAGAGACTTGGCGTCAGGAAAATGATGACTTGGCAGATATCTTCACAAAATTATATCATCAATCATGAAACAAAAATACGCTGAAAAGTCATAAACCTGGTCAGGGCTAAATGGGTCATTACTATATAGTAAGTGGTTCAGAATCGATAATCGATCAGCCCAATATCTTATTTATTTAGATGAATGTGTAACAAACCATTAATACTAGAATTACAAATTTAGGGCCAAATTGCTGTTCATATACAGTAGTAGTCTTTGATTTGGAAACTACATGTTTGATTCCCATTTCAAGCCCTTCATCGTCACCTCAAAATAGCACTGTATCATAGAACCTTTTGGCTATGTTTTGGAGCACTGCTATAAAACTCGAGTACATCTGTTAACCCACAGTGCTTTGCCTTGTGAAGCAGATAGCCTGTCAAGTGTAGTCCACAAACTCCTCAATCTGTGTTTAACTGCAGACCATCAAAATGTGTAAAACAAGACACCTTTGCTGGATGCGCATCGCCTGTCTGTGCCATTAAATGGCTATTGATCTTGAAACTCAACATTGAAGCCTAGACCAGTTCAATTCACAGGTTATTGGGTAGTTATCCAATGCTCAGGGTCTGAAGTGAAGGCTCTGAAAGGTGCCTAGGGAATATTATCAGGCCTGGACAATGAAAAAGTGACCCCCATGCAGATGTGTTGGCGGTTTGGCATTCGTTTGACAGACAGCTCCTTCTTTTTGCTTCGTTCTCCCACTCTGTCGCTGCATTCCTCCCTCGCACTGCGAGTAGCTGAGTGTGTCTCTGTGTGTGTTTTACCCACAGAACATTCCTTTCCTCACAAGTCATATGGCTGCTGTAGATCCTGATTTGTCACACTGCTCTCCTTGGTGCCTGAGGCTATTAATGGCTTGGCTGATTATGTCGGTGTCTAAGTGCTTGGTGGAAGACCTCCAGGTCTTGCTGCCACCCCGACGTGGTCCATCCCCATCCTATGCTTTTATGAAGCTCTGAATTATTCATCCACACATCCTCAAGATGCAATAAACAGCAGGTTCCACTCCCCATATTTTTGAAGTTATCCTTAACAAAAGTGTGCAGTCTCAAAACTTTTGACGTCAGCTGTTATTTGGTTTGAAAGTATTGCCACTATGGGAACAAATCACATCAGCATGGATAAATCCCCCTCAAGTCCTAAGCTAGAATTAGGTCTATTTTTGCCTGGCCTTTAGAATTCGAAAAACCCAGGGAGATGAAGGAGGCCACGACTCAACAAAGATGAGACCGCTCCCACTGATCCTGCCGGTCTTGACCAGTCCTCAGCCTTATAGACCTGGTGTCTGAGCCACTGCGTTCGCAAACACCAGCTCTGATCCCTGTCTAATTGCCACATGTTCATGAAGACTTGGTGGGGAGGGCTGCTGTGGAGAACGAGCTCCTCTAGAGAGGAAGATGTGATTGCTTGTGATAAACAACTTCCTTCTGCCAGGCATTTGATGTCTGTTTGATCTCGCCTTGCTGTAGAATCACTACGCTGTGAGGCCATTTCAATAATAAATGCCACGTTATCTCTCTGCTCATAGCATTTTTGGGGATATATGAATGTGGAAACATTCACATTTGGTCCTGTTTGGAGTTAAAAGTATGTACTTTGTGTACATGTAGCCTGTGCCACATTTGTAGAAATAGAACGGATGCATTAGGTAGATATAATATTTAATATAACATGACATGATTCGGAGTTCATGTATTTATAATTTTACTGCGATCTTGTCTATTGTTTAACTCATGAATATTAAAGAATAACTGTGCTATATGGGCTGCACAGTAACATTTTGGCTAATTAGTTTCTAATTAAACATATTCTGCAATTTTCTCTGATAGTTTCATTAGGCTCCATGGGTAAAAACTAAAGAGCAGTAGAAAAGGTAGGCAAAAAACTACGATATCCATCCGAAAAACTTGGATGACTCCAGCCTGTATTTATATTTATTTATACCACAGAGCTGTTAAATTCTCGATTCTGATTGGTCAGAAGCGGTTGATTCATTTTCTATAACAGCAGATCTGACAGGAGTTCCAACTGCAAGGCATCTCACATGTTTATATTAATGTGCTTATTCTAATACTACTTTATCGCTTCTAGTTCACAAACAGCTAATTCACAGGGACTTGTATAGCGGACGCTCCATATAATCTAAGTCTAATAATAACAGAGTAAAAAGTGTTATTAATAACATTTAATTAACATTTGGGGGACATGGTGGCTTAGTGGTTAGCATGTTCGGCTCACATGTCGGGGTTGGGGGTTCGAATCCCACCTCTTCCCTGTGTGCACAGAGCTTGCATTTTCTCATGCGTCGGGGGTTTCCTCTGGGTACTCTGGTTTCCTCCCTCAGTGCAAAGACATGTGCTGTAGTTTGACTGGCATTTCCAAATTGTCCATAGTGTGAATATGTGTGTGATTGTGCCCTGCGATGGTTCCCTGGGATAGTCTCCAGACTCCCCCGTGACCCTGTGTAGGATAAGTGGTATGGAAAATGGATGGCTTTAACATTTGACATACTTAAAAGGAGTCTCAAGTGTCAACACTTTGTAACAGTCAGAGGTAAAGCTGTTCAGAAGGACAGAGGACTAAATGTTACGAAATGTAACCGAACATCTGGTTATAGCTGGTACAAGTGACAACAAGAACTAACCTATTTCATGGATGTTGCAGAACAATAAATGGCTATAAACGGATAAAACGTGTGAAGTGCCATAAAAATAATGGGTCAGGACATGCCATTATAGGAAAATTCATGTCAGGCTGCATGACACTACCCTATTGTTGATTATTTTCCCATAACAGCACGTCCTGTTGTGTTTTATTCCTTACTTATTTATAGTTTAATTCAACTGGAGAGCATATCCACTTGATTACTGTAACATCACCAGTTTTATTTGCCTCACACCTCTAGGGTTGTGGGTTTGATTCCTGCCGTGGCCCATTGTGTGCAGAGTTTGCATGTTCTCCCTGTGCTTCAGGGGTTTCCTCCGAGTACTCCGGTTTCCTCCCCCAGTCCAAAGGCTAGGTAGGCTGACTGGAATGTCCAAAAGTGTCCATAGTGTATGAATGGGTGTGTGAATGTGTGTGATTGTGCCCTGCAATGGATTGGCACCCCTTCCAGGTTGTCCCCAGCCTTGTGCCCCATGCCCCCTGGGATAGGCTCCAGGTTCCTCGCGACCCAGTAAGGATAAACGGTACAGAAAATGGGTGGATAGATGGATAGTTTATATATGTTTACTAAGAGGTTTTGGAGTTGTTTAAGGCTATTTTATTGAGTATAGTTGAGTGTTGCATTGTCCTTGAAATTTCATTCCTTGCACTTGTTCACTTGTCTCATAACAATTCCAAGAATCCCTTCTGCCATGAACCACAACTAATAAAAACCCAACACTGAATAACAAAGGATCCTCCTCCCTACCGAAGCAGAGGCCCTTAAAATAGAAAAGCATGTGATGCACCATTGCGGATCATGTACGCCAGGTTGGGAGCCAGTAGATTAATCCAGTGGACTGAGAGAGAGAGATCAGGGCAGGGGGGAGCCCCAGCATGCAGCCATGACACACACATTGATGTTCTCCGCACTGAGCTTAGGGCTTCGATGAAAGGATGAGGGGGTTGCTTTTATTTACCACTCTGTTTTGACAGCCAGGGTGAGAAAAGTACGTCAGCTGCCATGATAAGATTGAATCCAACTGAAGCTCCTTTGAGGGAAGCAAAGCAGAGGGAAAGGTGGATGAATGGATGGATGCATGGATGGCTAGATGGATGGATGGATGGATGTTTGTCTCGACAGGTTATGTAATGGAGTATGAAAAGCCCGATGAATGATATTGGAACGCCTTTAAGGACTGCGTTATGCTTTTATGAGTTATGAACATCCACAAATGCTCTTCAACAACAAGCCCACGGGTGTATGTCAATGTGTTGTCTGTGTTCATATATTAAACTCACCCACCACACCATATTTGATTTTTTACCTGGTGGATTTGATACTGCTTATTATTTGTGTTGGATCCGTCTCATAATTCTTGTCTGTGAGTTGATATTTATATAGCATGACAGATATTTTTCAGTCCAAGGAAACCATATTACAATGCAAACATGCTCCTTTCAGGCGACGCAGGAACAGATGTCCTATGGACTGTATTCTTTCAAAACTACATCTTCTACTCGTATGTCGGGTTATGAGTAAATGAAAGCTGTGCTTTAAAACCACATGGCTGCAATTTCAATCCACCCAAATGGAGACATAGTTAAGACAGGCTGCCTCATTAGCTAAGACTGTAACTAAATTACAGCTGTAAAAATTAAGCCATAAATGCACTGTGCACACTGGCTGTGATCAAAAAGTGTGAAGAAGAAAGAATGCAGCTCTTACGTCGTTTGGAATGAGGAGCTCCTGTGATGCCGTTTGGGTGCTGGACTCCATGCCTGCTGAGAAAGACGAGGGATATGGAGTTAGCAAAGCTCAGGAGAACTCAATTGCATTTTGCAGCTCTAAATGATTCCCCCTTTCCTTCGTGACAATCGCTCATTACGTCAACTTGATGTGGAGCTTCTAAAATGCCTTGGATGGAACATGATGGATGCCAGTCCTTTCTATTTCTGTCTGATGGGCTGAAAGACAAATTCAGCTACTGTGAGGCCTTCATTTGATGACGTTTAGTGGGGATGTGATGTATTTGTCTTTATTTTCTGTTCTAAGTGTTGAAGAAACCTTCCTCGAGGGCCTTACAGAGTGGGTAATGTATGTTAGTTTTCACTGTACAAGGTTCAGTACCCCAGAGAAGGAGTTGAAATACACTTAGCAATGCCTGCAAGATTCAGGAGTAAGGGAAATTCCACACTGTGTAAGTAACAAATGAAGCATTCAACAAAAATTCTAGATAGATGTGACTCTGATTACAAAAATGTACTTTTAAGACAGTGTCATTTTGAAAATCAAACCAAGATTTTTTTTCCAGATTTGTTAAAACTATAATGGAATTCATAATCATAAGATGGTTGCTGATTAATACTCGGTATACAAGCAGGAAGAGAAGAACAATATGTGGTATGGAATTGCTGAACTTGACAAATCCACAAACTTTCCTGGACTATGGTTCTCAATATCTTGTACTGGTCCACTGCCTAGAATATTATTTAACAGTGCACATCTTTAGCTTACGTAGCACTAGGTAATGTAGTCTAGCTTTGCTTCCGACATATAGCCTAGAACCCAAATTTGTAGTTTGGGTAGCCACATGGTCCTCGAACTCATGAACTCGGGTTACTAAACTCGAGTTACAGTCGGTACAAAGTTTCAACATGTTCTCTCTGTATACTATCTGTATACTTTAACACTATCTGCTGCCCCACCTGGATGCACTACTACTACAACTACTACAACTATTACTACTACTACTACTTGCATTCCAATGAAAGCAACCTATGTCTCCACTTCTGCACATCTTATCTAGGCCGGGCCCTGAGCCAGCACTCTTAGCCGTCAGGAGCCCTTTTTAATAGACTGAAACACTGCCTTGACTGATGAGCTTTTTACCTCCAACATAATCGAATTCTGCAGCCATCTCGTGAGAGGGATATGCTCTCCAAGCTTCGGCAGCAAGAGGGGGGCTACCATTGTGCTTGCTTCCGATGCACGGAAATTGCTTCGAGGCTTTTTCCCCTCCCTCT
Organism: Stegophilus panzeri; assembly: GCA_024331685.1. Classification (NCBI taxonomy): domain Eukaryota; kingdom Metazoa; phylum Chordata; class Actinopteri; order Siluriformes; family Trichomycteridae; genus Stegophilus; species Stegophilus panzeri. The sequence continues at coordinate 15,274,049 of JANDJT010000114.1, read as the reverse complement.
TTTTCACCAAGCCAAAGTGCTTATTTACCATAATGCTTAACGGTTGGTGCCATTCAAAAGGGCTTGCTCAGAAAAGAAAAAAACTTGCTTCTAAACAAATATATTGGATCCCTAGACATGGTGAGAGATGTCCCAGAATTGATGGACAAGAAGGGGGTAATATCCCACGTCCGCAGGTCTCGGGAGAATGAGAAGATCCTTCGGCTGTGCTGGAAATTGGAAATAGGCTTTAAAAGCCTCCGGTGCTTACTGTGAAATCCTAGCCAGACTTGGCCCTATTTTACCCAGGTCTAATCTACATGTACCATATGGCCCTTGGAGTGCAGGTGCAGTGGCTAGGCTGAGACAGACACTGCTGGGAGGTTCATTTGATCCACATTTCTGTTCCCAGGTGTTTCAATGTGAGACTTCTTCTGAAGATACTGGCATCCATGACATTTTATGTGATCAAGCATCTGAGAGACATTCAATTAGATTTCCATATTAGAACACTACTGTGAACTTCACGGGAATGGGGGCCAAGCACCCTCCAATCTTCCAAGCAGACAGACATTCTTAAGATCATTTGCTTAGAAATGTTAGGCTTTTCCCCCCTGCTCACCAAAACCTGGGCAAAACCTACCAGGCAGGACGGCTGTAGCTGCTGGCTGAGCGATTGGTGTCAGACCCTGTTGCAGGGACAATTGGTGCAGCTTGGCCAGCTGAGAAAGACATACATGGAAAAAAACAAAACAATTAATGAATCATTAAATAATAACAATGAACTACTAGTAGGCCAAATAAGAAAATATTTTGCAGCCGGGCTACCAAGATTTTGCCAATGAAAGAGTGTTATAATGTATTAATCAAGCAATAATTTTTTATATAAGTGGCCACATTGTCATGGTACTAATCTTTAGAAAACATCCTATTTAGAGAACTGGAGTAGCATAAATTCAAAAGAAAAATGAGCCTAAAAGGATATATTTTCACTTGACAGTTCGATTCTAGCTGCCATGTGTTCCATAAATAGTGGGTACTCAGCAATAACCCTGTAGGATTTGAGGTGTACAGAACCCACTGGATCATGATAGGACCTTTATGATTAAGATGGTTCTACCAAAACAAATAGTTCTACATACACTCTTAAAAAGTCCCGAAAAAGTTTTGAATGATGGGTCTTTAACTTTGTCTGTTAGTTCCACAAAGAAATAACAATGTTCCTACCACAAAGGTTGCCATTATGTGGATGAAAAATACTCTTCCTTTTTTTGCAACACCAAACAAGAATCACAGACCAAAATGTTCTTTAGGGAACTAAAACTGGATCTTTAAGGTTCTTCTATGGCATTGAACTTTTCTGGCTGATTTCTCTTTAACAGCACAGAAATGTAACCGTCACGTTGAATAATGAAGTCAAATCTGGATCTCTTTAGAGTTCTTTGGCCTGTCACTCTGTGGAAGCCTTCAAGGAAATCAAAGACCTCTTAAATATCCTTGAGAATCCTTGAGGAACCTTTTTTTTTTTTTTTTTTTTTTTAAGTGTAGTGTAGAGCTCATTGTGTTATTAACTAGTTAACTAGCACTCACTGACAATTTTGAACCTACAGTAATTTCATGAAAAATATGTACAAAATTGAACAATAGAAAATGTTGTGGTTGGATTTTGCTTGATTTTAGTGTGAAATATTTTGTAAATTGTAAGAAAATCTACTATTAAAACTATCAAAACTCTACATTTTTGCCTGCTGGCTGAATTGAAATGAACTGATGTAGGTACGTCATAAAATTATCATTGTAAGTATGGAACAAGAACAAGAATATCCTCAGCCCTTACCTCTGAATGTGGAATGCCATATTGGTTTTGTACAGTGTATGCCTGCAAGAAGAAAAAAAAGAGATAGAGGTGTTTTTGAAGTATCTTTCACTTCATGTATTTCACCTACATGTCTTGAAGTTTAGGGCTGAAGCACAGCTTCTGTTATTCACACCTCAACCACTGCCATCAGTGGAGCGCAATACTTCAAGACGGCATTGTGTCTCTGAAAAGAAGAATTTCAGTTTCAAACCGAAGAACTCGCGAGTCCGGGCCTCGACATTAAAGAGAATGCGAGGCTCAGTTAGTGGAGTTAGTGGAGTGCTACGCGCTATTCCCAGAGGCTCTCTTGTATAAGCCTGTTTAAAAGTTTAAACATACTGCAGTGGAAGAGTGGGAGGGAGAGCAGGAAAGAGAAAAAGAAAGAGGAAAACAAGAGGAGAGATGGGAAGACAGCATGAGAGAAAAAGGAAGAAAATATGAAAGGCTAGTGATGCACTAATTATCGGTCATGCCATAGGAAAACCCTGGTTTGTGTTCCTCGGTGCTGTGTTTAATAAGAGCAATTGGTCACAGGAAAAAAGTGCTCCAGGGAAACAAGAGACTCCTTCCCTTCAATTCCAATACCTCTGTGTTTTCTTCTTTTATGGGTTCTTAATGTTGTGCTGTATAAGGCCTGTGCCAGTGACAGAATCATGTAATTCAGTTAACCTTGTGGAAAAATGTTGTAAACGGTTAAACCATGGGGGGTGGTGTGGGGCATGTGAACAGTGGGTGCACTCATGATATCTGCCTACCACTAAGACATACAGAATTCAACAACAGTGGCATTTCTAGACCAATCTCATCTATGCTAAGTACAAAAAAACGGTATCAATATGGTATCACATCATCCAACATAAAAGTTCAATTATGGTAAGCAAGGTTTTTCCTATCACTGGGGCCTCAGTTAACCATCACCAGGCACAGGCCTATGCTATATGCTAACTCATTCTTTTATAAGCATGTTGTCTCTATTTCTCTTTACCTGTGTAAGTCAAAGCAAGTTAGAGATTAGAAAAAAGGACACTCATTTGAAGAATTTCATTTAATTATTGTTCTCTCTCTTTCTTCCTGTTCTCTCGCAGTGCCTTCATAAATAGTCTCTAAAGCATTTATAGGAGCACTTAATGCACTATAATCCCCCTCAACTCACTCTGTCTCTCTCTGTCTCTCTCTGTCTCTCTCTCTCTCTCTCTCTCTAACACACACACTCTTGTGGTCCCAGGTTCCTCAACAGTTTATCTTAGTTTGTTGGCTCATAGGTTAAAAACTAAGAAGCTTTTTTCCTGTTTTGTGTCACGTCCCTGCTTCATTCTGTGTTTGCTATTTGTGTGTGTGTTTGTGTGTGTGTGTGTGTGTGTGTGTATGTATTTACACAGGTCATATGCCTCCCCTGTTTGAGCTTTAGTCAGATAAGAACATCAATAACACACTAAGCTATAGGGCTAACTACACACACACACACACACACACACACACAAACAAGGAGACAAGGGGGCACCTGGCCATGATATTCAGCGCCCCTCGGTTCTCAGCGTGCTAAGCTGCTGAGTGTGGAATTGCGGATTTTATCACTAGCCAGGCCTGTAAGTCCCTAGGTCAATAAGTAAGTCTGGCTGATCACAAACCTTATTGTATGACATCACTACTTTCTCTCTCTCTCTTTTTTTTTTTGCTTCACATACTGCTTAGCATAAATAGTGCTTAGTGCTAAATTACAACATTAGCTTGTAAGCTATTTGAGGATTGACTTGGCTTAGCTAACATTTACAATAGCATTAACAATAAACTTTTAGTTACTGCTCTAGAAGTAGCTATACAATGTTATGTAGCAAGTTTCTACCATTTGGTCATTATTTTGGTGATACCACATGATCAGAATTGCAACTGGTTGGTCAAGTTAATTTAAGCTACAACGTCTGAAAATCAGGCTGTGAACTCAGTATTCAGGAAAACAGTAGACACTGCATTATAATTTGATGCAAGTTACTGTAATTTATACTGTAAGTCATATATGGATTACGGTGTCCAATCGAAATCGCTTATTTATTTCAAATACTCACACAAATGAAATATTCTTTAGATCTAGGCCTAAATGGCATTAAGGAAATATTACACTGATATTTAAAAAAGACAGCAAGTCAACCCAAGTCCATTTTAAAACAAATAGGCTAGTTGTTCAATTCAGATGAAATGGCCCTGTAGAAGAGGAGGATGGGTGGGGTCTGGGCATATGGGAGCCATAAGCCAAGGTGGTGCAAATGGCAGAATTGATATTGCTGGAAGAGTTAGTCAGTAATGTTTACCATAACATCTGGTCAATTTTAAAAAGCTTTGTCATGGCTTGGCCTGCCCCTTTAGCAGAGAAGCTCTGTCAATTAACAGTAGTACTTTATTTTTACTCAGTGTTTTGTCAAACCATTTTTTTGGACCTCAGTTATATTGCGCTGGATGGCTGACACCGAATTTAGTTACCTCTGTAATTTCTCTACATATTTTGACCTTTTCAGGTGCTGTGACTCTCCTGGATACACTGCTAAATAATATTTTTCAAACAATTCTCATAGACGTGAGTCAAAAGCGCTTCAACTTCTGCCTCAGAGAAATGCTTCTGTTTTTTTGACTGTTTAGTAGCCATTCTGCGCTTTCCCATCTGTGAACTTGGTCTTTTTATAGAGTTTTGTGGGCGTCACCAAACGGAAATCAGCTGATATTTACCGGTAATTGACGGGTGATTGACATTCATCAACATGCACACGCAAATACAAAGAAAATCGGCCTTGGTAAACCCGTCATAAATATTCCGTTCGGTTTGGATTTTTTTTGGTAAACATTTACACACAGCTTTACCCAAAGTTTGATGAATGAGGCCCAATGTGTGCAGGTGTACATTTTATGTTAGGCTATGTTATTTTGTTATGACATTTCATAAATAAAACATGAAAAAATTGTTCTGTGACCCTGAAGCACACCAACACCTCAAAAACAAGCTAGATCTTTTTTTAAACTTTTAGATTCAGCAAGTTGTAAACAAACCCAATATGAATGCTAAATTGTTACATACCTCTAGGGCAAAATACTAAGAATAACGTGAAATGTTTCCAGATGCTCTAAACTATCATTCTCAAGGATTATACAGATACACTTTAGCCAAAGATTTTATGTTACCATCTCTGCCCTTACACCAGAAGTCATTTTTGGTGTCTGAAGTTTGCTTTTGCACTGTAGCTAATATGTAAGGCTAATATGTAAGTTATATATAATATGTAACTTATAGCCACTAGACTTTGTGGAAATAATATGGTTAATCATCATACAGTCACTTCAAAATGTATATTATACTTTCCTAAGTGGTTTCTGACACTGCGTGACACACTGGTGTCTATAAACACGAGTTAAAAAACGAACAAAAAAGCTAAAATCAGTGGTGGCAGCCATTTTGAAAACAGCACACTGTTCCTGAGTACACGGCTGATCAGATTCAATTGATTTAGAAATGTACACTACATAGAAGTAATTTACGTGAAGATATTATTCGAGTTTGCTTGTACATTTATTCTTTTTTTAATGCAAAGTTGAACGTTT
>JANDJT010000114.1:15251107-15263386 GCA_024331685.1 Stegophilus panzeri | reverse complement strand
AATTGTGGAATGTCAGCTGTGTTAATGTTAGTTCCTGTTATTACTTGTGTAATTATACTATAAACTGTTGTTCCCTCACCAGCCATGCTTATTTTATCTCTCTTGAAGGTAACAAGACAAAAAATGCAGTTTGCCCTACATCCTGAAGACTTTCCCGTGTTAGAAAATTTAAAGGAACAGCTTTATCTCTAAGTGCTAACACTGGAGACTCCTTCCAAAAATGCTAAATGATCATTTCACAAAAATACAAAACCTACAGCATCTGCCATACAAGTCCCTGTGAATTTGCTGTTCTTAAAGGAATGATAAAGTATTTGAACGAGCAGCTTAAAATAAACCGGTGATTTTCCTTGCAGATGGAACTACTCTCAGAACTGCTGATATAGAAAATGAATCAACACATCCTGACCAATCTGAATTAAGAATTCAACCGCGCTCTGGTATAAATGAAAAAAAACCCCAAAAAAACCCTCAGCTCTTTGTAGTGAAGCTTTTATTAAATGCTGACACACTGAAGTGGTTATAGCATATTATTATTATAATGTCACATACACTATATGGCTATAAGTTGTGCACACCTGACCATGACACTCATACTGTATGTGCACATTGAATATCCCATCCCAGATCTAGTTGTCACTTTGCTGTTATAATAACCCCCACTCTTCTGGGAAGGCTTTCCACTAGATTTTGGAGCGCGGCTGTGGGAATTTGTGACCATTCAGCCACAAGAGCATTAGTGAGATCAGACACTGATTTTGGTTAAGGAGGTCTGAGGTACAGTCAGTGTTCCAGTTCATCCCAGAGGTGTTCAGTGGGGTCGAGGTCAGGGCTCTGTGCAGGACACTCGAGTTCTTCCACTCCCAATTTGGCACACCATGTCTTCTTGGAGCTTGCATGTGCATTGTCATGCTGGAACATGTTTGGGCCTCTTAGTTCCATTGAAGGGAAATTGTAATGCTACAGCACACAAAGATGTCCTATACTATTTGGAGAAGACTCACATATAGGTGTGATGGTCAAGAGTCCACACACTTTTGGACATATAATGTATTTGAAATATAGTGTGAGGGTGTGACTGGGTAACACAGAGTGGTGTTAGGGGTATGGCTGAAAAGGATGACGAGTTTTGAAATTCTCACCTGGTTTCCGGAGAGCAGTACCGCCCCGGGTAAGGGGCTAGGGCGGTATGGAATTGTCGCACCTTTCGGAGGTGACTGCAGGAGAAAAGAAAAATAGGAAAGATTTAGACTGTGGATTATAAATTTCCTTGGATTTCCAGGCTTATCAAGCAGAAGTGAATATATGGATAAAAACCTCTTACTTTTTCAGGTATTTATATATTATTAAGCAAAGATTAAGCAGGGGAAGCTATACAGAGACTAAAATCTAGCTGCTGAAAATTAGACAGAAATTCAAAACGTTAAACAAGGTAATAGATAATGATACTACATAAAAGATTCCATTAAGATCAAGTGAAGCAAAAGCAAAGTTAAAAAATAAAAAGGAACAAACCCTGCAGTTTATTATATATGAAAAAAAAGCTCCAAGCCTTTTTAATAAGATTTCAATAATAAGAACACCCCTACCTAAAACAATCAGTTAGGACTAAACTCAGTCTTCTATTTCATATGAACAGACTGTCAAGGACATTTGTTCATTGAAATGCTTGTGGTGAGGCTCAGGTGAATTGCTACATGAACAAGGCTAGGTGTTTTCATACATGTAGTCCTATGGGAAGCAGCCACAAGGTGCGTGGAATAAAGCTGCTTAAAAAAAAAAAAGATCTGCTGCCTGCATTTGTGGTCACAGCAGAGCTTGCAAAGTTGAAAAAAGTTCAACTTTTTAGAAAAGTGAAGAGTGACATAAAACTCTTTTATTTTTTACCACCTGACCAATAAAACGGCAAGTTAGGATGTAAGGAAGAAAAAGAAACATGCAGGATAAAGTGCTGGTGAAAAATGTTTCTAAGTGAGAGAACATGTACGGTGCCCTTCACTAATACTGGCACCCTTGGCACATATGAGCAAAGAAGACTGTGAAAAAATTGTCTTTATTGTTTAACCTTTTGATCTTTTGTTAAAAAAATTCACAAAAATTCTCTGCTCTCATGGATATCAAACAATTGCAAAGACAACACAGGTTTATAAAAAAAAAAACAACAACAACAAAAAAACAACTTTGTTAAATATAGGTGTTTAAAGGGTGTACAAAGCTAGATTAGCAATGCTAGACACTGCTAGACACCCAGACATGTGGTAGTTTGAATTTTACATTGAATTTGAATTGTTTTCATGATTGTACCTTTGCGTACAAGAAGACTATATAAGTGAATTTCTCTGAGTACATGGTGTGACGACATTGCTTGTTTAATTTAATCTAGCTTGCTAGTTAGAGTAGTTAGTTAACTGATACCAGCTAGGACTGTTCAGAACACAAACAATCAAAAACACACACAAGTGGGAAAAACATCTGATAAGCACAAAATATAAATAAATATAACCAAGTAAATATGAATAAAAGAAAATAAAACAAATTATTCATGGGTTTAGAAGTTAGTAGCGATGTAGTGTGGTACCAGACTATGAAGTTTCAGTGTGTTCTTTATTTTATTCCACTGGCGAGACTGCAGACTGATGTGCCTATATTACCTTAATGAACAGAAATGCTGACAAGCCAAACACAAATGCAATGTGCTTATCGATCAGTTCTTCAGCGCATTACTTAGGAGAGGCCCATTATCTTTAAGCAAGAAGCCATTTGCTTAGATTATTTTCTGGTTATTGTTGAGACTCAGGATGTTTGCTAATGGTAGTGCTGTATGATGCTTTCACAAAAAAGTATGAGTGTGAGAGGTGAACCGAAGACACTGAATATTAAAATCATTTCAGATTTAGAGACTAATGTGCCCTTAGACTGAAATATAGCTTTTCAAATATTAAAAAAAAAAAACAGCACAAAGTCAACATAAGTTCATATATACGTTCTATTCGACTTCTTTTTAGGCAAACAATGTATTCCTAAAAAAAGGAACACTTATGAAATGGCTGAAAGTCTTTACTTACATCACCATAAACATAGGAAAATGACTACAAACCATGAAAACTACACAAAATTAAAACAATCAAGGTCTTTACATGAATAGCCCAGGTCAAACATGAGTTTCAGTTCAGTTTTAAAAACACTTACAGTCCTTGCTTTTCTAGTATTCAGACTCAGAGACTTAAGTTATGCCGGGAAAGAGTTGCTTATTCAGAGACGGGCTACGTACCTAACTGGAAGGCCCATTTAGATTAAGGAGCTCACCTGTATATATTTTTCGCTTCTGAGGTTACCAGATTTTCAATGATGTCTAGACAACCCATCTTTAAACATAAGCACTTGCCTTTAAGACTGAAAAGGCAAGTGAAGAATGAAACTGAAGAATGAAATATGTTTTCTTTTTTTCTTTCAGATGTAATATGATGTAACAAACAAGCAAGAGGCAATTTGAAAATAAAGATAAATACTAATATGAGGACTATTATGGTGATATGAATAAGAAACATAAATTTAATACATAATACAGTGGTGCTGGACTTAATACAGCTCCTCACTCGAGCTGATGTTATGCAAGAAACACTGACTTAAGTCCAAAGTCAGAATCAGGCGTAACTATGATATACTACATTTTAGGTGGACTCCACCCTACATAATTTATTTTGGCAATTAATAAAATAGCATTTCTTGGTAGTGGGCTCTACTTATTAGCTGCCTTAGTATCTAAGTGATCCAGCTTTAGAGAATAATACAATGTGTTCAAAGTAGTGTGATGTCAGCTGTGATTTGGATCAGGCCAGGCATAGCCTCGCAGCTACTCATTCAAGTGAAATGAATCTGTTTAAACATTCAACATGTGACTTTGAATAATCTGCATCCTTGAACAGGTGAGAACAGCCAGTAAGAAGCAAGCCTGAAGCAGGACTTGAAAGCTCTCAGCGCTCGGGTTTAGCGCAAATGGGCTCTAACATGTCATGATGCCTTCTAACCCTTTAACATTAAAGGAACAGGAGCTGGGTGCATAATAACACCACTGATTAACCAAAAAAAAGCCAAACAAACAAAAAAAACCTTCCTTCCAGAATCGTTCAAGTAAAAAGATGGCGATTTAAAATCATATTCATTTTGTACTTCAGATCTGAGGAAACGAGCAGTGATCGTACCTCAGTAGCTCAGGGACAAATCTTTTTTGCTGGTTTAGAGGCAGTGTGCAAAAAAGGCATAAAGAAATTACAAATCACCATGTGCACTGCAGGAGATTATTATAACAGTCCTTGTAAGTAGTGTTCTGAGAAGAAAGTGCAAATTCGGTCCCATATTTCAGACAAAGCTTTTAAAGTTTTGTCAGGTTTTATAATTGTAGCCTTTGTATTTAACTGCATTTAAAGTTCCAGTGACAGACTGCAATAACAGAACTAGCACTTAACTCTTTAAAGGCTTAACTTAATCATTGTGTATTTTGTGAGTATTTTTTCATTGGCTTTTAACAGGCAACATACAGTATGTAAAATGTAAAATATAACATGACTCACTCAAGTCTTCGATTATTATTCAATGACTATTCAATTCGATTATTATTCAATTATTCAATCATAAAGCATATTATTATGTAACTACATAAGGAATTACACATAATGGGGCATGCTGTTATAGGAAAACAATCAACAGTGAGATAGTGTGATGCCACATTGAAGCTATTTACCAATAACTGCACATTCCAAAGTATCTTTTTATACCACAGCAAAGTGCCAGCATTTATTTATTCATTAAAGAATGATACATCATAAATTTGATCCATTTATAGTTATGTGTACATTTTAAATTCAAACTGTAGTGGCACTTTTCTCATTACATAAAAAACTTATTAAAAGCCTATTTTCTTTTTAAATCTAGGAAAGAGCCATTAAATCCCTTACATTTCCAGACTTTTAAAACATTTTAAAAAGTGTGAAGATTAAATAAAAGGACAGAAATGGTATGTACCTCGAGTATGACAGTGCATATGAGTTTGACACACTGGATGATGGCTTCTTGGCTCCCGGATATCGTCACGCCTCGTTCTGTGGAGTTGGGAAGCAGATCACCTGCGACCTGCACTTGTGCCCCTGTGCTCTGTTAGTGAAAGAATAATCCATCAATACACACATATTGCTTTAGAATTATTTGCAGCTCACTATTATTTATAAAGCTTGTGCAGTACACCTCATGCATTATAAAGAACAGTAACAACATGATTACAGTTTATCCAGAAATGACTTACAGCACAGTTAATAAAAAAAATGCTTACAAGGAATCATTACCAAACTGCAAAGAATTATAAGCACAGTTAATAATGATTTATGAATATGGGCGTCATAGAAAAGGTTGCCAAATAAATTTCTTTAAATAAGTAAAGGCAGGCTGATATATCAAAATAGCGAAGTCCTGGCCTTTCTCAGGTTAACAAGCCTGAAACCTTTATGCTAGCCATTAAAATAGTACATGTAGGTATTACATCTGTCATCTTGTGATGGTTCTTTTTTGGTGACTGTACACCTACTTAATCCAGAAATACAATATCTCAGGTACAACCTGTCCTCTGTAGAAGCCTTTTACTTATGAAACAAGATCTTGGCAACAATAAGTAAGGAATGAAACATGACCATGTTTGCTGTTATAGGAAAGTAATCAACAACAGAGTGGTGGGATGCCGACCAAAGCAAGGCAGAGTTACTGTTGCCATTTTTTTCTATGTGCTGTAGTGTTTTATTTATCTTATACAACATCGATTTGCCAGCTGAAATTTGGTGTACTGCATGATAGTGCTAATTTGTATGTGGATTTATAATGATAACTGGGTTACATCAAAAACATGGCCACCATCAAGCAATTAGTTTTCACCAAGCAAGTTGAGCTACAGTCACAAATGTTCTATGGTCTCTTTAATGTTTACTGTAATTTGGCAAGAACTGTCCACTGGGGGCACTGTTTGAGAAGGGTGCTTGGATTGCTGGAACCCTAATGTTTTTGCCCATATCTTGAGAACCCTGAGGTGTAGACATGTTCTTCGTTCTTTTTACTACAGATTCCTTGGCTACTTCCCAAACCAACTTGCCATTTAGACCATTAAGTTCCACCCACTTTGATTTTGAGCTAATTTGCAAAATATGCAACACCTACTTTTGCAAAATAGTCCTTGGATTTTTGCTATATCCTTACAAATTTGTCTCCTAACAGATATTTTCACAATATCAACAATTATACATGTTTTTCTCTGTTAAAGAATTAATTTTCCATGAATTATTAGCCTTAGATTATGTAGATGCATAATGCATTATTATATGTATATGCATTAAATCTATCAGCTAAATTACAGCCAGAACTTCTCTCAGAGCCATGCTTTTCTAGAACATTAATCATCTTGTGGCCAATCAAATTCAAGAATCCAACAGCATTGTGGTATAAGACATGCACACCATTTAGATAATTTAGATAAGCATTTCATCAAATGTTTAACAAGCGCAACAAAAAAAGTCCACTTGATGATTAATATGGATGACTTGAAAATAATAATCCAATAAAAGTTCCAACCCATTTTCTATGTATCCCACCCATTTCTTCCACCTCCCTCTATTTCCTGCATTAGCGTCCACTCCAAAGTTAGCATGACCCGGCACGCGGCATTACCTCATCCCCAGGCCGACAGCAGAGACCATAAATGTAAAATAAATGGGTTTTTACTGGCATCCAGACCCATGAAATATGCAGTAGAGTAAGCGACTTGAACACACTAAGCACTGAGGACCATTCCTTCGAGGTCTTCTAGTGGAGAGAGAGGAATAAGGGAGGGAGAGGTGGAGATATAAGTGTATTTCTCTGGCCCTTACCTCTCTGATCTCTTTGATTTTTGAGCCGCCTTTTCCAATTAGAGAGCCGCACTGGCTGGCAGGGATAACCAGACGCAACGTGACTGGAGGCTTGCTGGTTACTGTGCCGTTAGCCACGAGAGTAGCCAGGTCCTGAAATACACAATACAGTATATGTAAGAAAATTGGAGTACATTTAACAGACCTTAGAGCAGAAAAAAAAAAACCATTTAAGTGGTGTAATATTAGATCCAAGCATTATGTCTAATGTATTTGATGTAATGAATGAGGTGTGCTTCAAGATATAGGTCTGAAATTTGACCTTCATAAAAACCATGTCTATGGGAAAATCCCTAGACTCTTAAATCTGCTACTATCATTTTATACCCCAGCACTCTTGAATTCCTATCTGATTGGTGAGAAGGTGCTGATTAATTTTTTATAACAACAGCTCTGACAATACAGTTAAAGTGTATATGTTGGCACCTCTGCGTGTAGTAAGATCCATTTTTACAAATGCGAAGCTTGTACAGTTTTATCAGAATCCCACCATCCCATCTGTACCATCCAGTGAACAGAATATCCTTATCTATTAAAATAATGTTAACTCCTTTTTAGCTGCCTGCATTAATTGTGGAACATTTCCAGAATGCCCCTGGCCTTCTCAAATGAGACCATTACCAAGTGAAGACCTTGTGTTTTGGATTCCGTGCTTGAAAGCGGTTCTTCGCAGTAGAATTTAATCAGCCCCTCCATGCCCGTCTCCTTCAGTGTTTGCCAATCAATATACATCACTGGCTAAAGGTTAGCAGCGATTGAACAAAGTTGAACAAGCCTTGTGGCTGAGATTCCCATTGATTTCCACCACCAGGTTATGCATAATATTTACCCATTCCATATCTCGCGTGTTACTTTCGAGGTTGCAGTTGATGCACCACTGACCTCAGGACCATTTGTTAGAATCAGAGACTCGTATTTGAATGCTTCAGCAGTATGACTGATAGGAAAACTGCAACGTGGCTTGAGCTCAGCAACGCAGGCCAATTTTCATGAACACACTCTTTGCTTTGAAAGGAATGGGCTTGAATGTCCTTTAGTCAGGCTGCACAATTTCAGAGGCTCTTTCTTTAATTAAGCCTGGCAATAAATAGTGCTCCAAGTCAAGGCCCACCATCACTGAAATTAATTAATGGGGAGCAGGATTCTTGCTGGGGTTTGAAATGTAAATAGCAACCACTGTCTCGCTGCCCATCAACTTCTGCTCTTTCTACGTGAAGGGAATAATTATGACCTGAGTGGGCGCCTTGTAATGGGACCCAATAAAGAATTTATTCTTGCAGATGTGTTTGCACTGGGTTTGTTTGTGTCCACAATGGAAATCCTGTAAGAATGGATTGGAGGAGACAAAAAAAAATCCAAAGAGATGTATCTATTTCTGCAAATATACACCAAAACATATGACAAGAAAATCTTGAGGATTTGCACTTTCACCTCTGAATATTGGCATGGATGTGATTTGGTCATAGGCACGAGTCATACAATATGGCTAAATGTTTGTTTATTTTTACTCAACTAGTGGAAATAGATCCCGAAGTAGCCACGCTCACTTTATAGCACATCGGCTAGCTAGCTAGCTAGTTAGCGCACATTGATTTATACATTCCTGTTAAAGATGCTTCTGGTAAAATCTGCATCCGTTCTTCCTTTTCATCTTCATCTGATGAGCCAAGTCAAAAGTCTCGTTTGCTGATGATGGTGCTAATATGTCTGTGCTAACCATTTCGAAGTACGAAGTGGAATTTTAAGTGCCAAACAAACACAAGCAGCGTGATACACACAGTGAAACGTCCCAGTGCGGTTATAGGAAATATCGCCACCCTTGGAACACCGTTTGTCCAATCAAATTAGTGGACCAGAACTAACTGCTGTATAATACAATTTATGTCCTCATAGCTGTGAAGAGCATGTGCCTTCCCCACTCCCCAGTGCCTGTTGGTGTCATGTAAACTAAGTGCTAGCAAGATGTCCAGGTCAATCCTTTCACCCTCTTCCTCCTAATATACTTTCACAACCTGGTGAATGCTCAATCATTCACTGTGATATTAACCTCCACAGGTCCAAGCATTGGCTTAAATCCTGTATTCTCCCTTACAGCCATAATCTGGAATTGATAAAATAATACCACAGCACCTCAGGATAAAGCTTGAATTCTTAACAGAATGCATAGATTTTTCTGTCTTGTTACTTGACTTGAAAATCTGTAATGTTTTATTCAGCTGTTTTATGCACATATTTTCAGAAGGTTTTCAGAGTGTTGTCTACATGGCCTTACTTTCAAGCGCAGGTGACTGAAGAGATCAAATTCATTACTTCTTTACACAGTTTCAGCATGCTGACATATGTGTTTTACATGGGTTTTAAGTAGTCCTTAGGCTGTAGCTTGATTTCTTAAATTTTTGACAAATGCAACAGAGTAAAGAGAAAGGAAACACAAAGAAGGATAATTGGAGACTACTTGAAAACAACTGGGATTGACTTTTTTAAATTTTGATAATTTTTTTCTAATGAAGAATTGAGTTCAGATTAAATTTGATTTATATAGCACTTTTACCAATACATATTGTTACAAAGCCGTTTTACAGCAATCTGGTTGTAGATTTAGATCCCTAATGAGCAAACCAGAGACTACAGTGATGAGGAAATAGTCAATGAGACAACATGATTAAGAAACCTTAAGACTCCAGAGGGAACACATCCTCTTTTAGGTGATACTGGTTTGCAGGATTATAAACCATTACTCTTCTACAAGTGTATGATGTAAAGGTAAACCGTGCTAAGTGTGTTGAAAGAAGTCGTGGGATTGAGTCTTAATGATTACAGCAGCAGTACATTAGCACAAGTCTATCATATGGAGGTTTTTTTTTGTTGTTGTTGTTTTTTTTAAAAAGCTGATGGTGTTTAGTTATTCCCAAAGTAATGTTAATACTAAACTGAGGTAACTGGGTGTTGTCATCTTGAAGGGAGCTTTTACACTTGGCTTTTATTTTTTTCTCAACCGCCAGCACACATTTTACTTGTAATTCTATGGAAAGAAGCTGCAACGGAGGTGGAATGTGGCTGTATTTAAACAGCACTGCCTATTCAGTGCCAAGTGACATTAAGTGTTTTTATTTATTTATTTTTTTACCTCCTGGTAAAAAACATCAGGTTGCAAGTTGGGCAAAAAAGTTTCCCAAAAGTTATTCAGCAAACATAAGGAGATTTATGACATCATTTCTAATGTTACAATGTTGCAATGTAACTAAAAATAACAACTTTGCTATTTTGGGGATATTCACCAACACACAATGTGACCTCTCACTATTAATTGTGGCTTCATACAGTCATGCATTCTCCTCTAAAGCTCCAGCAAAGGCAAATAACCACAGACACCTCACTGAGATGAGCCATACTATTTAATCTTTTTAACTATTAATAATAAATCTAATCTAGATATCAAGCTAGACGTATTATTTACCAACTAGGACTTCTACGAGCATTGTTATGGTTACAATTACGTGAGCTGCTTTTTTTTCATATCAGCAAAAAAGGCGCTAAGCCAGTGTTTTTTTTCGGGGGGGGGGGGGGGGGGGGGGGGGGGGGCATGCCTTTACGAAAAGCCTTACTACTAGAAGCCATTCAGAATTGCCTAAAAGACTCCATAAAATAAATTCTTTGTATAACTGAGCACAAGCTGCATGTTATGAAACTTTTTAGTTTTAGAATGTTTTAGAATCAGTCAATTACACAACAGTTAGTTCTGGTCCACTAATTTGATTGGTTCAGTCACATTACAAGAGCTCCTATATTTCCTATATAA
Organism: Stegophilus panzeri; assembly: GCA_024331685.1. NCBI lineage: Eukaryota > Metazoa > Chordata > Actinopteri > Siluriformes > Trichomycteridae > Stegophilus > Stegophilus panzeri. The sequence goes on along the minus strand of JANDJT010000114.1, from coordinate 15,252,643 downwards.
CCACACTGGGACGTGTCACTGTGTATAACTCCACTCATCTGCGTTTGCCACGTAAAATTCCACTCCCTAGTTCGAAATGGTTACTATAGTAGTGTTAGAGACATCTCGAGATGAGAGATCAAGAGATGAGGATAAAAAGAAAGAAGGGACGCCAATTTTACCAGAAGTATCTTAAGGGGAATGTACAAATTAAGCTAGCCAATGTACTATAAAGTGGGTGTGGCTTCTTCTGCATCTACTTCCGTTAGCGAAGCAAAAATAAACAGAACATTTGGCCATATAGTAGGGCTGCACAATTAATCGGATATCGATAGCGATTACGATTTTGACTGCCCACGATTAAATGAACATGATCGATTGCGATATTAACGTTTAAATTTCGTCCTCCGCTCGTAGAAAACTCTGCTGCAGATCAAATCAAGCGCTTCCTAAACTTACAGCCAATCGCTATAGAGTGACGCAGGGATGATGTCATTTTGTAGTGCCAAAACCAGGAAACGGAGTTAGCATTTTAGTGCCCGCGCGGCCAGCTTCGCTGCGCTTCAGTGCTTTGCGCGAGGGGAAATCATGAAACTGACATGACGCTAAATTGCACTACAGAGGTTGTGGGGACATTAAACGTCATCACGCCGAACAGGAAAAAACTTTGCAGATAAACTCAGGGCTCTACATTGCGACCATTTCACTCGCATTTGTGACTGAAAAGTACTTTGTGCGACTGTGAATAAATATTTATTCGCACCGGTGCGAGTGACCTGTTCGGAGTTGTATAATACAATCGGAATAAAAATTACCGGAAGTCCAAAATGCATCTACACCGCGCAACAGCTACTTTCACACTTCTTTTCATCTCCTCAGTCAACCGAACAAATGTGGAAATACTGCAGAGAAGCCATGTAACTCTGTACATCATCTGCTTCTCACAACTCTCCGCTCTCACAACCGCCATCTTTTATTGATCCCGCAAAATGGCCTAAACTTGCACCTGCTCGGGTAGACACAGTGGCTTCGCGCGGAGTAATTAATAATAATGCTAACGCTACAAGGTGAGTTTAATTCAAACTTCTTTATTGAATAATTCCTCACCAATCATAATCAAGAGTAGCAACTGCTCAGTATGTAAACATACAGTACACTGCCGCTCTCTTCACTAACTCTAATTCACTTCATTTAAACTCACGGTTGCCAGATATCACAAGAAAAGTCAACTCTAGTTTCCATGTCTTGATTTAACCCACCCCAAAATACAATATTATCAGCAGACATGGACACTGTACTGGGGAACCGATATAAAAGGAACAACTGATAAACAAACAAACAGAAAACTAATAAAATGTAAAGACCGAAAATGTGCTTAGTTACAAATAAATAATTTAATATAAAAAAATAGATATTATAATCACTTCATAAAACATCAATAAAATGAGAAATTAAATGATGTTTAATTACTATGGGTTGCATTTAATATCAGTTTGACATTAATCTTAGTTCGCTATTTCCTTAGAAAGCTATTAGCCTTTTTCCTAATATGGATCA
>JANDJT010000114.1:15230894-15249667 GCA_024331685.1 Stegophilus panzeri | reverse complement strand
CGGGGAGAACATGCAAACTCCGCACACACAGGGCCACGGTGGGAATCAAACCCCCGACCCTGGAGGTGTGAGGCGAATGTGCTAACCACTAAGCCACCGTGCGCCCCCTCCGTGTGTATTTGTCCATGATTGTTCATGGTTTATGTATCATTGTATTCTAACGTGTCCTTGAGTCTGGAAAGGTGCTTTATTATTATTATTATTATTATTATTATTATTATTATGATGATGATGATGATGATGATGATGATGTTTCTGAAAAACCAAAATCCCGCCGAAAGCTGTAACAGCAAGAAAATTTAAGGATGTTTGAAGTGGAACAGGCCCCTAAATAAAACTCCTTCAACCTGTGATGTGCATCATGTGCACGGTGCGAGTCGAATCTTGACCCTGCTGCAGACTCCGAGGTTTCTATGACAACTCATTCATTTCTGACTGGGCCAGGCTGAGTTGCAGGAGATTCCCCGCAGCGGGTTAATGACCTGCACTCTGCCACGTGCATAAAGCAAATAAAGGGATTGGTGTGAGAAGCGAGGCAGCAAGGCAAAGTTCTTGACAGAGGCGTGATTGAGGCAGAGGAGTCATTAGAGTATATCGGGTAGATTTGATTTCTACGTACAGCTAAGGATGGTGGAGGTCAGAGATGGGTTGACAGAATTAGGTGCGTGGTAGTTAATGGTGTGTCACTGAGAATAATTACTTGTGGGCATTATGGGTAATTCTGTACTCGAGCACATAAAAGAACAATTCATTGATTACTCAACATTTACAACGAACAGTCTTGATGGGTAAATTTTAGCTTCAGATAACTGTGCCAATTAGATTTGTCATGTCATGACAGTATCTGAATCCGTTTCTGTGTAGTCCGCTAAATATCTGTAGTGGGAGTGGCCTAAATTGGGGCAGTGATAGCTCAGTGGTTAGGTTGTTGGACTGCTGATTGGAAGGTTGTGAGTTCAAATCCCAGCACTACCACTGCTGGTCCCTTGAGCAACACCCTTAACCCTCAACTTAACTGCTCAATTGTATAAATGAGATAAATGTAAGTCGCTCTGGATAAAGAAGTCTGGCAAATGCTGTAAATGGAAAAAAAAAAAGAGGCTCGGACAGTACCTCAGCTGTGTCACTCGAGTATGTAATTGGTCTCAACTAGAAATGTGTGGGGGACTGGTTTTTTTTTTTTTTTCCTTTAAATCCCACTTGCGTAGTTATATTTTCAATTTTGCAATATTTTCTAACAAATTCCATTTTGTAAAATATAAATAAACTAGTAGTCCACATGAATCCATGTCCACATTAATCCGGATAGATCTGAAAACTGCATTTGCGTTTTAAAACTGGATAGCAGGCACAACAACTGCAGTACAACATCGTCCACCATCTTGTTTGTTTTGAGTTGAATGGGTCACATGCCTGTGTCACATGATTGAAAAATATGCAATTGTTTTCGAATATCTCCGTTTTCTCAGTCCACACACTTTCAAATTTATCCACTTGGGAGAGCATTTTCCAAAAGCTCTGTTTTCGCTCGACAAAAACACCATCTCAGTGTGGACGCAAGGTCAAAACATAGAGAAGATGCGTTTTCAAATGTATACAGATGAATGCAGCCGTAGCCTCGTTTAAACCAACACAACCCTGACGAGGCAGTTACCTAATATAAAGGAATAAACGAACGATGTATGTGCATGCTAGAGAAGTGTGTGTGTGTGTGCGCGCGTGTGTGTGCCCTCACCTCCTCCAGCTTTATCGTGATCATGGTAAAGGCTCGGAACACACACTCTGTGGGCCCGGTGATGGTGATGATCCGTTCGGGACAAGAACCCTCGGAGATGTTAATGCGTGCGCTGCTCTGTTAGGATAGACAGATCAAAAGAAAGAGAAATGAAAGACAGGACTAGATGGGGGAAAAAGAAATATAGGGAGGTGGTAGACATCACTGCTGATATCTATCTCTCTGCTCCTATTCTTTTTGTCTTTCTCTCGATCAAATCACTCTGAGATGCTTTCTTTTATTCTTATGTGTGTCATTTGGCACCTCTGTGGGCCAGCGTCTGGGCTCTGAATTAGAAATATGTTTGCAGAAATATGTGTGTGTAGGCATGTGTGATAAAAGATGTCTGGGTGCCCCTTGCTTTCATTCTGCATATACTGTAAACCAGACAGAAAGCAGGTTTCCCACTCTTTTTCACAGATCATTTCCCAGGAATTTTCAAGGACATTTCAAATTTCATGATGATGGGAATAAAAGACAGGATTCATGGCCTAAAGTAATATATTTCTCTCTCCAGAAGTCTTAAAAAATACATATAATTTATGGCTTTGACTTAAATGGTAAATGGTCTGCACTTATATAGCGCTTTTTTGACCTTAGCGGTTCCAAAGCGCTTTACACTGAGTCTCGTTTGCCCATTCACACACACACTTAACTATAAAACTTAACTAAAACTATAAAATCTATAACTATAAAATCAGAAATACACCACATACACACACACTGAGCTTCTGAAGTTAAACTCTTCACTTTATTATAATGAACTCGTTATAACACCCGCCTAGGCCCTTCTCATTAAGCTTTCCCTTCCCTCTTCCCCCAACTGCTGTCTCCAAAAAAATAAAGGCATTATAAAAAATAGTTTCCAAAAAGCATCTGTTCCAAACAGACTAAACAACATATAAATGTCTGTCCAAAACATTTACTGCATTAAGCTCCACTGAACAGTATCCTTTTGAACTTTTTTAGTGTAACTGCTTCAAACTTGCATGTTTTCCAAACTTTGTTCTAGAGCTGCTAACTCCTCACGTTTCTCTGCGACAGTTTTTCAAAAAAATATTCGATTTTGACAGTAAGGTGAAGTCATGCTTTCTCTCTGCCCTGACTGCCATTTCATCTGCCTCTTTTTGCATGGTTTCAATGCTTTGCATTATTTTTTTGTCTTTTTGCATTGACATTTGCAATTTCTTGGTGCAGGTCTTTTCTTTTCCTCTCACTGGCAGTTTGGACTTTCTTTTTCTTTTCATCCTCCAAGTACTGCATATATCTCATCCTTGCATCCTTGCTGTAGTATGAGATCTCTTGGCAGGACTTCATCCAGTGCTCCAGGTTCTCTTTAAAGCATATCTTTGTTGATAGAGTATCCTCGTTCCATTGCCCCTTGTTCATGAGACAGTGTGAGCAGATGTTTAATCAGGTCCCATAAGGCTGTATATTCTGTTCTGCCACTGACAAGATTTCCAAGAAACTTGTCTAGCCTGGAAGTGTAAGCTAAATTTTGTAATTCTGCTTTATGTTGTGTGTAGGCATGTATCAAAAATGTTTTGTACTGTGCAAGAACCTCATCACACTGAAGTGCAGTGTATCAACCAGCATTGAGCAAAACTTTGTAAGCGTTTCTCAAACATTTCTCTTGAACTTTCTCCGTTTGCGACCATGGCGACAGGGTCAAGGGAGCTCATGTGCCGCACAGCTGGGTACATTACGGGATTACTCTCCATCATTTTCTTGCAAGTCATGGAAAGGAAGGAGACACATTCTTTCTTGAACAGCTGAATTTTGACAGGATGTTCCTGGAGGTTTTCTCTAAAGCTTGCTTCATACCAAATCCATTGTCAAGCTCTTTGAGTGGTACACACTTTGCTTTGTCTTGTGGATCTAGTTTCAGCAGTTGGAGAAGTGTCTTTAACTTTTCCAGTTCTTCCCTTTTGATATAGCATGATAGCAAGCCTCTCATGCTTGACTGGAGCGCCTTTGCTAAAAGAGGAACCATTGGAGAATCTGTCTGGAATTTTTCCAAAAATGGCTTCAGCTGTCTAGTAACAAATGCAAAAAAAATGGAGCTTGGCAACAAAAAGACGGTCTGAAGTAGCCTCATCTACTGTACAGTATGATGCTGGTGGAGGAACTTTACTTTTTGAAAGTTTCCTGCGGCTGTTGATGTACCTCTGCACTGCAGGCCAAATTTCGATTGCTCTCTCGGCAACTGCCAAGTCTTCTACCCATCGATGAGCACAGAACATCAAAGGAAATGCTGATGTTTTGGTCATCTCAATGAAAACCCTACGTCTGGCTATTGAGTCATGGAACAACGCCAAAGAGTCCTCAGTACATCTCAAACCTTCCATCCCGTTTCTCCACTTTGAAAGCTTTCATGCACAACATGCAAAGCACAGCTTCCCAAATTCAGCAGCGTCGATGCATCAGGGTCTGATTGGCTCTTGTCTTCTTGGAAAATCTTCCTGCATTTCCAGTTGACCATAGGGCCATCCACCGAGATCTGCCAGAGCTTCTTGGGATCACGTGGTGAGAGGGTTTTCTTAATTTTCTCCAAAAGCTTCTCTGCCTGAGTATGTCCCATAAACTGTGAATCAAAATAGCGCACAGCTACTTTCTCTTCACAATCACTCCAGTAACAGACAATAATATCCATCTGTTCCATCTGTGTCACTTTATTCAAGCATTCGTCAAATGCCACTACATAGCATTATGTCTTTCTGACATCTTTGATCGACTCCTCTTTGAAATATGGCCACAAGCCAGATCATAAAAGGTAAGCAGATTTTGTTGCACCACATGAAAATAATTTGGCAATATCACTGTCTGGAAACGTTTGACTAAAAATGACTGACACATCAGAGCTGGAGTTGAATGAGTAGCGTGACCCGACCATTTTGAGTCCCCAACGAATCTCAGCTTCGAGCACAGCTTGGCTTGAAAAGAACTTTGACAGTGTTGAGCTGCCTTGTGGGCCTGACCATGTTGCCTCTTCATTTGTACTGGACACTTGGAAAAAAAGCTACACTTCCCTAACTGCCACATTCCACATTCAATTCATTCAGTTCAATTTTATTTGTATATCGCTTTTTACAATGAACATTGTCTCAAAGCAGCTTTACAGAAACATATAAACACGGGATACAGATTTTAAGTGTGTGAATTTATCCAACTTGCGCAAGCCGGTGGCGACGGTAGCGAAGAAAAACTCCCTAAGATGTTAAGAGGAAGAAACCTTGAGAGGAACCACATCTACAGTGGTTGCTTGTAGGTCTTTGTTAGTTTGTCTGCAAATTTCCTGTCTGCTGTCTTCAGAAGTCATTTCCCTGAGAAAATGTGTAATTTTTGTCTCCTTGTTCATTTGTGTAGCAACTTTTACATGTTCTTGTCTTCGTTCATGATTCTCGAGCGCTGAGAGACCCATGGTACCGACATCAAAGGATTTCCTGCAAAACCTCCAATATGCCCTTTACACATCTCCTGATACTGTACTTCTCCTAGCAGTCTATGAACTGGGGATCTTCTTTCCATTCCTTCTTAAACGTGCACTGCCTCCCTGACATTTATGTTGCTTAATTCTTTTATGTCATTTAAGATCAGAAGTGTTACAGACGCACTGAATGGTAGGAATAGCCTTTACATGTTCTAGTATCTCTTTTTACATCACTCCTTGTTCTAATTTTGTATTATTGAAAATATTCAGTCGTTGTACTTCACTGTCTTTCCTTTGTCTGGAAAGCACACGTTCTATATTTATTTTCAATTATGTTATATATAAATATTCATATTATATTAACAAACTATTTCATAAAATGATACCAACAGTCACTAATAATAATGTGATTTTAATGTAACATTTATGTGTGTGTTTCTTTACGCTCGTGTGCTCACTGACTCATTCTCCAGGGTGGGTATGCGCGCACATGCTTGCGCGCGAGTGAGTGTGTGTGTGTGTGTGTGTGTGTGTGTGTGTGTGTGTGTTGGTGTGTGTGGATGACTCAAGAAATTGCTGTGCTGGACTGTGTGAATCATCCTCCTGCAGGCCCCCTGCTGTCTCTCTCCATTAACACTGATCACTCCATCAATCACACACACACACACACACTCCGCTCTGGCTTCATGCATATGCCACACAGTTGTGCTACACAAACACTGTAGACCTGCCATTTCAGAACTGGGAAGGAATCAGTGGTGTGGGAAAATGGGAAAACAGTACACTCAGAGTGTGCATCAGCTACAGTACTGAAGTATTTCTTCATGTAAGTCGCTTTTGTGGAATAAGTGATTTGTTGCTTGGTGTAAAATGAATGCACGTTATTACATTACTGTGCTATACTTCAAGTTCCTAACATTTAACACACCTACAACTTATGATCACTGATGATCTAATGGTGCGTTCTTGCATAAAACTAGTGTTTAAAGTGTTCCTATTACGTAGTACAAAAGCCATTACCCAAATGTACACCACAGCACTGTTGACTTCTATATTCTGATTGGTCAGAAGGTGTTGATTCATGTTTTTAAAACCGTCAGACCTGACACTCGTTCTGGCTGCATGGTTGATATTAACGTGCTGCTTCTAAGATGTCCTTACATTTACATTTATTCATTTAGCAGACACTTTTATCCAAAGCGACTTACAAATGAGATAATACAAGCAAAAATGTCCTTACACAGGAACTTGTAAGGTTGCCGCGCCACATTAACAGATTTAACAAAACATGTGTAATCGTTGAAGGTGTTGACGTTTTCTGTGAGGAAACGAGTCTCCAAAAAAAGGCAAAACAAATAAAGGGTAACGCTGGTAAAATAGAGGACGGAGGAGTTTGCAGTTTCTCAGTAATATGATTTTTTTGTCTTCTTAACTGCAACAGAGATAAGAAAAGAAAGTCTGAGGAAGGAATGATTATTTGTAGCTGCTTGGACGTAAGTAATAACAGGAACTATCCATCCATCCATCCATTTTCCATACCACTTATCCTACACAGGGTTGGGGGGAGCCTGGAGCCTATCCCAGGGAGCTCGGGGAACAAGGCAGGGCACAATCACACACTACATACAATTTGGAAATACCAATCAGCCTACAACACATGTCTTTGGACTGGGGAGGAAATTGGAGAACCCAGAGGAACCCCGGAAGCATGGGGAGACATGCTTGCACGCAGGGCAGAGGCGGGTTTCGAACCCCCAATCCCGGAGGTGCGTGGCAAAAGTGCTAACCACTAAGCCACTGTGCCCCCCATAACAGGATTCCCCCCGAACTACCTTGCCATATGTTATTACATTGGGCTATCTACCTCTGTTTAGCCTAGTCAGAGACTGGGTAAGAACACTGAAGATTTCAGTTGCCCAATTGCCTAGCTAAAAAATTTACGATCTATCCAACCCACACAATGTGTTTCAGCCATTAGAGACACACTTCCATTGATGTATATTATTGTAGAACTTGTACTGCCTTTCTCTAACTGATGGAATAAAACTCATTCTTGTTTGTGAACACTGGCTTTGCACGTATCCGTACTGCCTTTAAGAACTAGCTTGTTTAGCAGTGTGCGAACGAGGCTGTTTTGCCGTCGTTTCCAGTTTCCGCTGTGTCTGCAGCTTGATTACATTTATGGCTCAGCCCTTGAAAGGCTATTTCTTGCTTATTGCTTATCATTTGTAAAATTTATTCCTGCAATGTAAGACGCTCGCTTTACAGCAACTGAGATGAGAATGTTTTTATTTTTAGTTTTTACATTTCCAGGCCACCAGATGTTTGTAGGGAAACAGATGGTCTGATGACCCCTGCTCAACCTCGTTTTGACCCCTGCTTGACTTATTGTTTTCACTGTTTATAGCTAGTATTCTCTATTACTGTAATTCCCACCCAGCTCGGGCCATTGTAAACGATCAGTTCTCAACACTTCAGTTCTCTATTAGCTATACTGACTGCCGGTTTCAGCTCATATCCAATACAACGCCCCATGATTAGGATTTTTATAGATGTACTTGGACTACCAGAAGAAGAGGCCAAATTTGGCCCATATGAATCAGTTCTATCATCATCTATTCCCACTCATATCGAAGAGGACTGCAAGCTTCATTTCTGCATTTGGGTTTGATGCCAACAACCTACAGCAACCAGCCGCATCGCATCGGTTGGCACCCCGTCCAGGGTGTCCCCTGACTTGTGCTCGAGTCTGCTTGGAAAATTTAAGACTCCCCACAACCCTGCATAGTGGTATCTATCTATCTATCTATCTATCATATTGATCTATCTATCTATCTATCTATCTATCTATCATATCTATCTGTCTGTCTGTCTATCTATATGTCTGTCTGTTTGTCTGTCTATCTATCTATCTATCTATCTATCTATCTATCTATCTATCTATCATATTTCACTTTGAATGTTGTTTTAATAAAACAAGTAATAGTGTCTCAGCTCCTAAACTTCAGAACTCTCAACCTCTGAAAATCTGACTTTTAGAGCTGAAAATGTTCCTGTTCTCTCAGCACTTTCGCATGCACGTATTCACAGGCGTGAGGAAACTGGAGAATCGATCCTCAAGAAGCAAAACTGGGAACTCTGGACCCTAAGCAGATTACGTATCCATGCTATCACTTATTGTACGCTTTCACACTTATGGACAAACAGATTCAAAGACGAAAGACTTTACATCCTACTGACTTTTGTAAAAGCAAGCTTTACATTTGATGGGTTTGTTTAAACATCACATGCTCACACATGGTCATATATTTCTCTAGATACTATGGTGCACAATGCTCTTTTTCTGAACCTGACACATAGTGCACTATGGTCTGGCTGTTGGTAAATAACTCGTACTTCATCGAGTGAAAATCGATGAAGTACCAGTGACGCTAGTCTGACTCGAACGACATTTCTACATGAGACAAAATGCTTGCAAAAGTCTTGATGTCTTTTTGTCGAGGACACACATACAATACTTCATCAGGACAGAATAAAGACTTACATAAAGTCGTCCCTCCCAGGTTTTCCTAGAGGTCCGCGCTTTATTTTGCGCAGTCAGTATCAATGCACGTAATTATCTTGTCATACTTTTGAGATAAATTGTGATATTTGACACTGTTCAGCTTAATTAATTGGACTTCCAGGCAAGAGTGAGAAAGGACTGGGCAGCACACTGGAGCTCTGATTTGCTTGAGAGAGAGAGAGAGAGAGAGAGAGAGAGAGAGTGTCTGTTTTACATCTTCTGTATTATGAAGCAAAATCATTAGTCTTCATTTCATGGTGGCAGCGAGCGCATGTCTGTCAAACACATTGTTATGCTCTCTGAGTGTGTGAGTGTGTGTGTGTGAGAGAGAAAGAGAGAGTGAGAGAGAGTGTGAGAGTGAGTGAATAAGAGCAAAACATCTTCTGAGGTGTTCCAGCTTCACATCAGTGGCTTTATAAGCAAAATGAAAAGGCATTTTTCATGTGCCAGGGCACTGAACACACACACACACACGCACACACACACACACAGCCTTACATACACCTAAGCTTGTTAAATCTCCTTGTGTTTTGAGATTGGCCTTGAAACCCATTTAACAGGAGTTCATGAATGTGTGTATATATATATATATATATATATATATATACACACACACACATATAGTGTGTGTGTGTGTGTGAGACAGTAGTCCTTGAGATGACAGGTTTCATTTACATAATCATGCTCTCTCTCTCTCTCTTCTTGTGTTGTCTTGTTAGTGTCGATGTGAAACACACTTTGTTCTGTGTTCTGTCTTTTCTCTGTCACTGCCCGAGACCAACGCACTGAACTTTTAATGTGGCTGTGTGCCAGACAAGCTTCAAACAAGTCCCATTTCCTCTTTGTTTTGAATAAAACACACACACACACACACACACACACACACACACACTTCTTGTAGATTCTGGATGTCCTACCTCCTCTCGTATCCTCTTCACTGTTTCTCCTTTCTGTCATAAACAAAGAACAGATGATTTATTTATTTACATATAGCACATTCAAACATCTCAGTGCACATTATTTAAACAAAGCCATGCAGAGAATAGAGGAACCAGGAATAATAGAAAAAAAAATTAAGAAATATTTTTCAAGCTATATGACAATAATTAGTGGAGAAAAAAAAATGGTTTACACACATCTTACATCCAATTTCGTAAAATGATGAAATCATGAAAACGAATGAAATCCTATGATGAATATTTTTGAATAATACGTTATAATGTCTTTCATAATGGCTCATTCTCAGGGGCATGTTGCGGACACTGTCCACGATATAAGGCAAGTAAGAAACAGTTTGAAAACTGACTTGTTATTTAACATAGAAAAGCAAATAATTGTTGATATGGTGAAGCTTTCTGCAATGTTCATGGAAGATTGTCTATGGAAGGAGTCTCCAGTGTTGGCGCTTTGTGACAGTCAGGTTTCCGCGACAGGAAAATCTTCAGGACAGAAGACTTTGCGTTACCTTGTTAACGTTAAAAAATATGAAAGGTTTTTTTTTGTTTATTTTCATTTGTTAACTATAGTTACTGTATGTCTTGTATATGGAATATATAATTGTGACGGGGGGGCGTGGCCAAGCATCAGCTGCAGACGAAGAGGAGGCGAATTGAACCGGCAGGGAACGCAATGATTCTGACCTGTGTGCGATCACAATGACTTTACTTATGTGTGCTTTGTTTGTTTTTTTAGAAAAATAAGAGAATGCCATAAACCAGAGAGAAAGAGAGTGAGAGAGCATGAGAGAGAGGGAGGAGCTGAGAGAGCTGACAGAGGTCACACATAACACACCATAAAACATACTGGCGCATGAGCTTGAAAAGAGCTGATGAACTTGAGTGAGGTGAAAGCCCCGAAATATTGGGACAGGGTTTTATTTTGGTTTTTCAATCGAGTGTTCAAAGCACGCTGAAAAATAAAAGCGAAGCAAAATCCCGAAGCTCTGCCAAAGTCCGCCTGTTTCCCTAGTCCTCCTCCCCACCCACCTTCACACATACCGGCTTCTACAATAATCTATATGCAACTATAAATGGATCAAAACAACAATTTTCTTTCTTTATTTTATTTTTTTTTGTTAAAGTAGTGTCAGCAATTGTTTGAGCGATTTCCAAATTTGCAAAATAAATAAATAAATTATGCATCATTTATATTATACAATCATTTTTCCAATTTCTTGAATTGTGCCAATAATTTGAAGAGATGACACTTAGGTCTTGATAATGGACTCAAGATATTTGGAGCCTGCTGTTAAGTCGAGAAGAGCGAGTCCACAAAAAAAAAAAGGAGAATTAACAGGCCTTGAGTCACATATGCAGACTATCTCTAGTATTTCCCAAGTGCTTGAGCAGTGAGGATATAGGAGCCACTCCACATACCTGTGTTTAATACCCGTACTGCTTTTCGCTGGCTCATGACAATGTTTGGGTTTTATAGAAATGGAAGGCTTTGATAAGAATCACATTAAACACGCCTTTAATTTACACCACTTATGCTTTGCTAATTCTTCCTGCCAATCCTCACTCGTAAATCTTTTAGAACTGACGAACCTGATGAGCTAAACAACGATTGGGAGATTCCACGATTGTTGGTGTCATTAGCTCTTATACAGTTCAACTTTTTTATTATTATTATTATTATTATTATTTAGCATTTTCCATCGCTGAATATGAAAACATGCATTTAACCACCCAAAACAATGTGTTAGCACAGCTCAGGCAACAATATGTCATTTTTTACAAGGTTTGTTTCCAGACAATTGCTGCATTGGTTCTTAAATGAGTAACAGGCTTGAAAGTAACAGTTTATGAGCATAGAATTAGCAAATACAACAACATGTGGTGAACTCGCAATCATGCTAATGGCTTGAATACATTAACTCTTTACTGCATGAATTATTACATTTACACACACACAAAAATGTTTTATGTATTTTTATTACTGGAATTAGATCAAGTAATAAAAATACATAAAAAATGTTGAAAAAAATTAGGTGGGTAGTAGGTAAATTGTTGCCATATGGCCAAAATGTGCAGTGGTGGAAAGTATCATATAGTCAAAAATAACACAAAATGTAAGATTACAATTCCAGTTACTGCGTTTTCCAGACTGTAAGCACAGTTTGTTTGTTTTTTTGACACCTAGTAAACATGTAAAAGTTATATCTTCTAGAAAGGAATTACAGTTAAAGTATGTGCATGGATTTATTCACTCAAAATATTTACAAAAATTAGATCCAAACATGTTTTGGGTGAAATAACTTTTTAATTCTTTCTCTCGAAATATAAAATTTAGATAAGGTACAATTGATAAATGTTTGAAATTACAAGTTTTTCTTACTTTAAATGTGAAAAAAAAAGTAAATATACTAGTAGAGAAGCCTAGTGTTTTTTTTTTGTTTGTTTTTGTAGGGCTGTTTTAATTCATGAATGCACATACCACAGTTTTATGATGACATTTTGTTGCCATATGACAACAATTACATTTTACAATTTAACAAAAAACTCAAAATATATAAACTTGCTTAAATGACAAAAAATAAATGTTAACTTCTATATCAGATAGTGTTGAATTTTTTTCCTTTAAGTAGTCTTGCCTAAATATTGAAAAATGAATCACATTTTGAAAGCGCTCTGATGATGACCTTCACCATGCCATGTGATTGCAGAAAAGGAAATGCAAATAGCACTTCGTGGTCATGTGACATGGCATTTTTTTTAATCTCAAAGTTAAAGCCCCCGTTTTCCAGTTACATAGGAAAATAGTAGTTTCGTATTATTGACTATCAAAAAATTGGAGATAAATTAATTGTTGCCAAATGGCAACACCATGTAGTAAAGGGTTAAGGACATTCCAATTCAACTATCTGTTACAGTTGTCATGGAAATAGTTGTTTATGATATCCTGTTATACAGTATAACTCTCTTGCTAATACAAGACGTGCAATCCCCTTAACCACTTAACTATCTAACTAGCTCACCGTATGTTATTACATTATATTAGCTACCATTTCTAGCCTAGCTAATTTGTTTTCTGGGAAACCAAAACATGGGACTAGGCAGCACATTGGAGCTTTTACTGGCGTAGTGATACGTTTAGCTAGATAATAAATTTATGATTAGATATTGAATACCTTCATCTTTTCATTCTAATGTAGTATCTATTTTAACAGTGCCAGTGTGCAACTTCTAATATTGGAGCAGCAGGTTCAAAACGTGTGCACATTTAACAGAGAAAAATGTCCTCATGTCCAAAAAAAATCATGTTCACTAGAACACCTGCTGCTAAGTCAATCTGGATGGTGATGTATTTGTCTGCGTGTTTGTATATGTGTAGCTGGGAAGGCAAAATGCTAGCAAAAGCTCAGGGGCTTGTTAGCAGACTAGTCCTCAAGTGAGAGCCTGTCTGGCATATGGGCTTTTTTTCAGAGAAAATGCTAACAGCTTCTGTGTGTGGCCAATGTTGAAAAAGACTACATCGGATGTGATTCTGTGAGATACAACATGATGTGCGTGTTGGGGAAGGACGCTGCAGGACTTACTGCTAGCTAGCAGTTCAAGTCTTAGTAGAACAGCACACGCCCACGCACCCATACACGCAAGTTACACAGTGCACGTTAATGATGATCTTTGCTTTTATGAAATCTTCATTCATGCTGCCTTCAGGGATAAACAGTGTCAGTTAGCGATATAAAGCAATACAAGGTTTCAAAATGTAACCATCTCCCATCATGACTTTATACGAGGCAGGAAAAAACTTCATAGACGGTTCTTGTGATTACGGGTTACTTGGCATTCTTATTACCGGTGGGTCTCCAGTTGACATAAGCAATTCTAATAACAGATTGTCATAACATAAAGCAGCACCAGCACTTAAAGGTAAACTCCACCAAGAAACACATCAAAAATCCCTATAAAATGGCTTCTAGGCTTTGATTTAATTCCTTATGTTGACATTGTTGACATCTTTCTTTCTAAAACAGGAAGTCAGGCTGACAGCATTTTGAAGTGCTCTGAACTGCTAATAGTGTTCCAGATACGCCACACCCCAATTAATTGAAACAGTAGCTTGGCAAGCTAGCTAAATATGGAGCAAAGAGTTTGTTGAGAACCTGTTAGTCTTACTCTTAGCCATACTCTTACTGACAGAGAAGCCCCAAAAGTGTATAAAGGCAGAATCGCTACAACAGGCACAAGTTGGTAAAACACCGCCGAGAAGTCCCTGTCCCTTTAACATGACTTCGTACTAATTCCTCTATCTTCAACACAAATAAACACCATCCATTTATTTGTTTGTTTTTAAGACCAAGCAATTGGATTAGTTGGAAAAGGGAATAATGTGCAGGAAGATAGCCAAAGCCAAAAACCCTCTTGAAAAAAACCAATAGAAATCATCACATAAATTCTAATAGTTTCCACTACAAATACCATTACAAACCATCAGGTAACCATTCAAATCATTCATTACCATTACCATTACTGGTCCTTAATGGTATCCACTAGACATAACATGCCACCAGCAAATTACCAGTAGAAACCCACAGGGACCATTACAGTTTCCATTAAAACCAATACAATCCCTGTTATAACCATTAAAACCATTACAAATTCTATGAGGGTTTCTATTGATTTTTTTTCAGCAGGGAATTCAATGCCAAACCATGTTTACTGCTAACAAATTAATACTGCAGAGCAAGACCCACTTCTGGGGGCCGGATAGATATGTTCCAGAGAAAGTTTAATTGGACGATCACAAACTTTTGACTTAGAATTTTTACATAATTTTCCTGGAAAAGACTTAAAAGAATTAAACTTAGCATGAATATATTTTAAGATATAGTATTGTATTGGTGTCTATTATACTAAGGGGCAGGTAGAAAGCTGTTAAACACTCATTTTGATTTTAACATGTTGATATTGAAATATTTGTGTAGTATTAAGTAATTTTGGTGCTAATTTGTTGGTTGGCGTTTGTATTTTCATTATTACTGTGAGAATGTCAAGTATGATGGTGCTGATGGTGGTATTAGCATAAAAGTTGAAGCTTTGTAAGCTGATGTTTGAGCAGAATGTACAGATGAGGAGGTGAGACAGCTGGACAGTCTAACCCTGTGTTCATGCTAGCAAGTAACAATCCACTCATATCACTTGTAGTTTGTTTCTTCTGGATATGTTCTTTTTTGGGTAGTGGTGGCTCTGGGTTAAGGCTCTGGGTTACTGATCAGGAGCTCAGGGGTTCAAGCTGCAGCCCTGCCAAGCTGTCACACAAGGCCCTTAACCCTGTGTGCTCCAGGGCGCCGTATCATGGCTGACCCTGCGCTCTGACCACAGCTTTCTAACAAGCTGGGCTATGTGAAAAAAGAATTTCACTGAGACAAATAAAGACTTCTTCTTCTAATGGCTGCGACTAGTGGACAGCTAGAATACCCTACGGTCTATTATACGATTTGTTTAAAATGCATTAAACTTTGATTAACATGTTACATACTAGGCTTCGTACTAGCTTCACTGACAGATTAGGAAAGCAAGCTAACTGTATTCTCTATGGACACTCACCAGAAGCAAAGTCTCCTCCCAAGCTTTATTTTCTTCATAACGCCTCTATACACATTTAACGAGAGGTTGTGTAAGACAGGATAATTTGAAACCTTGGATAATTTTACACTTGGTTTTCTTCCATTTTTTTGTATCAATTAGTAAATGGGAACTACTTCCATCCATCCATCCATCCATCCATCCATTTTCCATTCCGCTTATCGTGGGGGAGCCTGGAGCCTATCCCAGGGGACTCGGGGCTCAAGGCGGGGGACACCCTGGACAGGGTGCCAACCCATCGCAGGGCACAATCACACGCACATTTACACACCCATTCACATACTACTGACAATTTAGAGATGCCAATCAGCCTACAATGCATGTCTTTGGACTGGCGGAGAAAACTGGAGTACCCAGAGGAAACCCTGGAAGCACGGGGAGAACATGCAAATTCTGCGCACACAGGGGCGGGAATCAAACCCCCAAACCCTGGAGGTGTGAGGCAAATCTGCCACCGATGGGAACTACTTGCAGGTAGGAATTACATTTGTGAGTGGGAAAATGAAAAAAACTGGGACCGCGCACATGATAGGATTGGCCTGCGGAATCATTTGAGCCAATATTTTGGATTTGTCGCTTTACCGCATCGTAGCTAACTTGCATAGAACTGAGAAAATCCCACTCAAATGTTGCTTCCTAGTGTGAAAGTAAGGTTAGGGATTAAAGTGCTGCTGCATTAGTCTCTTTAGGCAGAGTTGAAGCGAGGGCTAAATTTCACTAGCACCTATACTGTATCTCCAGGTAGTTAAATGGCATTGTGGGTAATCTAGAAACCTGTTAACCAAAATGAAAATGGATGAACATGCCAAAGAAAAAAAAATAAACTCAGGAATTCATTTTGAGTGTATGTTCCCTTTAAATAGCACGCAAATGAGGAGTGAAACCTCATACAGCGAGGTACTCACCTTGCCTATGATGCTCCCGACCTCCTGCGAAAAAAGAAAACAGACATGAGGCAAATGTCAGTTTATTGATCCGAGCACTTTCCCTCATACACCTGTCTGTTGGTTTAGACGAGGAAGCCGTCTGTCAACTCGGCCTTGCCCCAGTTCTAACAAACTGGCCTAATCAACTATTGGACCCCTTGATTTTTAAGGTACAGGGAAGTGCACACTGTAATGCACAGGCTATATACAAAGGAGGCTGAACGTGAAATAAGAAATGAAATGAACCTTTAGTAAATGATTTCTTAAAGTCGGAAAATTCCATTATCGGTTTCAATTATGAGAGCAGCTGTCTGGCTTCTAGTTATCCTTCGCTAGTCTGTGAAGTCGAAATCCATGATTAAAATAAAGCAGGAAGCAATTACATAAGGCTATTTCGTGTTCTTGTCGAGGCTTTCTCTGTGCCATTCGAGGTCAGAAGCTCATCCTTGAAGCAATACATCACCTTATACATTTTACTTCTCAGGGATTCTTCATGTGTACGAAACAAAATATGTAAAAAAAATTCAGTTGAATGATGTATGAACTTTAGTGTACATACAGTATCTACTATAAAGTATGTGATAGAAGAAAGTAACTCATCTTGTACATCTACAACAACATTAATTGTAACTAGAAATGGTTAAAAAGCACAATGTCTCATTCATTGCTGTGGTATAAGTAAAATCAATCGCTTCCTTCTTCACATCGGTCTGCTTCACACGATCCTGTCATGGATTAGTTTCCTATAACGGCATGACCAGTCAGTTTTTTCCATGATTATTAAAACAAAATCTTTATATTCTCATTTATTTCCGATGATCTGGCCCACACCAGGTTCTGTAATGAGGTACCATCAGGTAAAACCACACCAACACATCACAAAGCAGATTCCACTGTGCTGTTATATATTTACCAAATTTAAAAAAAAAAAATCAGTCAATCAGTTCCAGAAGCCATGTGGGTAAAAAATAAGCACACCTGCTGTACAAGAATAATTAAAAAGTAGTTCAGAGCCAGGAGCTGCTAATCAAACATGCCTTGGCACTGATTCTACAAATCTCTGGAAGTGTACAGGTGGCATGAACACCGTTCTTCCAAAAAATATCCCCTTTATTGATGATGGTGGTCCAACACGTCAGTCTAAAATCTCTTATGTTCAGCTCGGATGAGACGTGGTCACTCTGAAGGTCACTCTGACATCATTTTCATCCTCATTATCGTATGGTATTGAGTTGACATATAAGCATTTTTCTGTAACATTGAATTTTGTGCTGGAAAACTAATGGTTGGAAATCTAAAATGTTTTTGTACTGACTCGATAATGTAGAAGCCATAAAATAAAAAATCTAATGCAAAGTTTGTATTAAAAAAATAAGTAGGGTGCCTAAGACTTTTGCACAGTACTGTATGTATTTTGTATGGCCAGAATTCACACACCATGCTGACAGTGCTGGCATTTTTACCTCTGAGGTTTTCCCCCCAGCATTTAGGAGGCATAGTGGTAGGGTTCATGTGTAAGAAAGGAAAAAAAAAAAAACCCCTCTGGCTTAAGCCACACCCACTTCAGCTTTGAATCTGAATACAAATATAGATATTTGGAGAATTAAACAGATACAAATGATGTTACACCCCTTGCTTATATAGTATATACTGTAAATGTCTAAATGTCACCCGGTGGAATGTTTTCTCAGGCCACCAAACATATGCTTAAGCAATGCTTCTGTTCTATATTGACATTCATCACAGTTGAAATACATTATTAATTTCATGCAAATGGGAAATGAAGTTAAAAAAAGCCTGGCATGTAAAGCCAACAGGCACAACACTGTGCTGTGCTGGTTCTAACGACTTCATTGTGCAAGCAGGCCAATAATGAGTTTCCTTGAACCCTCGCAGTGTTAAACGAACACTTCACCCACAAAAAAATTGCTAATATGGCTAAGTATGAATGAAAACTAGCGGGGGGGGTCATGGTTATTATGATCTCATTTGCATATCCTTAATGTTAGCCTGTGTTAAGGAATCATTTAAAACCCATTAGAGTTAAGCATCATGGGGCGAGTATCCCAAAGGCGTCATAGCACAGAGATTATTTTAAGTGAATATCATCAGCTTGTCTGTGTAAAACGCAAAGCTTCTATTGCTGGAGGTTTGCTATTTCAGGATGAGCTGTGAGGGTGGGCATATGTCGTCTTGCATGTATGTGTGTGTGTGTGTGTGTGTGTGTGTGTGTGTGTGTATGCGTTTTACCTTGCCATGCATGAGCAACCTGAGGGTGAGAGTGACGTTCATACCCCCGTCTCCGAAGTCCTGCTCACAATTCATTCTGGCTGTGGAGTCCGGCACAGGGAGTCGCATGAAAGAAGCTCAACAGATAATGGAGCTGTTCAAGGTGATGAACTCTGCCTTTTTAAATTTTTTTTTCTTCAGTTCTGTAACACAAAAAACAGCAAAACACACAAATCATTCTCAGTGAGTGCTCACGTTC
>JANDJT010000114.1:15219373-15230641 GCA_024331685.1 Stegophilus panzeri | reverse complement strand
ATATATAATGATTAAATAATAATTGCTTTTAATAAATTAATAAAAACTAAAAATGAGAGGGAAAAATCTGTTTAAGAATAAACTGAAATAGATTGAAAAGAAAGTCTAAAATATTTTAACATCTTATTAAATATCTAAACATAATTTAACACTAAAAAGAAGAAAACAAAATACCATAAAAATAAAGTAAATTTTTAATATCTTAATATTAATATCTTAAGATATTAAATATTATTTAATACTAATATCTTAGTATTTAATATCTACAAAATAAATACTTTAACAGAAGGAAAGAAGAAAAAAAAAAGTAAAAATAAAAAAATAAATAAAAAAATAAATAAAAAAATTAATATCTACAAAGATAAATTATTGAAAAACAATTATTTTATTTACAAAAATTAAATATTTAACACTCTGGTAGAGGAGAAGTAAAACGATGTCTGTAGACATCTTAACATTCTATTTAATAAATATTTTACCACTGAAAAGAAGGGAAATCTGTATTTGTGAAAATATTTTATAATTTAGTATCTACAAAAAACTGAAACAAATAAAAAAAAAGCCTTTGAGCAATGTTATCAAAGACAAATTATTTAAAGCTGAAAAGGAGAAAATCTGTATATATAAAAAAAAAAGTTTTTATTTTATATAATATCTGTGAAAAGCTAAGAAATTAGCTAATACTAAAATGTAGAGAAATACATCTGTAAACATGGAAAATTTTATTAAAATCTATGAAAAATTTAACATTAAAAATAAGGAGAAATTTATATTATTTAATAACTACAAAAAGATATTATTTAACACTAAAAAAGGGGGGAAATATCAGTAAAGATGTAACATTTTGTTTAATATCAACTAAAACATATTACTGAAATAGGGGGAAAAATCTGTAAAAATGTTGATATTTTATTTAATATTGCCAGGTTTTATTCTTTACTTAATACAGCTCCTTCACATCAGCAGAAGGATGTTGAGACCGCGTGTAAAGGTGGCTAGAGGGAGCAGATGATCTTAACAGACAAGTCGTATGTTATGCTGTAAAGCTGTAAATTTCGCATCGTCCCAACTTCCATGTGATATCTGAGTATCGAGGGTAATGCCAACCTTTTAATTGTCAAACTGTCAATCATCTGTTTTCATCTGCATAACAAATATTTCTTTTTGAAAAAGCTAATTGTTTTTGAGCAAACGTATCTGTTTACAAGGCAGGTTATGTTTTGTAAGATTCGTCCATGAGCTCGGACATTTCTGAGCAGCGGTTGGAGCAGTCAAATATCTCATTTGCAAAAGAAATAGCCAGTAAAATGAGAAGAGAATGAGGCTGATCTTGAGGTTGATTAAGAGAACCTAATTGGTGAGTGGGAGAAAAAATACACATACACACCCCCCCACCCCCCCAACATCTATTAAAACGACCAGTCCACTTTACCTGTGCAGTCCAATTCTATCCACTTAAACCATCAAATATTTTATTCCAGTCTATGTAGGATCCTGAAATGAGGTCATAATTTAAGGCTTAATCGCCAAGTCGGAAGCTTAGGGGTGGAATTGCATAAGCTCTTGGCTCTGGTGTGCCGTCTGGGTAGAATATTGGAAGAAAAAGACTTGAAGCGAGAGAGAGAGAGAGAAATAGAGAGACACTCTGGCAGACAGCACACATTTTACAGCCATGGCGTCTCTGTGTGACATTTCTAATCATATTTACCGTAAATTTTTAATCATCATAAATATTCTAGCTAGATGAATCTACTGTAAGCCTCCAGTCCAAGTATAAAGTCAAATGGTTAAAGGTATGATAAAAAATGATCGAAATCATCTTGTAGATCACTAACTAGCCGAGCCGAGTCTTGAGTCTGGACATTGCATTTTGGAACTTTGAGTCCACCGTCTGCACCAAACATCTGGAATTGGATTTCTCTTTACTATGATATTGAACATCACTGGAGAATGGTGAGATGGTGCTCTTTTGATTTTCGGAGCTAACAGCGAAACCTGATGGTTGACATTGTTGAAATTTGTTCTCCTATTCAAATCCATGTTGTCCTGTGACGTCATCGCTTCACTACTTCACTGCTTCACTACTACAAGTTCTGATGAGAATAACGACAATACAGCATCAACCAGCAAATTCAATAAACTCTATTACAATCTCTAAGCATATCACAAATGATTCAATACAAACAGAATTAGTTTATTGTGAAGCTTTTCTTTTAGTGCTTCTTTTAGTGGATCATAACCAGAGTCATAACCTTTCAATCATTAGAACAGAAGCTCAAGAATTTAGTGACTGCTAGTTTTACTTTATGATTACCAATTCATTTTATTGGCATTTATTAGAGGCTACCAGTCTTCCTATCAGTCCGTGCTAGATTTCACAGAGTTTTTTGTGAGTGTTGTGGCAAAAAATGCTTGATTTTGCTGTGGCCTTTTTTTTTTTTTTTTTTTCAAAATCTGCAATGCAACTTGTGGTGTTTTATGTGCTTTTTTCACGAAATTGTTTTGTACGGTGTTTCACAGTGATATTTGTTGGTAAATGAGACCTTTTACTGTAGGTGTACTCATTAAAATTGCAAGCTCCTCAGAATATTGCGGCGTTTGCATGATTTTGTGTTCATTTCTGCTATCGCAAAATCCTTGAGGGACTGTCTTATGGTACATTTTCTTTTGAAGCCACATAGTAACACAGTACTTCAATTCCCCTGAAATATTTTAATCTCAAACATTTAAATAAAGTTTACTTTGACTTTACTATGCAAAGCACATGTATGAATTTTTGTTATTATTATTATTAATTTTTGTTATTATTATTATTAATTGCAGGCTCTGTCTTCATTCCCACTTGCTAACTGATGATAGCAGGTGTGTTTGCAGGGGTCGCAAGATTTCCATATGAGTGACAAGTCGAGGGAGAGGCGAGGCTAAAAAAGAAAAGCAGGCCACAAATGTGATGGAACTCGAAATAAAAGATGAGCATGCCTTTCACGAGCAGCATTGTTAACGAGGCTGGCGTGTCTGAATTCGCTGGTACGGGGTGTTAATAATCTGCCACTCGACCAGTCGTGTGTGGACGTGGAGACATGTTTAGTCATTAGGGTATAGACCTCATTTCTGCCGTCTGTTTCTTTTTTTTCCTCTCAACAAAGTCTCACAGACCAATTAAACAGACGTTTTGAGGGGGACGATTGCATGTTGAGATACAGCACCCAGTGATTATACCCAGACAGTTCTGTCTAGAGAGGGAACAGGCTTTCAGTGTCTCTAATTGATGAAGCTCTTGTGACAAAGGATAAGAGCCAAACTATGGAGAAATCCGATGGCACATAGGATGATAGACTGTCGTATACATGAAATGTACCCTAACTAATTAAATAATACATCAACTAAAGAATTAATCCACCAATACAATATATTTTTTTCATTGATTCACTGAGTCATTAAATCAAAGGGTATGAGGCACATTTGCCTCACACCTCATTACATTACAGCATTTGGCAAACACCCTTATCCAGATCAATGATCCTACAATTATCTCATTCATACTTCTGAGCAGTTGAGGGTTAAGGGCCTTGCTCAAGGGCCCAACAGTGGCAGCTTGGCCGTGCTGGGATGTGAACTCACAACCTTCTGATCAGAAGTCCAACGTATTAACTGCTGAGCTACCACTTCCCACCTCCTGGGCTGGGGGTTCAAATCCCACCTCAGCCCTGTGGGCATGGAGTTTGCATGTTCTCCCCATGCTTTGGGGGTTTCCTCCGGGTACTCCGGTTTCCTCCCCCAGTCCATAGACATGCATTATAGGCATTTCCAAAACTGTCCATAGTGTGTGAATGGTTGTGCAATTGTGCCTTGTGATAGGTTGGCACCCCATCTAGGGTGTACCCCACCTTGTGCCTTGAGTTCCCTGCTCCAGGCTCCTCTGTGACCCTGTGTAGGATAAGCAGTATGGAAAATTGATGGATGGATGGATATTTACAGATTTGAAGACCCACATTTTAAACTGAATTTGGACATTTTATTTGTATGTTAACATCCATGTGATAAATTTCTAATTGTTACTATTGTTTTCTTCTGTGGCTCAAATTGACACAAACTTGCCCCTCGTTGGCTCAGAACTGATTGCACTCTAGGTATTGAGCGGATATAGTGAACAAAGCCAGTCTGAACTCAATGTGTGTATGTAGGATAGGGTAAAATCTAAATAAAATACTTCCTACATGAATATGAGGGGCAGATGGTACAATTTCATGTGGATGCTGTTGGCTTGTGTAAATTAATGATCTAACTAATTATCAGCAATAAGAGGGAAAAATCTGACATCTCAGTGACTTACTGTCTGTTGCAGTATAAAATTATATGCTAATTAGTTACTAGTTTACTAGTTGCATGTATTCAAATACCAAATACACGTCACTAGAATGTAATGCACTTTTAAAGAAATCCGACAGCCCTATTCATCAAATACTACCCAGTTCAGGGGCATTTTTAAGCGATGACACAGGTGCATGGTTCTTCACAATTAGCACATTTGTACTATTTGTTCAGCCTCTCCTTAGCCTGTGAACCTCCTCAAAGCACAGCTCAAATAACACGCTTGGCCACTCAAGGCCACTCGATGTAATGTGGCAAGATTAACCCCTACAATGGTGCATTCCACGTACACTGCTTCTGTTACAAGAGATCTCTACTTCTAAATAGGACGGGGGGCAGAACAAACAGGTGTCTAGTTGGCCAATTGCAAAGTATTTTTATACGACTTCTTTTTTTTCCTTCTTGCGTACAGAGTGAGAGGACACTGGGTTCAGAAAGCCATGATGCGAAGAGACTGCAATGTTTGCCAAGCCGATTCTTCTCCAGTTGAGGGAGGGGTTGGCGGGATTCATTTCGGTGACTTGGCGACGTGAACGGGAAGAATCTGTCGCAGACGTCCTTCAGCACACACAGTGGAATTTCTATTACAAGCTGCTGTGCTTCATCACAGCGGAAATGAGTAATTGAATCGCTTTCAAAATCCTCACTTGGATATCACGCCAAACATACAGAAGCACTTCTACACGTACTTTGGTTACTGTTTTAGAGTGCTGCCCCTCATATGTGACAGATTCATGGACTCTCTCTGGGGTTTAGTATTAGGATGGTCATCATTCCGGCTAATGTTCAGGTCTCTGTAGTTACATTTCAGCCTTGGGGCCTGTCAGTGCTTGCTGTGACAATGCGTACTGTCTTAAATCCATGCTTTGAAAGTTATTGATGATTACACAAGGGATGAGACACTGAATCAGAACAGCTCTTCCAATCCAATCCATTGATGCCATGAACATGAAATGTTTACTGACATAACACATATCTCTTTAATTACTTTATTTTAAAAAAGGGCCTAGCAAGACAACTAGAGCCTTTCAGAGCAAACACTATTGATTGACTAGGATTCAAAATGGCTGCTCACCATCAAACAACCAATCAGTAATCACCATTGTTCTCAAGGGCCAATCACTCATCATCATTGTTCTCAACGACTAATCACTGATCTTCATTGTTCTCAATGACTAGTCACTGATTATCATTGTTCTCAATGAGCAGTCACTGATCTTAATTGTTCTCAACGACCAATCACTCACCACCATTGCACTCATTGACCAAACACTGATCCCCATTCTTCTCAATGACCAATCACTGATCACTTTTCCCAATGACCAATTACAGATCAACATTGTTCTCAGTGACCACTTACTGATCACCATTGTTCCCAATGACCAATCACTGACCACTGTTATTCCCAATGATCAATCACTAATCACTTTTGTTTGTCCGAGTCTACAATGTCATCTGGCAACTTCTAGCAACTGCTTAAGTATGCATTAGTTACTTTCCCTTGAAAAGAGTTGGCAAAACTTCAACGGGGATGATGAGCTAAAATAAAAATTGATTTGTCATACTGGATACAATTATCCAGTATCAGGCATTTAAAAGTTACACTTTTAAAGGTGTCCCACCCCCACCCTCAACTAACGTCAACAGAAAACACTGAGCTAGCTTGTGCTATTTCACTCAGAAATACTATGTCACATTGCAGAAAAACATTTAGTTTGACTTTAAGGAAATAAAAGCTAGCTGTGGTTCTTATCATCACTACACATCATGCTAACTAATAAGTGACTAGATTTTTGTTTAGCATTACCAAAATGCTACCAAGCTAACTAACATTCTTTTGGTAAAGTTCTTTGGCAGCATTATGCAACCGGTGATACTTTACCTAGCAAGATGTATCATTTATATTCACCAAGACTTTAAGACTCTAAGACTTTTCTTGAGTATATAATATTTATTAGAACTAATATACATCAATAATTATTTAAATATTATTTAAATCTTCCGATAATACACAAGCTAGACTCAAACTGAAATATATATATATATATATATATATATCTATTATTGCTTCACCCGCCGCAGTTAGATATTTTGCCCACCTGGTATTCAACTAAAATATCAATACTTTGTCTAAATAGCTAACTTAGAAAGCCTTTGTTTTAGTAGTGCTTCACCTTCAGATCTTATAGTCTGAGATCTATCAGTTTACCAATCAAACATTTTATAGTATACTAAATTAATTCAAAATTTAATATTATTGACTGTATTATAAAGGACTTATTGCGAAATATATTGTCATATATAGCCAGTTGAAATATCAGCAGATGTTGCTCTGAAGGTCTTGTATAGAAGCACAAGAAAATGTCTTTTGTCCAATAATGTTCCTTTAAAAGGGGTTTACTTGATGATGTCAATCATATAACATACAAACAACAAGGAATGGGAGCTTTAAATGATGCAGTTGTGCCATGTATCAGGGTAAAATTATAGCCTGTAAGTTCTATGAAGTTATTCAATACAATATTGATAGAATCTGATTTCTTAAACGGGGTTGTAGCAGGTAGTGTGGATGCCTCATGACTCCATGGTCCCTGGTTCGATCCAGAACATTTTCTCCCTGTTCCTGTGTGGGCTTCCTCCAGGTTCTCTGGTTTCCTCCTCCTCCTCAAACTTGCATGTAGATGGACTGGCTACTCTACATTGCAGATAGGTGTTAATGAGTGTGTGTGAATGGTGCCCTGTGATGGACTGGCATCCCGTACAGGGTGTATTCCTGCCTCTCGCTCTCCCTGTATTCCAGGATCCACCATGATAGAGTGGTTACTGAAGATGAATGAACGAAAAAAAATCTGAGCTTGATCAATTATGTAGTTTTGACATGTAACAGGTTAAAATCTATTTTTTCCAATCAACTGACTTGTTCTCATAATATTGCTATAAACTGATTTCTTTAAGCATTGCCTTTTTTGGTCTAACAGGCAGTGGTTATGCAGATCGCTTCTGCCCAGTGGTGATGTAATGGTGACGGCTGAGTGATTTAACTAAACTTGCACACACACGCATGTGGAAAGCAATGCAGCTATGCCTTCACCAGGCATTGACAAAGCAAACAGAATAAGAAAGAAAGAGCTTTGTTCCTCCCAACACCCACCCTCCCTTCCCATGTGTGTTTGTGATCACTGTAATTACTTTGACTATAATTGTAGGGGTAAAGCTGAAGTCTCTTTTCTGGAGACTGTGAACTCCATGTGTGTGTGTTGGACTGTTTGATCCTACTGTGACAAGTATGAAGCATGCAGACTCTTTCCTCTCTTATAGTGCTCTTTTGTGACAAGTGTAACAATCTATCAACAACACCCACAGTGCATATAACAGATCTGCATTTCTATCATTTCTATGTAAGATGCTGAACAATTAAAGTTAAAATGTTCACAGATATTTTTTAAATATTTAATTTTTTTGCTTTTTCCCCTGTTAACTGAAAATGAGGCTTTCTGAAAACACCTTCATAGGTGGTGAAATCTTTAGTCTTTTCATCTGGCCTGGAAAACCTATACATATATATTTTTTGAAAACTCTAAAATATTCATGTGAACAGGGCCTAAGAAGAACCAAAAAGCACAGCAACAAATTTCTCAAGCAGGACTCGTATCTCTCCTCCATTGATAATCCATGCCACGACACCTTAAAGGTCAGTAGCATAATAAACCTAGCAAGTCTAAGTTATCGCTACGTGTCCAGGAAAGACACTCATTACATTGTCTGAATCTATGAAAAAAGGATTATCATAATGATGACACTTGTGCTTCTTGGAGTTCAGACAGCTTGCTGATTCTGCTGTGGAGAATTGTGGGTTGATTTCAGAGGGAGACTGAATTGCTGATGCTTTTTGTAGCTGTGGCAATATTTACACTCTTCTTCGCCGATTGCACAGAGCCGACTTGGACGAAACATGGCAGAATAAAACGAGCTATGGAGTGGGAGTGACAGACAAATGACATCGGTGACCTTGGCCACTCAAGGACTTCATGTCCAGTGGAGATTTATAAGAGGAGCCGGAAAGTGACTCAGAGGAGAGAAACAAGCGGAGGGAGGAGGGATAGGGATGGGGAAAACACACTGCTTCATGTTTAGGAATTAATCTAAACTGGTAAAACACTACAAAGACAGTATTGAATCCAAAAAGGCTTGGTAATATGACAGTATAATCATGTTGTGAATAATTACGTCACAGTACGTTTTTCTGAGCTATCACAGTTATTAATGAGTATTTATTGGTCCCATATACAGTAGAGCACAGTGAAATTGTTTTCTTCACATACCCCAGCCTGTCAGGAAGTTGGGGTGATACATGATACAGCACCCCTGGAGCAGAGAGAGTTAAGGGCGCAACAGTGGTAGCTTGGCAGTGCTGGGGCTTGAACCCCCGACCTCCCGATCAGTAACCCAGAGCCTTAACCGCCAAGCCATCACTATTGTCAGTATTGTTAGAACACTGATCGGTTTAAACAGTTTTTCACAATATTAAGTATTGGATTGGGTATTACGATATATTTTTACACTGCTGACCCCTAATTTATTGTGCTAAGATGTGTATGGCCCGATGTACCAAGCTGTTTGTGTGCATTTTGAGGCACAAATAGGCCACATTCAGCCTGAATAAACTTGCTGGTTCTGTACGAAATTAATTGTTGTTAAGAGTTGTTCTCTCCCTCATACATATGCATTTGAATGCAGCACAAAAAAAGAGTGAAATGTGAAGTGTGACTAATTACATATTCCATTCAGTGTACTCAACCTTGGGAAATTAACCACTTTTCATCAATCCGGTCCCCCATTCCAATAGACCAACAAAGGCTTGCATCCTCTTACTGTAGGACAACATGAAAAGGACACATTTCATTTATTGCAGTAAGGCATGTATGTGTAGGTGATGTACTATGCTGTTTCGCAAATACATTTCACACAACAGTGCTCTCTGGCAGTACTGGGGTTTAAACTCATAACCTTCTAATTATCAATACAGATTCTTAACCGATAGGCGTTAAATATATACATATATGTATATATGCTAATGCCATGTGATAGCTATAAATCCAAAATGTTGAACATGTTGTGATGCTTTATATTGAGTACAAAGGACACTGTGATGTGCAAGAGAGCAATTAGGGCATTAGGGGCTGTACCCCCAAAGATTTTTTTTCTTTAGCCCAGAATAATTCTCCTCTTGGAGTGGTTTGTCACTACGTAACTGAACATCAGTAAAAGAAGACAGTGCTGTACTTTGTAACTTCATTGAACGGACGCAAGACCAATCAGACAGACGGGTGTACAGGAAAATCCGTGGAAATACTTGTGTCTTATTGGCTGACACATCTCAATTCTGCTGAATGCTGAAAGCTCACACAGTCAGTTAGTGTGAAGGGAAAAATGGATATATGCCAATTTAAGTTTGTTTTTTTTACCTAGTAAAGGGGTTGATACTGAAACATCAACATCCTCTCATGCTGAGCAGAAAAACAAGGTGTATAAATGTCCATAGGAGTTCCAAATTACGTGAACATGATATAAGCAGAGCATAAGAAAAGCTAATGTACTTTGCATGGTACTGTAGCAGCTAAACCCATACAATGATAGCATAGTTGAGCCTCCCCTTGGCTAGTGACACCAAACTAGCCTAGTCTTGTGTTAGATAAACCCATACAGTCATACCCATACAATTTTTTTTCTTTTTTTTTTCAATTCTGTTCCTATTTAATGTGTATTCTTTCCTATCTGTCTTTTGTGTAATTGAGCTGCTGTAACGAGGGAATTTCCCCAGTGTGGGATCAATAAAGTTTATCTTATCTTATCTTATCTTATCTTATAACCAAAAAGTTTTATATTTTACCGGACTCTGGTAGTCACAGTGATACCACCCGAGACAAGTTTTTATAATCCATTTTCTTTTCTTTTTTTTAATCAGTTAGCCCTCACATGCAAGAAACAATGAATGGAAACTCTTTATTTTCTATTTAGAAGTATATTTAAAAAAAAAAAACATTGATGGAGAAGAATCTGGGCTCAGCCCCGGATGATTAACAGTCCAGCTAACGCCCCTGGGCTATGCTGTGTGCATGCCCAGCATGGCATTTGCTGTCATTTTCATTTCATTGTACAATGGCAACTTTTGGATATGACTGAAAATGTTGCCAAAACATAAAAACAGCATTTTCAAAATTACCAATGTTACTGTGGACTAGGCCATAGACACCCATTTCCAAGTGCAAACTAACTCACATTGTCTCGGGATAACTCTCTCACACACTCATGCACAAACAAATAAGCTGTTGGAAGGACAAAATGGATTTGAGTGCTAAACAAATGTTCTCTGCTGGGGCGTTCTACAAATCGTTCCTCTCGATTTGGATGCCGGGGAACAAATCAGTCCACACACGCACATACTGTACCAAGTGCACACTCAAGTCATGTTAGATCAGACTGAAAGCTGATCAAAGAGCATAAACTTCCCCCCTGCTGTTTTACAGACTTGGCTAATCAGGGGTGCAAATCAGACAGGAAGCAAAATCAATAACTCTAGTGCAGAGTGAATCAGACTTGAGTGAGTTGACAAAATCTCAACATAACTCACAATGTCCTGGCAGACTGGCCACATAAATTGTGATCTAGGGTCAGTTTCATTAAGTCAAATCCCTGCTTTAATTATTAAAACGTGTCTCTCGCATACGTTCGTAGCGGCTGTTGTGACTGAGACGAGGCCAGAGGATTATACAAATGATGTTGGGCACCACAAAACATTTGAATGTCAGCTCTTGACTTTCACTGCCTTTGGGGAATAGACGAGATGGGCCGGAAGTGATGCGATGATACCATTCTAATGATGTTCGGGGGGGGGGG
>JANDJT010000114.1:15207763-15218918 GCA_024331685.1 Stegophilus panzeri | reverse complement strand
TATACATAATTATTTTTATTTTTTCAGTCAGGAGTTTAAATCACAAAAAAATTCAATGAAAAGAAGAGCACACAGATTTGCCTCAGCAGAAATTATGCAAATCGTCTTCCTTGATGGGGCTGTATTCTTTCTGGAAAGCAATACTGACTTGTTGTTGGGGGCTAATGTGATCCAGTCAGTTTGACCGTGACATGGTTGTTGGTCCCAAATGAGCTGGTTTGTGTATTTCAAAACTGCTGATCTTCTGGGTGTTTCATGCAAACAGTCTATAGAGTTTTACACAGAATGGTGCAAAAAAAGACAAGACAGTGCAGTGAGCTGTAGTAGTGTAGGCAGAAATGCCCTGTTGATGAGAGAGGACAGAGGAGAATAGCCAGATTGGTTTGAGCTGACAGGAATGCGATGGGAACTCAAATAACCACTCATTACAACTGTGATGAGCTGAAAAGCAGCACAGAACACACAGCATGTTGAACCTTAAGGCAGATCGGCTACAACAGTAGAGGAGCACGTTGGGTTCTACTCCTGTCAGCCAAGAAACTGGACAGTTGAAGACTGGAAAAATTAATTAAAGCTCTTGACCTGTATTTACATGAATTTGCGCACTGTTGCCACAGTGGACTAGTTCAACAAACAGACTTCATATAAAACCATAATGAACTTTCCTTTACTTTTACACTATACGTTGTTATCCAGATGAGGATGGGTTCCTCTCAAGGTTTCTTCCTCTTAACATCTTAGGGAGTTTTTCCCTCTCCACCGTCGCCACCAGCTTGCTCAATTGGGATAAATTCACACATTTAAAATCTGTATCCCGTGTTTCTGTAAAGCTGTTTTGAGACAATGACCTTTGTAAAAAGCGCTATACAAATAAAATTGAATTGAATTGAATGAATGAGCAGGGTACAGGTGTTTCTATTAAAGTGGCCAGCGAGTATATGTGCACAGTGCCAAATCAAATCTAAATATCATACCTAATTCATTTGGTATCTTTCATGTGGCAGATTTTGATTTCCTGAATTAGATCTTCAACACAAACAGGCAACAGGAGCTCTCTAAATTACGATTATGAGGCTAGATAAATTAAGATTCTGATTCCAGGCATAGAAATTAGCTGTATACTAGAAGTGACCGTGTGCCATTTGTGACTCAATCAGCTTTGTCTGAATTAAAGAGGGCAGGAGAAAATACATTAAACGTACACAGTGTCTGCTCATACCTCTCCATATTTATTCCCCAATTTGTGGAGCTTTAAATTAATGCATGGCTTGGTTTGTAGGGTAATTAGCAAATGAGTTCATGCTAAGCCTTAAGATGACTTCTTTCTAAAGTCTTCCACCCCTTATAACTACACAAATGCTGATATCTGGATAGTAATTTGATGGCAGCAGGATTCCAAGTACTATCAATATTATCACTATTTCTGAAATAGCTGTCCTCTAGGTTATTTCCGTTACAGTATCCATTCTGATGTGTCAGGAATCCAAATCTCTGTATGAATGTCCCAATGGTTCTGCTCATGCCTCGGTTCCCTGCGCTCCCATCTTGTCTCCATTTTTTCTCATTTCGAGAAGGAAGCTCCAGCTGAGAGCAGGCGCTGAATTAAATTTGTTCAGTGATCTAGCAAGGCTGGGACTACGAGGGGCTGAGTAGGTATTTAATGAGGCAATAACATGGAACTAGCAAGTTTTTTTCTTTTTATTTAATTAGATTCTGCACAAAGGCAGTACAGTTATTATCCTTCCTCAGCCCTGGCAGTGGGTTTGGTGTATCCTGTAGGAAACTCTAGTTCCACTCTTCTGCTTTGAGATCTTATTTCTAACAGCTCGGCCTCTTTACTGGCTTCTTGCACATCAGCTGCTGAGAAGGTCACCACTTGGAGAATATTGGCAGTGAGAGAGAGAGAGAGAGAGAGAGAAGTCTCCCCGCCTTCTATTCTTGTTGGCCTTTTCTGACTTCTGCCCTGGCGTGGCCTGAAAGCCCGAGTGATGGAAGTGTAAATAAAGTGGAGATTGAAAAGAGGAGAAAAGCAAAAAGGAGCTTGGTTATTGTTTATGTTTGTTCCCCAATCCTGGAATTTGCTATATTGACCAACACTTTTTTTTTTTTTAATTTATTGATTCTTTTAGTGATTCTTTTACTTTGAATCAGTGGGCTAGAAGACATCAACAGAAGGTTTCATTTTTGGCATCAGCATTAGATTACTTGCTATTAATAAAGGTTTTATGGTGGATTATCTTGGATTTTGGTGACATCGAGCACACACCACATATAGTGGTAAGAAACATACAAAGAATGGTATAAAGAATTTCTTTCTAAATTCATGCATGATTATATAAAGTGAAACATCTCCTAGAGTTCATGTGCGTTGAGTTGACTATTTTTCAGCTTGTGACTGAGAGGGTGCATGTGAAATACAGTCGCAGGTGTAATTATTGTGAACAAGGTGGATAATTTGATGTATCATCCTTTTCCCAAAAAATTTGGAGGAGCCTTTTGGAGGAGAAACTAAAAATAGACAGACTAAGCACACTGTGTCCAATCAAAGTACAAATTACACAGACAACAGAACGGTAAGTTTAGTGTTTTTTAGTTTGAACTAAAGGGTTGCAACTTTTGTGATTATGTTTGGTATTCAGAGGACACACAGCATGAGCCCAGGGACCTTGTGATATAATGCACTGCTTAGCACTAATTGTTTTATTGTTACGCTATTGACAGATATTATATTTTAGCCCCAAACCTAAAATCACAACCAGCTGTTACTGCTTGGGTTAAATGAATGCTACTAGATGAAATGGCCACGCATATTCAAAAGCTCCTGCAGTGCACAGAGCTTAGTGGAGAAAAAAATCCAGCTCTTGTTAAGCAAACACGGCCAGCTTGTCACAAACTGACCCAAATACATAAAATAATTCCACAGCAACACATTTGAATTGAAGCAAAGCCTGGGTATTCGAGCTTTCATTATTCCGCCTCCTGCATTTCCAAGAAGGTGGGGTTTAAGACATCTAAGCTGGAGAGAGTGCTCTCCAGTGACAAATGCGTGGCTTGGTTTAGGGACGTGACACTTAGGCACAATGTTGCTAAAACAACAACATGTACCACCCACAGCCTCGAATTCCAGCACTGCAGGTCAGAACAAAACCCTGCAGCCAAGAACTTCCCCGCCAGGCGCTAAAATGTTTCTCTCTTTCAATTTTTCAAATATCAGTTTGATTCACAAGTCAGTCTCCTAGGCTTTTGAGGCTCATTGGAGGATGAGTCTTGACAACAAAGAATAAAACAGGACAGTTTGTCCATATTGAATGTTGTGTTAGGGTTTAGTCAGTTGTAGAGTGTAGATGTTTGGGAGCATGTCTCTGATCTCAGGGAATCTCCTCAGCTGTTCCCGCCTGGACAGCTGGACCCCAGAGGGGGTAGAAGGGAGGAGATTGTGGGCAATTCAGACAGCCCAGTGGAGTCAGTTGGATTCAGCAAGATACTTAAAAGCCTGCTTCTAAACTAAAAGCTAGTTGTAATCCATGCTCATTACTCCAGACCGCACTGTGCTGTAGTTGTTCATCATGCTGGCACAAGTTTAGCCATTTCTGTGGCATAAAACCTGTCCAAAATGAATGGCATTTGGTAAAGTAGTTCAGTAAAGTTCAAGTCCTACAAAATTGCTCCGATATTTAGGATCGCTTTCCCAGATAGTTAAAAAGGACCCTTGACCCTTGAATCACATTTTCCTTTATTGCCTCTCACTGACATCCTGAGATTCAAACCTGCTAAAGAAAATTCTAATAAATATATTCATTTCCTGGTTTTGATTTGTCGAGTACGCCTCATCTAGCAAGTCTATAAATAGATCCAATTAGAAGTGTTCTATGTTCAAAAATATTATTTTCACAGCACATGCGATGTTTAAGTATGAAATATGCTAATGAGTGAAATTTTCCTTTCAGCCTAGACACTGATGAAAAATAATAATAATCACTGAAATTCTTTTTTCTTTTTTTTCCCTGAAGAATAAGATTGATGTGCAGGAACCAACCCATAAAGTTTAAATAAAAAGTGTGGTGGTCAGATTCTCCGCTTTTCTTTCAGCTTCTCCTTAAGGCCTAATGAGGTCTACAGAGAATGTGAAGTTCTTGATCGAACCGCAAAGACAATCTGTAAAAGCCCTGCTCTTAGACCTGGTGGGTGGGCTGAAAGAATAGTGGCCAGAAGTAAGTCTAAAGGTCTGAGTAAATAATTAAGGATTAACACAGAGGCTGGCATGGGGTTAATTACTGCATGTGCTAGATTACGAGGCAACACACTGAGAGATTGGCTTTTCAGTGAATGATTGAGATGGCACAATTATCATATTAAGATTATTTATAAGACAATAAATATAATTATATTTGTGTATTTATGATGATATTTGTACTTTTTTTTTTACCCCATTTCTCCCAATTTTAGTCATTTGCCAATTCCCACCCACTAACTAGCTCACCCCTATCATACAACATGCTTCTTACATGACATGTGACGCCAGCCACCGCATCTTTTTGAACTGCTTGGAGAAAAGCGCTCTCTATCCTCGTCCATATACATGGCCTGACGGATGCCCACGGTTGGCTAGTGTCACTGTGATTGACAAAGGAGGGAGTAATTGCATCCCTCCCATGCTGGCAAGCATGGCTGTGGCATTGTTTCAATCTCGAACCTTCAATCTCGAACACTTATCTGTTTTGGGCCACTTGGGAGCCTAGTTAATACATTGTTTTAACAAGGTGGGGACATGAAATGATTTTCACAAAAAGATTTGAGCATCCAATCAACAACTTGTTATAGTGACTTGCACTGAAATGAAGATGTGAACATATCTTTACAAGTGACAAGAGAACGTCACAGCCCATAGCTGAAATGATAGCCAGTGACTTTCTACTGTGTTGTCGATACCGCAAACGTCATTTGCTTCATCACCAGAGACATGACCAGGAAACAATATAGAGCTACACAAAGACTGCAGCTACATAAAATGGTTGGGGGTTCAAATCCCACCTCCGCGTTCTCTCCCCGTGCTTTGGGGGTTTTCTCTGGGTATTCTGGTTTCCTCCCCAGTCCAAAGACATATGTTGTAGGCTGAATGGCATTTCTGAATTGTCCGTAGTAGGTCAGACTGTACTCTGCGATGGGTTCGCACCCCATCCAGAGTGTCCCTTGCCTTGTGCCCCAAGCTCCCTGGGATAGGCTCCAGGCTCCCCTGCTAGCCTGTGTAGGATAAGCAGTATGGGAAATGAATGGATGGATGGATGGATGGTTGGTTCTCCAATTGATTCAAAGTTTACTACTTGCTTTTGTATAAAATATCCAGACTGTTCTATTATAAGTTGTGATCAGCAGTGTTAATTAGTGAACTGGATTTCTTATCACAGATAAGCACGGCCGTCACAGGTCATTTGAAATCTGCCATTGTCTATAATGTAATTTCATACTTCTGGACAGAATATATAGTGCAGGTTAATTTTACCTTTCAGTCCGAGTCTCTTTCTGACAAGTAGTGAATTACAGGTCATATCCTGACAGACAGCCTCGTTTAACAGAACGAATGGATATGACACTCAATGCTTATTATCACAAATCTGTGCTTTAATGGGTAGACTAAAGGTTACTTCACCCGCTGAGGCTTGGTACGTTTATATGCAAAACCGTTCACTGGTGTAATTCTAGTAGTATTTATGCCGGCCAATTAACATTAACCAGTCTATAACATAACATAAGCTAAATTACACACGGAATTGAAATCCATTTGCTCTGAGGTCCGTTTGCTACTCTTGTATTCACATGCTTATTTTTTCTCCAAGAACACCACTCCAAATAGACATTCTGTCTCACAGCGGTGTACAAATACAGGTTCTGAGCACTTGTTTGCTGACATCGAAATACAATTGGGACGTGTTTTCAGCCAGAGCGTCGCCAAACCAAAGCTAATTAACTGAAGGTGACCCTCTGATTTATTTACATTCTAAACAAAGGAGCTGCACAATACCCTGGAAATCAATCATGCCAGATAATCCAATTCTTCTAAAAGGGGTAGTGGAGGGGGAATCATTCATGGAAATTATTTTATGAGGCTTAGGTTACGGCTTTGGTTTCGAGTCATGTGCTAAAAGAGTCACTTTCATGGTGACGCTGTATCTTTTTAACAGGAGTTAACGGGAGAGATTCAAGTCTGAGCAAATTGCCTCAAAGATGTGCAAAGTATACAAAGTTTTACCATTTTATTTTTTTCATTTTAGGATCAATAGGCACGTTATATATCTCTCCATATTGCACCATAAGTATAGTTGGAAAACTTATTTTTAAAAACATGATATAGTCCACGTATAGACATTTCCTGAAACAATGTCATGATTTGTGCTGAACGATTTTGTTAGTAATATTATGTTTATCAGCTGTTTTATCAAAATGACTTCAGGGGCTACATATAGCCATAGCATTTCACAAACATCAGTGCTCCATATCAATAAATCACAGGTTTATATAATGTGCTCATTCTAATTTTTTACTCGTTCTGATTTTTTACGTTTCTATAGGAACAACTTGGACAGTGATTTGTACGGCAGACGCTCGCATAATCGGATTCGATTATGTAATATGTAATCGTTCTTTGACGAGACTTTTATCTAGCATCTTTGGAAGGAGTCTCCAGTTTCAGAGGTAAAGCTGTAACTTTACATTTTCCACTACATAAAGTCAGGGTATCTGCACTTCAAATGTAATACTTTTTAATATCACATCCAAGACATTTCCAAAACATTTTAAGACATGCACGTCACTTCAATCATGCTACACGATACATCAGCTATAATGGATTGTGTTCATGCATATTAGGGATGTCATGATACGAAAAATCTAGTAGTCGGTACCAGTCCCACCATAAGTACACGATACTCGATATATAAAAATAAAATTTAAAAAAAAAACAAAAAAAACCTCTCCTGGAGGACATCCTCCTCTGGCTGATACTGGCAAAGTGAGAGAGCGGGAGAGAGAGGGGGGGGTATTTTAGTTATCAAACACTGTCCGACAATGAGTGGAGGTGCACTCCTAAACGCGCGCGTGCACACACACACACACACACACACACACACACACACACACACACACACACACACGCACACCTTATACTCTGAATGCAAGCATTAGTTTAAATTCACTGATATGGTGGCAGGCCAAAAAGATTTATTAAAAGCATGAACATTTGAATAATTATTAGTGACATTAGGCTACATGTTGCTTATAGGACACGGGCTGAATGGCGATGCATGGTGGCCCATTAGGAGGTAGTTTATAACATTGCAATGTGTTAGCGTCGTTAACAAATAACTGGCTATCGCTAACATTACATGGAGCATAACGTTAGCTGGTTTCGAGGCTACAATGCCAGCTGCCTCAAACAAACATAATATAGGACCGTCTTTCAGGTGCTTCACCATATTCCAGGTGCTTCCTCACTTCGTTTGAAATGAACGATAGCATAGGTTGCACACCGGAAACCGATACTAGCTTTCCTCTCTTTTCCTCTCAATGAGGGCGGAGCTAAACTTGTTAAGCTAAGCTAATCTTCTGTAGCTTGTAGGCGTTCTTCTTCTTCACCACTTGTGGACCGACTAAAACACTTCCCCATCAGGTGCGGAAGAATCGTAACCTCGGTACTTTTGTTACAAACAGTACCAACGGTACTACAGAAAAACAAGTACTGTCATGTTTTAAGAATGTTGGTACAGACTTGGTACCGAAGTATCGGTTCTTGTGACATCCCTAATGCATATACATCCATTTCTGGGTTTAAGTAAACTATAGCAGGGTAAACATCTATAGAGGTAGATGGGAGACCTTAGTAAATATCCTTTTTGCATTACTATTTGCTCCAACAGTGAAAGAAAAAAAAGTCCAGTATTTCCTTTCCATGACTTTCCAAGGGAGGAAAAAAATATAGGGAGATGGATTATGGCAGTCAGAAGAGAAAAAGATGTCAAATTTACCATCACTCCCTCAGCAGCTGTGTTAGAAACCCCCTCAGAGCAGTGTTTACTAGTCTTGTTGTAATTTAATGCCAGGGTAATATATCAAGTAGTGTTATAAATGTACAGAAATTTTTGTAAAGAAGAAAATATAAAAGAAAAACCTTTGCTATTCTGTAGTATTAATGCATTGAATAATACTTAATCATAATAAAAAAATATAATAATAATAACAAAATAAATAATAATAATACATTTTTTTGGGGGTACAAATAGTAATATAACAATAGTAATATATTTCTGACTTAATTCAGTTTTATGTGTTAGACCGTGTGGCTTTTATTTTGGTGGAAAACCGCAGGAAGACCTTCTTTTAGTTGGCAACATTTTTTTAAAATTCACTTCTCATTACCAATTAGGTGAAATGCTGTAAACCTCTGCCCACAAAAATGTTTGAGATTACGCTAATGTAAAACCAAAGTGAATCTGGCGTATGTTGTGTCTAAATGGAGGTTATGAGCGACTCAAACTCACAGCACAGACAGAGATGAAGTTGGTGTGGAGCGGCGTTCACTGTGAACCGAATCGCTCTAAAACACCGATGAACCACACACACTCTGAATGCAACACAGCGGTACGGGTTTAACATTTAAACCAGGAACGAGCCAAAATAACATCGAAATCTGCTTTACGGCATCGCAAATTTTGAAAAAAGCCGCAGCAAAATCACGTTTTTGCAGTAGTCACAAAAGAAAACTCCCCGAAATCCTGTACAGACTGTGTTTGCTGATGGTCCACAACATAAAATGCAACTATAAATAGATAAAAAATACAACATAATTAAAAAAAAAATCTAAAATAAATGAATAAAATCCTAGCTTTGGAAATTGCTGTGGTATGAGAGAAATAAAACATTCAGGGATGTGCTGTTGTTGATTATTTTCCAACAACAACTCACCCTGTTGTGTTTTACTGCTTACAACAGAATCCTTGTTGACCCTAGAGTCACCCAATTTTAGTTGGTATAACCACCAATTAATTCCAACCAGTCAATTAATTGCTTTATTTCTTCTCGAGGCTAGTAAACAAACCATGGCCACAGCATGGCAATTATTTTGTAACTAATATATTTTTTTGTAAATCATCTCATTATTAGTTATTCCTTCCTAACTCTGTGGGTTTTTTAGTGGGATTTAATGGAGATTTGTTATGAGACTTGTTAGACCATGTCACCTTAATTGTGATTTACTACTGTTTTCATGAGTGTGTGTGTGCTTGATGGAGAAGCCTGACATGCTGGACGGCCTGGTCTCATTAGTAAATGTCTCCCCTAGTACTCTAAGAAGAACAGCGTCGTGTCCACTGATTAGCTGCTTGCCGTTTTGACTCGCTGTTCATTTTGTCAAAAAAAATGACAAGCTAATGAAGTATGCTGATGTGAAGTCTGTCAGTCTAGTGCTTTGGCTTGACCCCTGTACTCATTATTAAGTAGTATACGCTCAAATGGATGTAAATAGCACGCTGACATTCCAGCTCAGCTAAGGAGAAAAATCCATATTAGAAAGTAGTGAGTAATTAGTGAGTTCTACACTACCGTCAAGTCTTTAGATGAATTTGTTTACAGAGTCGCAGGATGCTAATGTTCATCATAGCAAGTCACCTCAGAACCTCACAGTGTAGCTAAGTCAGCAGTTTTAGCTGCTACCATCCTTTGTGTGCTTCTGTGTTGTTCCACGTTTCACTGACTGAGCAGGCTCGCTTCCTCCGTCCCCTGAGGACAGTGATTTGGGAGATAGCCAGAAGGCCCTGATTACCTCCGTCCCAGCTGGACAGACATCCTTTCCTGCCTCATCTGTCTGCCCGTTAACCCTCAGAGAACGTATTGATTTTTGCCCATCGCTTTAAGCAGCTAGCGTATACAGGGCTGTTGTGCTAATTCTTCAGTTACTCAGTACAATACAAACTGCGAGCTTTCCTGTCTTGTGAAATTCTCCAGGACGACGACTCGCCATCTGTTTGTTATATATGATGACAGACGCCCAGAGTTACAGCAACGTAACCAAAAGAAGTTGACACAGTTAGCAGATGTCAGATATTTTACAACACGGATTCTCAAAACTGACCAACCAAGGATTATTTTCGATAATGTAACAATCATGTCTGTAGCTCCCCTTGAGAATACAAAAAGTTTTTTTTCAGCAATACAATGCAAAAATTCAAATATTAGGCACATTAGGAAAATGTATTCATTAGGACGTATGGAGCATTATACATTATATAAATTTTTTTTTTTTTAGTATAATAAAAATTGCAATTCAAATCAATTCACTAATTAAACTAATTTATATTACGTGACTAAGGTATTGAGCTTTAGATTACATTAGTATGACTGGCAGAACTGTAAACCTATTCGATTCAAACAGAACTGTAATTACTTAATGACAATGACAAAAAAACTAAATGTTACAGAAAAAATGCTTGTAAAGAAAACAACATTATGTAAGAGACGACGTTTTTAGACAAAGAAAAAAAACATAATGAAGGCTATTTGGTTTTGAAAAAGAAGCACGTATAAATTTATTTATTTGTTTGTTTGTTTATCAAGCTATTTATTTATTTGATTAGTTGGTTGTTTGTTCATTTGTCAATTTATGTATATTTTAAGACTATATAATAATTGTTTTATATGCTGTTTTCTACAGGTCACTACAGCTTTTAGTGTACACAGTCTCTAATTTATTTGCTAAAACACTCTATTACTCTATACTCTACCTCTATACTATAACAATGTGCACTCTATTTTGTTTGTTTCTTTCCTTTTCATCATTCAGGCGTAACCTCCATTTTATTACATACTGTACATGCCTTTTCAGCAAATGTACGTCGCAATGACATTGTACTCATAACACTGCACCCCGAAGGCTCAAAACCCCCTGTACCTGCCTTGCATTTATATAGCTTTATATATTTATAAACCAGTTTATAACCAGTTTCACAGGTGCTCACAAGAGACCCCCAGTCAGTGTCTCACAATCTGATCTTTCATTAAAAGCACATATTTACCTACTATTATTATTAACGGTCTGACTTCAGCTTACAGGGTGAATTATTAAATAAAAAAAATGTCTTAAATATATAAAACATATATATCTTATTCT
>JANDJT010000114.1:15183087-15195090 GCA_024331685.1 Stegophilus panzeri | reverse complement strand
TAAATTCTTTATTCTAATATTTTGAGATACTGGATTTTTGATTTCCATGAGCTGTAATCATCAAGATTAAAACAAAAAAAGGCTTGAAAAAATATTTTACTTTATGTGTAATGAATCTAGAATATATGAAAGTTCCACTTTTTAATTCAATTACAGAAAATGTCTGATATTATTCCCTGCTGTCCTCTTAAGATCTTAAGAGGAGATCAAGGCTTGATGAAAAAGCCAGAACCACATGCGCATACAGGTCTCCCTTATTGTATTTGTCTTTTGTTTATTTTTT
Organism: Stegophilus panzeri; assembly: GCA_024331685.1. Taxonomy (NCBI): domain Eukaryota; kingdom Metazoa; phylum Chordata; class Actinopteri; order Siluriformes; family Trichomycteridae; genus Stegophilus; species Stegophilus panzeri. The sequence continues at coordinate 15,194,807 of JANDJT010000114.1, read as the reverse complement.
CTTCTATATTCTATTCAAGTGTATGGTTGTCTCATTTTGTTCAGCAATCTTTCCACATCAGTTACATGAAGCAAACTTTTCTCGGCTTCAGATCATCGTGACGGTCAGTTCATGTTGTTTATAGTTGAAGAGCACTGATAAGTTTGATGAGCTTAAGTGGGTGGCTGTGGCTCAGGTGGTAGAGCGGGTTGTCCACTAATCATAGGGTTGAATCGGAGGTTTCAGAAAACACAGTGAAGTGGTGTTTTTTGGGTGGAGATCAACTTCCTAAATCATCATAGCTAATAGGGAGGTAACCGGATATGAATACATTATTCGAAATGAATATATGTGTTCTAAATGAATACAAACACAGGTATGAATAAAAAAAAATAAAAATTAATAACTAATAAAGCTTGTCAGAATGCACCATAGTGCATCTGGTTGTCATTAAAGGTGTGTAATAGGATCCCAAACAAAAAAAGTTGTATGAGCAGGGGGTATTAACTTTGATGCGAGGGCAAGCAAATGGTTAGATGTGAAAATCGAAGGACAAAGACCTGTGTGCTGCTGCACGGTACACTTACAGCATCTTTAGTAGCTGCCTGGTCAGGATTGCGGTGGTTGAAATTAGCCTACTAGTTTGTTAATATTTTAGGAAACAGAACCAATTAATTTGTTAGATAATATCACAGGCAGTTACAAACAAAAATAATAACTGTGTCAGCAGGATTTTAAAAAACAGCCCCACACAGATCTCTAATTGAGACCAAATATGAACTTGAGTGATGTAGCTGAGGTTGAGGAACTGTGTTTTCCAGTGTTTCTGGGAGCAAAGTGGTAGAGTTTACTTGAAAAAATAAATAAATAAGAATATCTGGAGCGCTAAACAGATAAGAACAGTAATAGCTAGCTATTCTGGGTTCAGCCTAACTGAACGTGTATTCCTGTTTTCCAAGGCTCTCAATCAGTCGGTCTTAGATTTATTCTGGTAGCTCTGGATTTGAACCTTTGCACTGGCAAAGTAAATTTCTGCTCCATTTTGCTGAACATTAGCATACATGACCGAACATCCATCCCGGACTGTCTAACATTGGAGGATGCATGGCTTCATTCTGTCAAAATGTAAATGTTGTCAAATTTTTTAACAGACAAGTAAAACTCACTATACATTAGTGCACGTTGTCCGCCTCATTGGCATCATCAGCGAGGCATACAGTTTTGACTGATACCAAAATGTCTTCACCTTCTCTCATTGCAATGATAAAATACTAACTCAAACTGTCATTTTTTTAAACCCAGTAGCAGGAAGTAGTTCAACCTAATCAATTAATTTCAGAAGAACCGTCCCAGATAATACTCACGATTAGCCTGTATTAGGATGTGATGAGTGGATATGGGGCTTTCAGGTAGAGCGACTGCAGCGAGAGAAAATGATTATATCTTCAAAAATGAGTCTGCAGGCCTGTCTCGTCCGTAATTGATAGTGACACTACATCCTCATCACCTGATGATAAAGAAATCCACCAGGTTATTACCACCACATACATGTGGATTCAAGAAGATGATGATGAGGAGGTATTTTCTTGTCTGATATGGATGGATATATCTACATAGCAGTGGTTGACTGAACATTTTGGGGGAAATGAGATGAGTAGACCTAACTAAAAGTCTCACGCTAACACCAAGCTTTTGGAACGTTCCATTTCTCATCCATACATTAAGGATTTACATATATCCAGAATGCATATTCACCTATATCCACTCAGTGGATCTAATGCTAGTCAGCATTCTTTCATGATGGATAGTCTTTCGGGTGCTTGCGATTGGTGATTTGGTATGTGAAACAGACCTGATCAGTCAGAAGTGCTTCAGTTTGAAGATTTCCACCCAGCAAAGTCCTTTTTTCGCTGCTGCAGCCTGCTAGCAGGGCAAATGAGTCAAGTTATTGGCATTTCTAATAGCCTTTAGACATGCATGTGTCACTCTCTGGTCAAGGTAATTTATGGAATCTCTTCACCCTTCACTTCTGCACCCAATTCTGTCATTCAATCTTTCTTACCCCCGCCCCCCACACCCCATTTCTTGCAAGATCTCTGGCCAGTTCTCATTATTGGAAAAGGCTTCTCTCTCTCTCGCTTTTTCTCCATCGCTCAGTCTCTCCTTATTAGATCTGCAATTCCAGAAGCACATTAAGATATTAAATCCAGGAAGGGAATGGCTGCTGCTTGCCGACTTGGCAGGATCCCCACTCCTACCATTTCCCCTCCCCTTTCTTCTCTATCTCCCCATCTCTCTACCAAATGGATCCAGAGTCCAGTGGAGAGGGAGTGACTGAAAGAGAGGGCATCTCTCACTGTCCTGGCCCATAGATGGCTACACAAAGCTTTCCCTTGTGAGCAGGGGAATGACGGGAGGAGACTAACACAGTGGACTCTCTGTCATCACTCGGATCCCGCTGATGTGTCACTGAATAAAGACGTGCATGCATGCGCCCACGCAGCCACGGCACCACTGGAGCATTCTTCATGACTTGTGAGCATCTATTATGGCTGTTCGTTAGGCTATGCAGCTTTGCCAACAAACAGAAGAATGTCTTTTTTGTGCTAGTCCTGTCACTGGGTCTCCCTTGTGACAAAGAGAGATGAGACATTTAGTCTCATAAGGAGCTGTTTTTGCTCTTATGAAAGATTATGTTTTCATATTAGACCATCCACCCTGAAAGGGTTTTTAACTGCTACCAAGAAATAAACTGTACCCTATAATAAGCTTGGGGAAATTTACTAAAGCCCCATTTATATATATATATATATATATATATAATATGCCCATTGTATATCCATTCTCTTCCAGATTGCCCCAACTAGTTGACCATTCTGTTATGAATTTAATCAAAGATTGAATTATCATCATGTGTTTCCTTCACCCCATGATGTAGGAAAACTCATGTTTACATTTTACTGATTGTACAACCATATCAAAAATTTGTCTGCGCAACTGCTGGAAATGGATAAAAGAGGGAAAGCATAGCTTAGCCGTTGGTGCTCATGGGTTAAACATGTCCAGATCCCTCAACTTCAGCCAGTTTAAGAGTGGTAGTCTTGGTAGGTTGTTAATGCTTTTGGGTCCCTACAAGACCATCACTTCTGAGGGAGTACTGGAAATGACTACCAAGGAATCCCTAGATGAACGGGTCCTCATTGGGCCTGGACAATCGAGGTTGTATTTTTCAAGAGAGATTAACCCAAATTTTGGGCTATTCCTTGATATAAGGTGTAAGAAATCAAGCTTCCGAGCTTCCTAATAGCTTCCAAATGGCCTTGTCTACCCCTCATGGTCTCAGATGTGAAACACTGAGCAGGACAATGCTGGGCAATGGAGACAACAGATTAGAAAATAGTGTCCAAAATGTACAATCCTTTAAGGCTCAGCTTGACAAAATTGTGTAGTCGTTTCTGAATGGGGGGAAGAACCTCTTTAAAAAAAAAAGCTTTTCGCTGGGGTTTTACCCAGAATAACCTGCTTAGGAAAACATAGTCTCAGCTGGTATTGTTATGGTTATGCAAATTTAGCCTAGATCCTCCTGCATAGTTTTAGGTTAGCACTGAGAATGGTGTGCATGCGTTCAATTAGATTACACGCATGATTGGAAGACTGCTCGGCTTCAGACTTGCTTTTGCTCATTGCTTTGTTTGGTGCACTTCAGTAATCAACCCTTCTCCCTGGAACTATTTTTGTGAATTGTGAGGTTTTTTTTTTTTTTTACTTTTGCCAGATTTACAAACAAGCATACACTAATGGCTGATTTTTACACTTGTGCATCCACTCAATATCATCACAGATCATAGTCAATTGCACACGATCTTTATACGAAGCCTGAGCATGACGACTTTACACAAAGACGATAATAGACCCAGGACACATCTGGTGCCATTGGTTGTCTATGTGCAAAGATCTTACTGTCTCTACCAGCTCTGAGCAATGAGCTCTGTCTCTTCCACTGTTCCCTCTAGTCAGTTATTAACCCGTAACCCCCCTCAATGCCCCCCGCCAATCTGATGGCAGATCTCGGCACTCTTCCAACACACTCATCTTTCCCTCGGAGAATACCAAGTGCGTTAAAATGAGTGCTTTTTCCCCTCTCTTCTCACAGCTCCATTCATTTGCCTCCAGCACCGAAAGCCCAAAGGTTCTCTGCCTTCCGCCTTTCCGACACTTACTCTTTCCAGTACTAATGTGGAAATAGAAAAGAGCTACAAGAAGCTAAAACTCTAAGAACCAAGGGGCAGATGTGTCCAGAGCTCAGGTACACACTTTTTCTGGGCATTGTTGGAAGGGGTGGGAGGAGTCCAGAACTCATGAATGCCAGAAAATTCCCCTGCACTCTTCAGTGTATGATGGTTTGGGTTTATACTGCAGGAAATAGAGGGATGAGTCAGACTTGTCATGGTACCTCTGTGGTCCTCAACTGAAATGGAGCAGGCAGCCGTTCTGTTTGTCAGAACAGGTGTTTGATACACATGTCAGATGAATTATATCTGGCTTCAATAGCTGACTTTTTTTTTAATTAGCTGTCACATGTTCAGTAAAAGTTTGTATTTACAGACCAAGTGAATAATAGAAAAAAATCATTCAAACATAATATTTATAAATAAAAACTGATTCATCTTTGTTTAATAAGGTCTCAACCATACTATGTTCCCATAAATCAATATGAAAGCAAAAACATTAGGGACAAGTAATATGATGATATAATATCCTGATAAATTATGTCATGATACACCTTTTTGAGATATCTAGGGTATCTTTAGTATCTTTGATAACAATTACAAGCTTTCGTTGGAAGCAGCTGATTAGATGTTAAAAGAAATTGTACTGAATCTTAGTAGATTGTTTTATTATCCTACTGTCCAGTGTAGACATTAAAAAAAACACTCATCTCACTGGGTTGTTTTTTTAAATGCAACACTAATGTTACATATTGTGATTCCTATATTGTATCATAGAAATGTCTTCAAGGATCACAATATGATAATTTTGTCATATCGTCCACCCATGAACACATTTGCCCCACATTATTACCTGAATGGCTCTTCTTTAAACTATGAAATTTGAAAGAATCCCTCGTTAATAAAGGGCAGATTTGGTCTGGGAGACTGCAGTGATCAAAATTGAATAATCACACTAATTAAAATGTGTCTGGATTTCAATTAACAATGACCTTATTCTCTAAGAATGTAAAGAAGGGCTTGTTTGTTCCAAGTGATAGAATGTAGACCATGCGTTTCTATGGTCCTAAAAATAGCAAGAACAATGTACATGTTCTGTCATTATATAAAAGCCACTGAACACTGAAATCCATCCATCCATCCATTTTCTGAACCGCATATCCTACACAGGGTCACGGGGGAGCCTGGAGCCTATCCCAGGGAACTGGGATAGGCACAAGGCGGGGGACACCGTGGACAGGGTGCCAACCCATCGCAGGGCACAACCACACACAAATTCAAACACTATGGACAATTTGTAGAAGTAAGGTGGAAGAAGCAAGCTCTGACACTGATAGTAAGTGGATATGAGTGACAAACAACAGGCACAGAGAGAACAAGCTCTAAGTTTAGACCTAGTCTCCAGACAAAGGCAACAATCACAGAGTTAAATCAGGAGATGGCTGATAACCCGATGGCACCGCATGCTTTTAAAACTTACTGGCTTGAGTAAAACGGACAAATGGAATTTGATTAATCCGTTTAAGCTGCTTTATGACAGAGTGCCTTGTTAAAAGCGCCATACAACTCAAATTGAATTGAAGTGAAAAGTTTACTCGTTTAAATTCAGGTTAAACCCAGTGGGCCTCATTTACCAAGCTGGATACAAACAAATTTATTTGTAAATCATGTGCGGGAGCATTTATACAAGCGATTTAGTAAAAATGAAAATCCACTTTGTTTGGAAAAGCATTCGTAGCCTACGAGTGTGTATAAATTTACGTATATGGAGATTCACCAATTGGTGTGAGTTACTGCAATTTTATATTGAAATATTTAAATAGTTTATTTATTCCAGTTGCACTCACATTTGTGTGAAACTCATGTTGTTTCATATTAATGACTTGAAATAAAGCAATCCAAAACAAATCCATAAATTAACACCAAACAAAACTAGCCGTTCAATGAAGACAAAAAGAAATTCTGCCGTATAACAGGAGGAAGAATTGGTGTGTTTGTGGTAGCTGATGTGCTGCAATCGCTGAGCTGCATTATTGGAAGATTAGTCATTTTGTCATCTTTTTCTATTTGCCTTATATGGAATTTTGTGGGCGTCACTAAATACAAATCAGCTGTGCTGTGAATACAGTTGGTAGTTAAAGGGGCATATGAAAATGACTTGGTAGGCATGGAGCCTAGAAATAAAGTCCCGGCTTATTCATCTGATTACACAAAGGTCACAATGTCCAGCATTTACACAATGGCTCATAGACTAAAGGTACTGCCAAAACAAACAATAAAAAAAAAAATAAAAAACCAGGAATGTTCCATCTGTCAACAAAATGGAACACACCGCACCATATCTATAAATGACCTCCACAGGAAAACACAAAGATCTATTTAGCAGGAGGAAGTATCATATGAGGAAGCACTGGTGGAAAACTGGTGCATCAAAATTTTTGGTGCATTTTTGTAACGACTCATTTTTGTCATGTTTAATTTGACTTAATAAGCATCACTATGTTGTAAGTTGACTGTATAATGAGGTATATAAAGGTATCTAAGTCCATTGCAGTGTTAAGATCATTGTAAATTAGTGTGCAGTGTGTTATTGTGCTCTGTCTGATGATGATTGTTGTTCTATGGTGCTTCTGGGAAGCTCACTCTAATTGTGCTGGAGTGCGGTAAGGATAGAAAATCGAATCATTTCTATCAAAAAAAGACCATCTAGTCAAGGACTGTACCCTTTAATATGTTTTACATATGACTGAAGTATATGTTTGTATGATATGATTTTATTGTCAGAAGTTTTATGTGGGTGTGTTGATAAATCATGGGTCAGATTATTGTATGACAACATGTGACACATTGCTGTATAGGCTTTCTTTAACATGATACAAGGAATATTGGGATGATAAAATGTGGCAATATAATGGCTATTTTTATCCATTCTTTTTATGGTGCTTCTGGGAAGGTGTGGTTAACGAAATACAATCATATAATTTCTAGAAGATGTGTCAAGGTTAAAGAGAAACAAGATGTGCCTTCCAGTCACACTCTGAGGTATATAACGCATTCTGTACCTTTCTCAGTTTCTAATCCTGGAAGTCACATTGCAGCCCCAACCCTCTTGCAACTGATGCCACGGTTCAGGCAAATGATCGATATCTTTGCAGAATTCTCTTTGATATCACACTACTTACTTACAGAAGCTAAGTTCGCTGTGCTCAGCTTTGAACTACAAATAAACAGGGAGAAAGAAAATGCAAATTTATCACGAATTAATCACATTCATCTATGCCATGCTTTTTAACTCAGAAACAGCAAAGTAAAGAGACGTCCTTATCAGGCTCAGGAGAATTCAGATTGCAGACTGAGACAACACTGAGAAATGGGGGAAGCTGAAGATCCCAACACTGAACTAGTCTACCACAGAGCAAAAACTAAACAAATAAAAAAAAACATTTAAAAATAAATAAAGCTGAGCTGCTCTTCAGTGATGAATGTGATAACTGCTAGACATTGCAGTGTTTACTGTGTCTCTATCAGAAATCACTGCTACTGGTAGCTACAACTAGAACCAAACACCAAGCAGGCATACAGTAAACTGCGTAAAATCTCAGTAAACATTGTATACATGCTCAATAACATTAACGAAAACTATGAATAGAAAAGCTTCCTTATCATGAACTAGACTAGGTGTGATGAAGTTGATTATTTTCCTATAACTGCACTTCCCAAAATGTTTTTATCCTTCTTATACCAGAGCAATTTTCTCATGCAAACATTTTTCTATATAATAAAGAACATCATCATACTGTTTATCTGTTTATAGTTACATTTAACATTGTGGAATGTTTTACCACATTTGTTCCCTCACTTTTTAAGAAAAGAAGCCAAGAAACGCAGCTTGTCATGTCACCAAAAAAAACAAAAAACTATTTTTTAAAACTATTTATGTGGTGCATCCACCATACAAGTCCCTATGCACGTTGTTACTATAGAAACGATAACTTAATAGAATGAGCACGTTAACATAAACCTATAATTTGTCTTGCAATTCACACTATTATTATAGAAAATTTATCAATACCCACTGAGCAATAAAAATCAAGAATTCAAAAGTAGGGAATTAAATATTAAATATTATCATCATGGACACTTCAACTCACTCTCACTTGTCAACTAGTTATGAGAAGGCTGCCTAGGTAGAATTTTTTTTTTCAGCAGCGGTGCTCCTGAGATCTTTAAAAGTCTTTAAACTCATTTACGTGAAATAATCTGACCTTAGGTTAAATCTACAATGTTTGTGCATCTGGAAATAAAAATCTACCTGTAAAATACCTTCAGACAGTGGATCTGATAAATCAAGTTTAGCTGCCTTTTGTCTCTACACATGATTAATTACATTAAAGTGGACTCCAGTGGGAAACAATCTGCGTTTTATAAAAGAAGTATGTTCGGTAAGTGGAGTGTTACACTGACAAGGCTTTTAATCTGATGCCAGAGCTAATGTGATTTGCTACAGCTCTGCTGTACCTTCAGTACCTGAATGCAACAGCACGTCTTCTGAAAGTCAGAGCTTTAGCTGATCCAAATAATAAGTAGTGGCGTTCAAAGACATTTTGAGGCTACTTTCATGTTTCGTTCTTTGCAGTCTTCGTGTACTGGGAGGATGCAGATGCAAAATAACGCAGCTCTGGGGAAAGATTTGAAAATGTAATAACAAATCTAACCCTGATTTCGACTCCCAAGAGCCCCCACTCCCCAGCCTACTGAATGACCCAGGATGAATCTGCAAACACAATATTTAATTCAAACAACAACCGGAGTCAAAGCAACAGCGAGAGCCGTTATCTTTGAAAATACCCCTGCAGAGAAAATGCCATTCACACAAAGTGCCTTTTCTTCCTCAATGCCAGTGGGACGTCATTGTCTCATGATTAGTCTGTTTAGACACACACTGCATCTTTATTATTATTTTTTTCTTAGTCGCATGCATGAATTAACAAACAGTAGTAAAAACAAATGGAGTAAAACTGATGTGTTTCCAAATAGCACTAGCTAACAAGAAGCAAAACAACATGCTAGCTAAATAATTTCAAGTTTAAAAAAGGTGTTTCAGTTCCAAAAAGCCCAAGGTACACATGGCTAATCTTTCATTACAAGTATCCTCTGTGAAGCTGTATGTCAAAAATATCTATTTGTTTTAAGCTAAACTGCACATGAAGGCTCTACTCTGTTTTGCTTACTCTGTTTAGCTGCCATTTTGAAGCTACATCCATGACTGATTTTCATTATACTGCTAATTACAAATAAAAGCCAATGGAAAGCGATTTAATCTTGTAAGCAGTTTGGTCTCTTTAGCAGTAGCAACCTCCTTAAAGCTTGTTTTAAAAAAAGTAGCTGCTACCACCTCAAAACTAGAAAGTGTAGTTGATTAAACTAGCTAGCTAACAACTAACATAAACTATGTTCATGTGTAAATAGGCTAAGCACTAAAACAAAGGTAACTGTTGTATGGATTTAAAACTTTATATATGAAAGTAAATCCATGTCAACATTTGAGACCAACTATTGTATGTTGCACTCCATTTTAGATAAAGCAGGAAGCCGTGATAAAACACAATTTAACGCTCTGTTTAACACAGTGATCTGTTTATTTCGGCTCTGCCAAAAATAAGCTCTTAGCTTGCTTAAGAAAATGGCTGATATGAGATTTTCCTATGTGTGTAATTTTGGAATGGCAATAGCCTCAGAGCTAAAATTGCTGACTAACATTAAACATTACAAGACCCTTCAGATTACTCAAATGAGTGTAAACAATAAAAGGTGCTGATTCAGTGTTGCTAATCAGTTTAGCTTCAAATCAGTTTTCTTGTCTTGAGAATGAGGGTGGTGTGCGGGTAATCAATTAAAGAACCAGTGGAGTGTAATCCAGTTAAGTGATCAGGGGTAATGAGTAATGGACCCATGACCAGCTGCTCACTTGGGACACCTATTGAGGGTTGTAGTAGTGATGGACAATGAAAACTAATAGCAGTACAAACAAAGCTTTCATTGTTTTTGATAAACGTATTGTCTTGTGGCACTGTATTGCCATATGGCATATTCAGTGTCAAATAATGTGGCTGTGTTATTAACAATGACTAGGTTGTTAATTGTTAGGCAATGTAAGCAATTAAAATATGTTATACAGACAAAGTGACACTGAATAAACCATGTTTGAAATTGTACCCTATTTTATTTCTGAATTTTGCTGCTGAACCAACCAAGGATTCCATAATGTACTGTAGAGCAACATATTTACACAAGTTTGTTCAAAGGAACCAAATCATACGGTGATTTAAATCACTAGCTTCAGTTAACTCACTACTTTAATCAAAAGCAACTTTTCTTGTATGCTTCAGAATATGAGCAGGTTTAAAAGTTATTCAATATGGCTAATCAGTTTTGCTTCAAATCTGTTTTCTCTTGCCTTGGTGATTAATTAAGCAATCCGTCGAGTATCTATCTATAATTAGGTCTTCAGACATAATATACTGTATCACACACACACACACACACACACACACACACACACACACACTTGTCTTACTATCCTAAACCTTTCATTAAAATAATTATTAACACAGCTACTGAATGTTATGTCTAGGCCTCAATCCAACCCTACCCTTTAATCTATGTAAGCAAATATGGAACCCTTTGGCTCTTTTATTTATGTATTTATTTATTTTCGAATAAAAACTTTTTTATTTAAAGAAATCATCCTGGGACCAGTCTAATATCTCCACAAGGCCAAAACTGTCAGATATTCCAATCGTTGTGGACACACACACACACACACACACACACACACACTCACACACACACACACACACACACACACACACGCATACACATACAGTTCCAATCAAAATTATTCAACATTATGTCAAAATTTACAGACTTTCACCTGTTTGCAAATTCAACTGAAAATGCAACTTATAATGACTTTCAAAATTATTCCAACTCCCAGAATTTAATCCCTCACAACAGCACAAATATGCAAAACAGGCATTATCTCAAGCACACCTGATGCAACTAATCAAGGGCGTGAGCTGGAACACATGAAATACCTAAACTGGCTAGGGGCAGAAACTGGATGAAATACCTGGACGGGGCAGAAAAAGGAAGCTATCAAAGGCTGCAACCAGATTTCTGAGAAGGCAGGTTGTGAAAAACCCTCGAGTGACTGCAAAAGACCTGCAGCATGACTTGGTGGCAATGGGCACTGAGGTTTCAGTGAGCACAGTAAGGCGCGTACTTAACGCAGGTTTCCATGCCAGAACTCCAAGACGTACACCACTACTCACCCAAAAGCACAAGAAAGTCAGCTCAAAATCATATAAATAAGCCACAGAAGTTTTGAGATTCTGTTCTGTGGAGCGATGAAACAAAACTGTAATTTTTCAGAACGATGGATCAGCGGTATGTCTGGAGGAAGAAGAATGAAGAAAGAACACTCTGTCCACAGTCAAGCATGGTGGAGGC
>JANDJT010000114.1:15130793-15172709 GCA_024331685.1 Stegophilus panzeri | reverse complement strand
TATATAGTATCAAGTCAAGTGGGTTTTTATTGTCATTCCTCTATATAGCTTGTATACATTGGAATGAAATGTCATTTCTCCAGGATCACGGTGCAACACAGAGCAGTACTCAAAACTACAGAAAGTAAAATACACAACAGTGTAAAGACAAGTGCAGGACAATAAATACACAGAAGAGAACAATAGATACACAGGACAATAATACACAAAACATGGGCTGTAGACTGTAAACTATTTTGTAGTGTAGCAAGTTCCATAATAATAATTGACTGATGCAGCTTTATAATGTCCGGATGTGTAACGTTTTGAGTCATACTGGGTTAGGTGTTTGACTAGCCCCAGTGAGCATTGGGAGGCAGGGTGTTGAGTAATCTGACTGTGTCAGGGAAGAAACTGTTGTGGAGTCTGCTGGTGGTGGCACGGATACTCCTGTACCCTCTGCCAGATGGCAGGAGGTTGAAGAGTCCATGAGAGGCATGAGAGGGGTCATCCACAATACTGGTGGCTTTGTAGATGCAACGATTACTGTATGAGGTGTTGATGGTGGATAGAGAGACCCCAATAATCTTTTCAGCTATACTCACAATGCTGCTGGTCAGAGGCTGCACAGTTCCTGTACCACATGATGAGACAGCTGGTCAGGAAGCTCTCTACCGTCCTTCTGTAGAAGGTGGTGAGGATGGGAGGGGGAGGTTGGCTCTCTTTGGCCTCCATAGGAAGTGGAGGTGTTGCCAGACCTTCTTGGCTAGGCAGGTGGTGTTGAGAATCCAGGTGGTGTCGAGGTAATCCATCATGTGCACACCAAGAAATTGAACCTTTTGACTCTCTCCATAGTTGTTCCGTTGCTCTGTCCAGTGGTGAGTGGTCTACTCTTGTCCTCCTGAATCCACAATCATCTCATCAACATTAAGAGATGGTTCACCTCCTCTCTGTATGCTGACTCATGATTGTTGCTGATGAAGCTTACAGCTGTAGTGTCATCAGCAAACTTGATGATGTGATTTGAATTGTACTTTGCAGCAAAGACATGAAGTGTCAGCATCACAGTCAGTATTATTGCAAATCAGCAAAGATTTTTATTTATTTATTAACACAACCCGAAAAGTCAGGTTTCTGCAAACCAGCAGTAGAATATCACACTTGCCTTAGGGTATAGGCTACTATCTAGTGAATTTTAAGAGTAATGACGTATTAGGCAGTTAGGTGTCAACAAAAAACAGTAATCCCACATACAGTCTACCAGCTCATTTTGAGCCATTTTAGATGTACCTTTGTTCAACAGTGTTTTATATACTGTAGAAAGAGGTGTTTGTCAGATGTCATCAAAATTTCCAGCCCACCTACAGTGGGGTCCAAAAGTCTGAGATTACTAGTGAAAAGGATTCTATTTTGCATTCTTTTCTAATTTAATACAACATTTTTCATTACAAATAATGTGAAAATTAGAATCATGAATTTGAGCATGTCTTAATATTTGGTATTTCCCCTTTTTGCTTTAATGGCAGTGCACACTCGAGCTGGCATGGACTCCACAAGTTTGTGCAAAACCTTATGATCCATTTTAGGTCAAATTCATCCAAGTTTTGTTTGAACACATGCTTCAGTAGAAGGGATTAGGCATGAGGAAAATCTTTTGTACAAACATGGTCAATATCACAGATGTGCTTACATTTAAATAGAAATAGGGCCTAGAAATAGTGCAGAATGTTAAATATTAAATATTCAAGACCATTCAATAACAAATATTCAAGATTATTGAACATTTACTTTCTTTGTTTTAAATACTTAAAAAGTTTAAAACCTCCGGTTTGTTTCTTTCCAATTTTATGTGAAAAAAAAAATCCCAGATTTTCAATGTGGACTCAGACTTGTGGGCAGTCTCATAATCCGCACAGAAAACCTGAAACTAACCCAAATATTCAGGCATTGCAAAAGGGACAGATTTTTCTTCTTTTTGTCAGACTTTGCATGGAAAATAAAAGCAACACACCCATTTCTGATATACAGACATAACCCTTTCCTAATCTTTGCTATAAGTATGTTACAATAGAAATTGTTCTTTACATCATAGACACACTGTCTGTATTATATATCATTCTAATTATTTGCTATAAAACAAGATCTTGATGGCTACAGTATTTTTAAAATAGCCCAATTTAGCATAAATCTGGTTGTCCTGTCCATTTCTCCTCCTCCACAGAAAATGTTCATACAGTGAGCATTGAACAGCGTGATTCCTGCCCCACTGGGACTTTATTACCACTTGTCACAGTTCACGTTTTTGACTACTAGGTGCAATAATAACTCTGATTGGTGACCTTGTACTCTATAACATCCTGTTAAGATACTTCAGCATTTCATAACAAATTATTTCTACCCAGAAATCAGTTACTGTTCCACATCACTCTTTACCCAATGCTCTATACATCCATTTCTCCACTTAAAAGCAGCGTAATTAACCCCCTGGCATGTGCTAGCCTCTACAAATGGCATCTGCTAAAAAAAAAAACAAAAAAAACCAAAACAAAACAAAAAAAACAGTGACACTGCGGTTACAGTATCTACAAGCATGTGCTCTTCATTACTCATGTGCTGATTACTGATTTGTGTAAGCAAATATGCTAAGTGAAGTGGCCATTATAGTGAGCCTACTGTGATCATTCTGAATGGGTTTGGTAAAGTTTCATTATCTACAGTGACTGAATACGACACTATGATAAATCAGAGTATAAAAATAATGACACTACAGATCTGTCTCTGATTTAGCATTACATTTACGTTTATTCATTTGGAAAGTGTTTTTTGTTTTTTTTTTCAAGACGATGCACAAATGAGGCAGAACACAATCCAGAGGTGTTAAAGAGATACAGTGATATGAATGTTGTAATGTAATGTAATATAATGGTTTTGACCCAGTGATCAGAAACACTTGCAAGATAGAGCCACAAATAAGCAAAGACACACACACACACACATATTTAGAGACAGTCACATTTTAATACTTCACTCATCTTTACAATATACTGTATAATTATGATGATAATAATGGTCAAAATATACAGTCACATAATTAAAAGAATACTAAATACTGTTTAATAGGGGGAGCTACCTGATGGATGGGAATTGGCCATGAATAAATAAGGGAGATATTCATGGAGAAATAAAAAACAAACAAAAAAACAAACAGACAAAAATAAAAGAGTACTAACTACTGCTTGTGATATAGGGAACAAGATAAGGCTTCATGGTTATTATATGTAAGGAATAAAACACAATGGTGTGTGGTGTTATATCAAAATAATCAACAATGCTGTGGTTTGATGTAACCTGACATGAAGTGGAGTTATTGTTACCACCCTAAAGATCATTTTCCTATAACAGTATATTCCAACATATTTTAATGCACAGCTATTTGCCAAAAAAAAAGTATTTAAAAAAATAAATAATAATGAACAACTCTTTCATTTTACCAAGAAACCGAAAAGGGAAAAGTCCTTCATTTATATAGACTCTATCATGGTGGAAAAACATACTAACTGTTACAAAGTGCTAACACAGTAGACTCCTTCCATACCACATATCCTACACCTGGTCCTACAAGGAAGCCTGGAGCTTATCCCAGGGAACGCTGGGTACAAAGTGATAGACACCCTGGACAAGATGCCAGTCCATCGCAGGGCACAACTGCATACACTAACACAATTTGGAAATGCCAATCAGCCTACAGTGCATGGCTTTAGATTGGGGGAGGAAACCCCAAACCCCAGAGGCCCAAGGCAAACATGCTAACCACTAAGCTAACCAGAAAGCTTACAGAAAGCTTCACTATATGTTTCTTTCTATGTTAAATAGTAGCATGTTTAAAAAATATTTACTATTAGCATTCGATTATGTGGCACATCTCTGCGAATTAGTTGTTACTATAGAAACCTGGGATTTGAATTATACCTGGCATTACTCAGGTCATCACTTCTATTTGGCAAAATGGAATATTATGCCTCAGCCAGTATGCCATTTTTGAGTTACTGACTCATTTTGAATGAGTCATTTTTGAATGGTTCTCTGGTTTGGGTAGATTAAAACGACGGTTTGTAGTTCATAATCTGAAACCTGATCATACCATGACAGATAGATATAAAGACACTTAATTTAGCTGCTTTTCAGAAAAACCTCATGCGTTAATTTGGACAGCAAGCTTCAATCAACAACACACTTTTCTCTAGTGTGCTGTTGCTCAAAACAGCTATCTCAGCCACATTTTAATTAGAAAGTGATTAAACGAAGGATATAAAGCCGAGGCCACGCCACAGCAGGCTGATTGCCTTTATCAGTCAACAGAGAGCTACAACCAGTACTACCTCTCACACCGAGCCTCAGGCAAATAGACTTGCACTCCATTATACGGGGGTTGTGTGCATGCAGTGACTAAGCCAAGGCTGGGAAGAAATTCTACCTTTAAATGGTGAAATGGACCAACAGAATATTCTGCCAGGCAGATCGAGAAGAAAGAGTGGATCAGGACTCACTAGAGCAAATTTATCTCATGTAAACGGAGATAAGGAATCGCCATGTAGAGAGGTAGCACAAATAGGTTCCGAGATGACGGATAAGAGGAAGAAGACACTAAAAACATGAAAGTAAAAATTAGGCTTGGCAAACTTGGTAAATGGCGCACTTATATAGCACTTTTATCCAAAGCACTTTACACTGTGTCTCATTCACACACACACACACACACACACTCACACACACTCACACACACTCACACACACTCACACACCAATGGTAGCAGAGCTGCCATGCAAGGCGCTAGCTTGCCATCAGGAGCAACTTGGAGTTCAGTGTCTTGCCCAAGGACACTTCGGTATGTTGAGTCATGTGGGATGGGAATTGAACCTCCAACCCTACGATTAGTGGACACCCCACTCCGCCACCTGAGCCACAGCCGCCCCAAACTTGGCCTTTAGCCGCCATAGTGTTGGCCTAGGTTTTGTGGCATTATAAAAAAAATCACATCCTTAAATGTTTAGTGATTTTTAACTTTTTCTTTAAAAAAAAAAAAAAAGAAAAACACTTCATATGAACACCTACATTCATAAATCATTATAACAGCACTTATAGTTGATAATAATTGATTGTATGCATTAAGCTCTAATAATATTTCTTATATATAACTAACATTTCTTAGAAGTAATTGCCATTTTTGGATGTTTTAGAACAAAACACATTTTTTTGTAATGTTCCACTCCTAATTTGGCATTAACGTTTTCTTCACTTCATTAATATGTCTGTGTGCATTTTTGTAATTAAGCTGGAACTAACATTACATTACAAAATTGGCATTAATAGTGTCTTACAGCTTGTAATGAGGAATAATTTAACACATCATTCATGTTAAATGAAGTCCTCAGAGTTAGTGGTTGGCACATTTGCCTCGCACCTCCAGGGCTGGGGGTTGAAATCCCACCTCCATCCTATATGAGCGGAAT
Source organism: Stegophilus panzeri (assembly GCA_024331685.1). Classification (NCBI taxonomy): domain Eukaryota; kingdom Metazoa; phylum Chordata; class Actinopteri; order Siluriformes; family Trichomycteridae; genus Stegophilus; species Stegophilus panzeri. The sequence continues at coordinate 15,167,220 of JANDJT010000114.1, read as the reverse complement.
TTGCATGTTCTCCTTGTGCTTCGGGGGTTTCCTCCAGGTACTCCAGTTTCCTCCCCAGTCCAGATACATGGGTTGTAGGCTGATTGGCGTTTCCAAATGGTTCGTAGTGTGTTAATGGGTGTGTGAATGTGTGAGAAAGGTGGGTATCCCCCACCTTGCGTCCTTGAGGTCCTTGGGATTGGCTCCAGGCTCCCCCGCGACCCTGTGTAGGTTAAGCGGTATGGAAATTGGATGGATGGATAAATAACTGTTGAACCATCCATCCATCTAACAAAGATTTCTTATTTTTCTCTCAATTACTTAAAAAATAAAATCACTAAATATCTCAAGGATTTATTTTTAATTTGTTTGATTGAATCCCAGTAAGCCAGTCATTAACAATAGGCAGCCCTACATTTGAATTTATACATGGAATCATATTTCGATATCTTATACTCACCTGCTTGCAACTCAATACATTCTACACATGTTTATTTTCTGATTAAGAACAAATTAGCTAATACTAGCATTGTGTTATGGCTGTGCATATGATAATTCACGTGCTGCCATTTCCCCCAGATGGAGTTATCAAATCTATCTGAAGTTACAAAGCTATTATGCACTCTTCCTTTGATATACAGTGCGGAGAAATTAGACATCTATGTAATTACGGCTGTTGGTGCCCCAGCCCGTCAGTGGTTTTCCTCTTTCCATCCTTCAAGACTGATGCTCTTTCTAATCATTTGACACACGTTATACACACATATAAGATAAGCCCAGATTCATCAGAAACCCTGAAATAAAGCAGGCACTGCTTACTGTGAAAATATAAAATGAGATAAATTTGTGCCTTCAGTTATGGACAACAGAGGGCGCTCTGAGCCTAAACATTAGCATCCTGAGGCTTGGAATACAGTACATCTCCTCATGCAGGATTTATAGTCAGAACTGAGATGCTTCTTTTTTTCCATTATGGTGAATTAAGGGTGTTAAAGCAAAGCCAACCCTTAAGGCTAAACCCCAAACCAGCAAGTTTCTTTGGCTGCAGATGAATAAGCATAAAAATGCCTGTCGAAGTAAACTTTAAATAGTTTGCATTAAATCAAATACATTCTTTTTTTGGAAGTTGCCCAAAACAGTTTGTAATTATGCATGTAAGACTTTAAACACAATGTTATATTATATGCAAATACAGCCAAAAAATAAACCTGTTTTAATCCAAAGACCTTATTAGAGTTTCCCATTACATTCGATCATGGCTCCAAATGTTATTATGGCTAAGAATGATGGAGGATGAAACACAGAATAAATAAATGTGTGAGCATGGCAATTAAATAAATATGAAAGAATAAATAAATATGACTAGAATAGCTGCTGCATTGCATTTCTTTGAAGTTAGTTAAGCATTTCCTGCCTTTGCTCTACAAGGTGCACTTTGATGTGAATATGTGATCTGCAATGGATTAGATGAGAGATCAAGTTTTTTTTTTTTTTGCACTAAGGAGAGATCAGACACTCACACTGTCATGATCAAAGTTTGTTTCTCTATCCTGCCCAGGCCCCCATGGACCGAACTTTGCCCCATGACATGAGCTCCCACATAGCAACTTTAATTTCCCATTCATAAAAGAACACCTCTCGTTTTAAATACCTTGATATTCTTTTTGTTATACGAATAAACAATTGTTGGGTTTAAATATTTATGACAATTAATATTTTAAGTCTACCCCATGAACATTGCTCTACATTGTTGAGCAGTTCCTTTGGATTTCTGACACATGAGTATCAGCACATGCTGTGCAGCATAAAGCCTAAGTGTTGAAATCTGGTGAAATAATCAAAAGGAGTAAAAGGGTCATTTTAGTGCCTATCCTATTTTTTTTCCCATCAGATCCCACCCACCATCCAGTTCCCCGCTTACAGCTGAGGTCATACGTTTACAGTCATTGATTCTCAAGAAAGTTACACAACACATTAAGAGCCAGGGGGGTGTAAACTTTTGTCTTCTTGGAAACATGTAAATATCTTATGTAGCTTCTGAAGGGCAAGTACTAAATGAAATAAGATCTATAAACAAAATAATAGCAACTTACACCAATCATCCTGTTCAAAAGTTTAATGTATTGTGTTGCCTTCTTGAGCATCAGTGAATGTTTGCACCTTTTGTAAGAGTTGCATTTGAATCCCTTAATTATCCTCAGTGTGAAAAGATTCATTTCAAAATCATATAGCCGCTGTTGGAAAGGGGTCAAATATGCAGAAGATGCTGGAAAAGCAAAGAATGTGCAGGACCTGGAGGATTATTCTGAAGAACAGTGGGCAGTTTAACTACTTAGGACAAACAAGGGACTCATGAGCAACTATCACAAAACATAAACACAATCATTGATCATCCAGGTAACAACACACAATATTAAGAACCAAGTGTGTGTAAACTTTTGAACTGGTTCATTTGTGTAAATTCAGTTATTATTCTGTCTTGTGGACTAGATGTAAAAAAACTAAATGCAATTTTTCTTATTTTAAAAAAATTAACATTTTTCAGATTCTGCAAGGCGAATGTAAACTTATGATCTCAACCGTATCATACTATAGATACCAACTGGGGAAGGTGAAGACTAAGATGTGCATCCTCCACATCTTTTTTCTAACTGCTGCTCATGCTACATCACAGGGCAGAGTAACACTCTCTGAGGAAAGTGCTATCAGCCCATGAGCTCACAGACTCTCACAGTTGGCTAGTGTCGCTGTGATTGACAGGGGAGAGAAAGTATGCCTTCCCTCCCACCCAGCTCGCACATCACACAAATTTGCTCCCTTGGCTCCCAGCCACGGATGTGGCATCACATATCCCATTTCTATCTCTTGTACTGTATATATTCCCATCTGTGAACCTCAGGAGGATGCACTAACATGTGAAGGCCTTCGGGGTTGTCTCTATTGATCATTACTGAGATGAGGAAAAGATGGAATTGAGAGTTTAAAATAAGTGTTACTGTTGTATCAGCAGAAACAGCTAAAGAGATAGCCTGGGGATTACATGGTCCACAACATTACAACTAAATGGTAAACAAGAACACTCCAAGCAGCAGATACAAACAGCCAGACTGCATGATGCTTTTGGGTTATTTTTGTTTTTGGCTTGTCTTAAATGAAATTTCTTCAACATTTATTTCTTGCTATAGATCTGCTTTCTCCGCAACAACAACAAACACGATTCAGGGAATGAAAGAAAATATCAAACTGAGTTACATTCAAGCAGTGCTTAATTTAAGGGTAAGAGGGTAGTGATCCAGCAGATCGGGAGGCACGCGAAAGGTCACGATCCTCTAACTTACAGACATGTAAAAATGCTTTCAGTATCTCACGTAGCCAATGATATTCAATGCTGAGCAGAGCATAGAGATTTTTCCATAGAGTTCTCCCTTTTCCAACGCGTGAACATGTATTTTCCTTTCGCGGTTGTAGTTTACTCTGCATGCAAGCTTTTTGTGTGCCCAAAATATGTTCTTGCGAGTACGGAAATTTGACACAAAAATAACGCCATATGTTTCATATAGTAAGCGTACTTACAGTAAACATTAACTGCACAACATAATCAAGGAAAAAATAGTCTTACCTAAAACAAAATATTCCACAAAGCTGTCATGTCAGTGTCCTCCTACTCTTCCCTGTGTCCCTTAAGTATCCATGAGCGCACAAATGGCTTGGGATTGAACTTTGTAAGCGGTGGACTCACGATGTTCAAAAATATCAGAGGCGAGATGGTGGGATGAGAAGGGATGCACGCTGCGAGCTACAAATGAGATTTTGGAGAAACCCCGCTCGTGCTCCACTCGAAATCGATATAGTATTCACAGTAGCCAACAACTGCCTCAGTCCTTCTGGAACTTTTTGTGCATTTGAGTCCATGTACTCCCTAAAAGCCTGAATGTCTGTACATGGGCTGTTAACTCCACAGTTTTTAATTCCAGGCAGTCAATCTCACTTTCAAAGCCATGCGCAGGTTGACAATGTTTAGCTTCCTAAGCGCTTCTAAAAACCTTCCACAATCAGACTAACATTATCACAGCTAGTCATGGGAACGGTCACCAAACTTCTTCATCAGTGACCTGCTGCTCGCTCTCTTTTACTCTTGCCTTTTTAGTATTTTGTTTGTGTTCTTTAAAAATAGCTGGTAATGGTAACTGCTTTCTTTTCGCCACGACACACTCTACAACACATGCACCGTACAACTCAGGTGAACTTTGAGCTTGAAATGATTACATTATGTGAAGGAGGCTATTGATTGGCTGTTAGCAATATTTGAGCATTTCTATTACCAAGTTCTGTTGTTCTGTTTTACTTTTGGTGAATTAAAAAAAAATTAAACTATTTGTTTTGATAATATTGGTGTGGGAGACTTTATATCCAGCTGCAGAGCTACTGGCTCCACATATAAATGCTCTGGAACACAGTTGTGCTATATTGTAGAGGGATCTGGCTCAAATTAAGCTCTGCATTCAAATGAAAATATGACTATTTTGTTAAAGTCTTATATCTATATGAAAGTTAAAGTGTCCATACTTGAATAAAACAAATTGCAAATGAATAAGACTGTTATTTTATTTTTCACACTGTCTCACACTATTTGCATCACTCATATTTGTCGTTTTCATGCTTAAAGGTTACAAAGTTAATCTTACGGAAGTTGCTTAGCTAGTTTTTTTTATACCTTTTCCTAAATCAACTCCTATGCAGTAAAGGTTCTGACCAAGCACTGAAGTACCTTTTCATGTTTTATCATCATTCCCTCGTAGGAATTTCTTTTAATCGTCTTTGCCATCTTTACACATATGCAAAACCTCTGTGTATTCCTCTAGTCATCTTTTTCCTTCAGTGCAACACAGGATAATGCATGACAAAATGCTCATTACCCCAGAAACTCCTCCGCTGGCACTCACTAATGAGAACGAACAAAGACGTCAAATGAAGGCACCTAAGGTGTGCACTCGAACACTTTAAATGCATCAGTGAATACATAATAGGCCTGCAACAGGGACTGCTCACACTTGAAGCCTTTACTATCCATCCTGCTCGTGCATTTGGGTTAACAAATTATGGGTGCGACGTTGAATCCTAATGACGTTACACTAAACTGAAACACTTCATAGCTTACCTGGCTCACTTGTAAATGGATAAAATGTGGCAAATGTGACATTGCATGAGCTCTTGTTTCTACAGTGAGTCTGTTTTGGTCCTAATCACCTTGTTAAGACCACATGTACTGTGGTGGTAGAGATCTTCTCCAAATCCAGCCACCATCACAGTTGCAAGAAAGAGCTCCCTACTGTATAACTGCCACCCTCCACTGCTCATGGAGATGAGAAGAGACAGAAAGAGATGCTGGATCAGCTGTCAGCGGGCTGCATTAATTAATATTAAATGTCCCCGATGTGGCACTTTAGGGTAGTAAAAAGTGAAGCAAGTGGAGGAGAGCAGTCCCGGCAGTTTTTCTTTTGCAGTGAAGCAGATCAGAGCCAAGAGTTTATTAGCCAGCATTTCAGTTCCAATTCATCATATTGCTGACCTCTTTTAACCTCTCCTTGCTCTCTGAATAGATTCATTTGTAGTGTTAATTTAGATTTCTGGAACTGTTCTAGATGCAGGTGTCAGTAGTGTTTTGCTGACTTTTCATGAATTTTTATGTGTATAAATGATGTTATAGCAAATTATGGCCAAAATTGTGAGGGACAAGGAAAAAGTGCAACCAAAGAGAATATTGTAGTAATAACATCTCACCTCCTCGTTCTCTCAGTTGAGCTTCAGAAATATATTGCTTGGCGATGTATCTTAAATGCATGTTAAGAGCTCATGTATCTTAAATGCCAATGGTTACAAAGATGGCAACAGGAAAGAACATAAGACTCCCCTTCCTGGAGCCTGCTAACATACCAGGGTTTAGGGATCTCAATCTAGTGATTCATGTTTTATTCCAGTTTTCTGGAATAATTTACAAAATCATCAACTATATCATCAAATAAAGTGGCATGGTGGTGAAGCCTTTTGAGTACCAGTTTCCCAGTTAGAGCCTGAGCTTGAGTTGTCTTTTGTGGATTTTCACATGTTAAAATGGGTTTCCTCTGCGTTCTCTGGTTTTCCCACACCTACCAAAAACATGTTGGTATGTGGACTGGCAATTCTGACTTGCCCATAGCTATGAATGAGTGTGTGAATATATGTGCATGGAGCCCTACGATGGCCTGGCTTCCAATCCAGGGTGTGGTATTGTCTGGATGTGTCCCTGGGGCAAGCTCCAGATTAACCATGACCCTGACCAAGATAAAGAAATAAATATATCATCAAATCAGACAGCCTGATACATCAAGGCTATGTTAGTGTAGAGATTTTGAAGACAAATTGGCATTTAGAACCACGTGGTGCCTTGAGTTTACATTTATTTGGCAATAGGATACCAATGTCTGTAATTTTACCAAAAATATCTTCTGAATTATTTACTTTCCATACTGAAATCCATACTTTTCCAGGTCTGGAAACATGGAAATGTTTTTCAGAATTTTCAGACCTGAGCAGAAACCTGGACATCACTTGAGTGCTCTAGATATTGTCTTTCCAAATTTGGTGAACCACTTGGCAAAGCTTTAGAGTAATTGACATTGGTTAATAGACTGTAGGCTGTGCGTATTAAAAATTAGTAGCAACCAAAAATATAGAGAATGTAGAAATTTATTAAAACTCTGACTTTTTGTCAGAATATATTCCTTGTTCCTTCTTCTTTTTTTCTTTACAATTTGAATATTCTTTGTGCATGTAGTGAAATGTAACAGCACATGTCCCATTTTCCAACAGCTGCTTCAAACCAAGCCAAAGCTATTTGCTCACCTGTTTTCTCTCAAACAATAGCAGCCATTGAGAGCCATCTGTCTGGCTTGGTTGGACTGAACTTTCTGTAGAAAGAGGGACTCAACATGGGCACCGAACTGAGTGCGACAGGTATTGACATCTAACCATGTAACCTTCCACACCTGGTTGGAACACTACAAAAAGAAAAAAACAAAAAACAAAAACCTTTTATATAAATTGTACAATACGACAGATTGAACTTGTCAGGTTTATCACTCATACTCTCATTTTCATGAAGCATGGTAATATGTTCTATTAAACTACAGGCTCCTGAAAACTACTGGCTTCCCTAAACTTTCCTGAATTCTATTCCAACTGCACTGAAAGGCAACAATACACTGGCTAAAAGCACGTAATCTTTTTTTTTTTTTTTTTTTTTTTTTTTTATACAAATGTGTAATGATTGAGATATACAAATAAAAAAAAAATGACTATGAAAATTGACAATTGTGAATCTACTGACTGACAGGCTATTCTGTCTCATTCTATGTTCAATAATAATGTTCCTTATTTTTTATTAAAAAGTCAAAGAACATTCATAGATTATTTAAATATGTGCTTATTATGTCCCATATGTGCTTTTTGAACATCCATTCCAGATTTAGTCCCCCTTTGATGTTAATAACCTCCACCCTTCTGGGAAGGCTTTCCACTAGATTTTGGAGTGTGGCTGTTGGGATTTGTGTTCATTCATCCGCAGGAGCATTAGTGAGGTCAGACACTGATGTCAGGTGAGGAGGCCTGGGGTGCAGTCAGTGTTCCATTTCATCACAAAGGTGTTGTGGTATTAAAGTCAGGGCTCTGTGCAGGACACTCAAGTACTTCCACTGCAACTTTGGCAAACCATGTCTTAATGGAGATCGCTTTCTGCACAGGGGTATTGTCAAGCTGGAACATGTTTGGGTCTCTTAGTTCCAGAGAATGGAAATTGTAATGCTACAGCATACAAAGACATTCTATACAATTGTGTGCATCCAACTGTGTGGCAACAGTTTGGAGAAGACTAACATATGTGTGTGATAATCAGGTGTCCACAAACTTTTGGCAATATAGTGTATTGTACTGTATAACATATAGGTAGAGGCAATATTTATCTATTCTCATTTCGGCTAGGGGTTTTGTATACTACCCACTGATAATGGCACCAGTGGAAATTAGCTCTTGGTTAATCTCTATCCAAAGAGAGCGATGCAGCAGTGCTTTAGTCATTTAGTCTGTCCAGCTCTCTCACCTCCTCATCTGTACACTCTGCTCAAACAGATCAGCTTCCAAAGCTGCAACTTTCATGCTAATACTACCGTTAACGCCATCATGCTCGTAATTTTTTTTACTGTAGGTTTCTACCTAGCCAAGCAGAGTTTCTGCTATAACTTGCAGCTGTGTCATATAGCTAGATTGCATTCTGGGAGTCCAGTGTTTTCCATCTCCACAACTTCTATGTTGGATTTCTCAATAATATGACAAATATGCGTTGAGTGAAAATAAAAGCTCTTGCTCTTTTGTTTATTTGGAGCTAACAACAAAACCTGACCAATTATCACTTATGTTTGAGATGGTTGAATTTGTTTTCTCTGATTAAATGCCATTGTAACTGTGCTAACAATATCCCCCTCCCCCTTTGAGATAACTGTGTTAGACAACCGCTAACTTCTTACAAGAGTAACGAAAATATAACACAGAGAGAACAAATTAGCACCAGACAAATATTTCACTATTAACACATTTTACATTCACTCCCTATAGAAATGTTTAGAAACATGCAAGATGATCAGAAGCAGGTACAGCTCAAGTGCCCTACTGTTGGCATTTTTTATTTTAGTTTATCACACATAGATAGCAATTGATTCTGACAGCCTCAGGGTCAGGTTGATTTGTACATGCATTCATGTACACTGTCTGGTGGCTGTCACAAAAAAGCAGATATGCTGGCTGCAAATGCAAGTGGAATACTTATGCAGTTGCTGACACTTGATGTCTTGCAGCTTGGTTAATAATTTTTAAAAAAAGAAGAAAAAAAAAAGAAGAAGAAGAAGTCCTAGATCTTCTGCCAGTTGTATCCAAATGTTTCATCTTTGAGAGCTAGCATCCTGCTGATTACACACCTGTGTTTGAAGCTTCGCCGGAGGTGATGGTGGTGTGGATGCCGAAAAATGAGAATGCTGTCGGAGTTTAACCTACAACCTGGTTTTGATGTTTTTCCGGGCACCAAAAGTGAAATTGCAGTGGGAAGTGAAAAAAGAGAGCACAGTCTTTCATCTTTCTGTCCTGAAAGATGAAGATGATGATGATGACTGGCAGCTGGCCAAGTAAACAGCTCAAACCTACCAGGCTTGCTGATAGAATAGGGGTCAGACTCGGTAGCACCAGCAGGCACGTTTCGCATGTTATTTTGGTTGATGCACACTTCATTTCTGTCCTTTGACTAGTAGAGGTGGGACCCACGGGCCAGCTATGTAGATGAACAACTTTTTTTCTCTCTCTTTATTTATTTTTCCCCTCCCCCAGCTTATTTATTCACAGATTGTGCTAGACGGAATTGCTCAGGCATTAGCTGCCACATTTCACAGGCTGATGGCTTTTGGTGGGCAGTGTCAATGCCATGAAGGGTTGGGGCTGTGCTTTTACCACTGACAAAGGCTCAATTGAAAGACTTTTACTTTAAAATTGAATATTGTTAACCAGAAGGATAGTTATTTAGCTTTTTAAATTGTTTAATAACAGAAGTAGGACTGACAGGCCAAATGACCCAATCTAAAATATTCTAGAAAATTCTTCATGACCACAAATACATGACTACAGATGTATTATTTTGGCAGGATGTTGTTGGAGAATATTGAATTTTGGTGGATATTTATGTTATTACATTACCAAGTGCAGCAAACAATGCTAGAGAAGGAAATCATTTAATGTAAATGTTACCATGATGATTTTGTTTTGCATATATATATATATAAACCCGGCATCAGGGTTATAGGTGCCCGAAGCTCATTAATGCGTGTGGGGAGCGATGGCTAGCCCATCTGGTCCGATCCCACAGAAGAGCTACTATAGCACAAATTCCTGCAAAAGTTAATGCTGGTTATGATAGAAAGTGCCAGAACACACAGTGCATCGCAGCTTGCTGCTTAAGAGGCTGGGTAGCCAGAGAGCGGTCAGAGTGCTCATGCTGACCCCTGCCACACTGCAAAAATTGTTCAGGAATGGTTTGAGTAACATGTTCACACTATCATGGCAGTCGCTCAGTTTGTGTTAAATGTACTGTACACAGTGTTGGGGAGTAGCTAACTACAAGTGTCATATCACAGCAAACCAGTGACTACATTTCCCATCCTGCACTGCGGCCTACAAACATAGCCGCCATGGACTGCAATTCCCAGAACACTCATTCATTCTAATCACGCACACCTGCATCCAATCTCACACACAATCACACCACAGTTTAAAAGGACTTTCTAGGCATTCACTCTTTTGAGTATTGAGTGTTATCACCATACCAAACGTTTATACTCTGTTCCTCGGTTTGTTTTATGGTCCTTCTTGATCTTGTTCTTGTTTCTCGTCTCGATTGTTGCCTTGCCTCATTTATGCCTGTTTGCTGATCACCTGACCCATTGCCTGTTTTTTCGACCACACTATTGTCTGATGATTTGGATTTGTTCGCCTGCCTCTCTTTATTAAAAGCTCTTTTCTGCACTTGCATCCATCCTAACCTCTATTACCTGGATTACGTGACAACAAGTACATGTAGCTACAATTATGCTATCCTGCCTTTTCACTTTTCACATGACATATAAATTCAACATTATTTTTGAATTCATCAAATTGACATGTTCAAACTATTGTATCCATCAGGAACCTAGTTCAATATTTCGAATTATGCTTGCACGGAGCTGTCTGGAGAATAACCTGATACTGGGAATGGATTCTTCTAGTAGTGAAAACAATACCATTGAACAACCATGGCCATGTTTACTGTATCAATTTCTATAAGTGTGAAAGTTTCAAACAGCAGTGGATACACACTTTATTTTTTTTGTAACCTATGCAAATGGAAAACAAGAATATTGTTAATATCCGAGACTTTCAGCAGCAATTTAAGGACACGCATAAAGGTTGGTAGCTCATTGTCTGTTTGCGTTATTGGTGTTAATTATCTAGCTGGTTATATTAAGAGGGGGATTTCGAGCTGAAAATGAGTGTATATTTCAATAAATTCAATTCACAAAGTGTTCATAATGTGTTTTCAATACAGTACAGGGTGAATAGAATTTTCAAATAACTCTTTTTGTTAGTTTTTTTTGCATTTTCCATACTGTCCCAACTTTTTTGGAATTGGGATTGTAAATCAGTTTGATTGTTTGTGTTTTTTTAAAGCGTGGAAACAAATGTAAAGCGTTTTTACTCACAAACCTTTGGTAATTTAGGGCCATGGTGTATTTCAAGCCTATGTGTAACAACTGCGTGTGAATTGTACCAACCCATCCTCAAGTGATTTGCTAGAAACGTGTTTATTTCTGCCCTGCGGGGAGCCCAATCACAACAAATCCTGTTGTTGTTAACAGGTTTTCCAATATGGTACAAAAGTCTATTGAATGGCTTTTGCCCATTGTACATAGCATTTTTTTTAGTGCAACTTTATTTTACATCCTTTCACCAGAGACATTGTGTGTCCTGGCTGCATTGTCAAGTGCAAAAGTACTGCAGGTCTCAGTGCAAAACAACATTTCAACAGCAAACTTTAGATGTACTTGGGATTTTTTCTTTTCTCCGGAGACAATCCAGTCCCTATAGGGGACGAGTTACATAAGAGATGCGTCAACACTGACATTTTTTTTCTGCGATTTTTTTGCACCCCAAACATTGTATTCTTTAGCACAATTTTAACATAATAGCTTTTAATTAGGATCTGTACATAGTAATTGACAACATGACACCACTAAAGAACACCGGTTGTCCCTCTGTTGTCTCTCCCTTTTATTCCTTGGTCTGCATGCCGTACCTCTTCAAAGGCCTTGACAGGATTAAGAAGGGGATTATTGACTAAAATTGTACATGAAGCTTGTAAATTCCATGAAAGGCAACGTTATTACATGAAGCAGTGGACTTTCCCTGTGCGCATTAAAAGAAATAGGTGTTTCTGTTTTCTTCTTTCCTCCAGAACTACATGCTATAAATCAGTAATATTAGGAACACATACATAATGTATAGAGACCATGGTTAGTCCTTTAGTCCTTTAACTCCCAGGAGCCATCTTATCACTGCATACATTCTGTATATTTCCTATTAGTTTCACAGTAGTTATTGAATTATTCTTGGTCATAGCAGAAGTATGTGCCTTAAAAGGAATGACTGAATAATTAAAGAGATTTAAGGGTTATTAATATAATATCTTCTTAATTAAAATCTTCTTAATTACTGCAGTTCTCAAAGCAGTGCTGGTTTCTAGCATGTCTTGTTTGATCTTTCTTTGAATGGTTGCACAGCATCTTGTCTTTGGCCTTCAGGATAAACACAAAATGTTCCGTCTAAGAGCCATTTTTTATTTTATTTTAAACCTAGTGTGTAAAAATAATCATTGTTGGTAAATTGTTGTGGTGTAAGAGGAATAAAATACTTCAGAATTTGCAGGTATAGGAAAATAATCAGCTGTACCTCTGCTTTGCATCTGTTTGCATCACACCACTCCATCATTATTTTCCTATAACTGCACTGCCCACCCCAAAGTACTACTTCTAACTATTAGTTTTAGTATTCAATTTCTAAAATAACACCGTTCATTGTCCTTATGATACATGTTGCCTATAACACATAAAATTTATTTTTCTATGTCATGCTGACATCCAACAGCTTTCAAAAAGAAAATAGAGTACATGGAGGATGACTAAGTGTCGTAAAACATCTTAGCTTTACTGTATTTCTCAGGCAGATATAAGATACTGTATATTTGCATCCTGCAATCTTTCTTTTCAATCATGATAGATCAAGTTATGATCAAATGTTGTCTTGATAAACCACAACATGAACATATTTGCATAAAATAAAACTATAGGCATCAATGGATTTGAAATTAGATGGTCAATCAGGTGTGTGTATTATATTTGACCTTTAAACACTTGCCACTGTGTTGGATGTTGGCTCAAGGTAACTGGGCAGTGGTGGCTTGGCGGTTAAGGCTCTGGGTTACTGATCAGAAGGTCGGGAGTTCAAGCCCCAGCACTGCCAAGCTGCCACTGTTAGGCCTTTGAGCAAGGCCCTTAACCCTCTCTGTTCCTGGGGTGCTGTATCATGGCTGACCCCAGCTTCCTGACATGCTGGGGTATGCAAAAAAAGAATTTCACTGTGCATATGTATATGTGATTAATAAAGACTCATTAGTATGCAGCAATTATCAAGCATAGCATTACTTATCAATACAGAAAAGCATGAACAAATCATTTAATGCCAAAACATTTTTATATTCAACACAATGACTACAAATTTCTCAGCTAGCAAGAGTTACTACACATATACATTTATACAGTATAGTCTTTACAATTGGGTTACATTTAAAGGATTTGTCGGATTCCACTGAAAGCATATCCTCAGATCAGCACCTATTTATATCAAGGTCTAGGAAAACCTTTAAAGCAAACCCCTGTAGAGAGAAATTCGATAAAAAGGTAAGTAATTGCACATAAAAAAGCCATTTCTTTTTGTTGTTGTTGTTGTTGTTGTTAGAAGTTGCTCTAATAATAACAGACTAATTACATTTTCTTGCGAGCTAAAGCAGAGATGCATGACACCCATTTAGCAAGCAGCTGTAATGTCAGACAAGACTCATATACTGTAGACTGGTAAAATTCATATACTGTAGACTGGTATTAAGCAATGAAGTGCTGTAGGAGAATATACAGATAAAGTAAAAGAAAAATGTGGCTCACCGTTATCCTATGAGGAATCATTTCTTAGGTGTAGTCTGTTCCAGGATGATCCCGCCCCCATTTCACAGTGTATGGGGCCTCAATGAACAGTACAGTGGGGATGAAAATGATGTAAATCATATACTGTGGCCTTCCCATTCACCAGATCTCAGCCCAGTTGAACACCTATGGAGTATTATGTTTGATAGAGTTTTCCAAAACCATCATCAAAACACCAGTTGTTGGAATTTCTTTTGGAAGAATGGTGTTCCTCACACCAGAGACATGTAGAATCTTTGCTAAGGCACACTGAAGCTGTTTTGTTGGTCACTAAAGCTTTACTAAGATGTTGGTTTTTCCTTTAATTTGTCACCTGTCTGTAGCTTATTTGAGGATTATAGACACACACACACACACACACACACACACACACACACACACACAGAGACAGGCTGAGGCCATAATTAAACCCTAAGAAGAGAGGAGTCTTGTGACTTCCTCACCCTTTTTTCTTCTTCTTTACAGTACCTTCTTCCTGAGTATAATTAACATTATTATCTGAGTAGGGTTTTAATGCCAGGTCTGGTATAAGTCATGTGACTCCTGAGACGGAAGTGTCTCTAACGTCTAATAAACAATCTGTAACGACCTGTAATTGCACCAACCCGGGCAGAATTTCCCCAAAGCTCCACATCATAACAATCTTTTTTTTTTTAATTGACACTTTATTATACATTTATTAAATGGTTTACTTCTCACTGTTAAACTAAATAACATTTATTTACCCTTTATAAAAAAAAATAATAATAATAAACTCTTAATTTTTTTGGCCATGATTCCCATTATGCAAATATTAAATTCCCCCCCTGTTTAAAAAGCCAAATGAAAATGCAGTTGAGGTCATACGTTTACATACGCCTTGCAGAATCTTCAAAATGTTAATCATTTAAAAATAAATAAGAGGGATCATAAAAATTGCATTTTGATTTTTAATTAACACTGCCCTGAATAAACTATTTCACATAATACATAGATGTTTACATATAGTCCACAAGACACAATAATAACTGAATTTACATAGTTACAAAGTTTACATATGCTTGATTATTAATACTGTGTGTTGTTATCTGGATGATCAGCGACTGTGTTTATATTTTGTGATGGTTGTTCATGTGTCCCTTGTTTGTCCTGAGCGGTTAAACTGCCCACTGTTCTTCAGAAAAATCCTCCAGGTACTGCACATTGTGGACTATATGTAAACATCTGTTATGTGAAATAGTTTATTCAAGGTAGGTTTAAAGGAAAAACAAAATGTAATTTTTTATGATCCCTCTTAGTTTAAAAAAAAAAAAATGAAAAAGATGAACATTTCGCAGATTCTGCAAGGCGGACGTAAACTTATGACCTCAACTGTATAATGAAATATTCATATTATTTTATCTGATAGTTACTGTATGTGATCAGATTAGGAGGAAATTAGGAGAACTGAAAAACCGAAAGCAGACTATACATAGTTTATATTTCTAGTATTGTTATAGTATTATCAAATCACATGGCTGGTATTATATTGAGTGTTACTTTGTTATAGGCAGTCAGAAAAAGTCATCCAAAGGTGTGATTTGCAGCACATTGCAGAGTTTTGTTGACACAGACAGAAGGGGCAATCTTCTGAGTTTCTGCCTTGCCACTGTGATAATGGGAAAGTGTGTGTGTGTATGTGTGTGTGTGTGTGTGTGTGTGTGTGTGTGTGTGTGTGCTTTGTTAATCCACATAGAATAGAGCTGAATCTGGTGCATAATTCTGGGTCTGTTTAGCAAAAAAGGTAGACTGTAGACTTTGTAATGTTTTAATTAGTTGCTGTTTTGTTGTGGCACAAAGGGGAATGAATTCAATCTTCAGCTTAGAGAAAAACTTCACAGTCTTTGCCAATTGCTGTTGCCCTTCCTTTGACAGTGCAGTGATTTGTTTAGTTTTTTTTGTCCAGCGATCCCGCCAGTCGAGTCAAGCACACTGAATATTTTCACCTCTCTCACTTGTTTGGAGTATTGACTTGAATATTTAGCAAGGCTGATTCAGTCATCTTCAGTGTGTGTGTGTGTGTGTGTGTGGGTGTGTGGGGAGGCACATGTGTCTTCATATCTATCTCTTCGCAGCTCCTATTATTCTAAACAAACCAAGCCCTCCCATGATGCCAGTGCGCAGGTTTGCTGAATGGCATAGTGAGGATGCATTGCTTATTGTTGTTTGCCTTATTTCCTTTCTCACCCAACATCCAGAAATAAGCTGTTGTCATGCATTATGTTTTTATCCCCTGCAAAAAGGACCGTCTGCCAATTTCAAGTGACGCCAAATACTATGAAGGTCTTGGATTTAGTATGTGGGTGGCTGTATTGTTGCTGCCTTTTTTTGACAGAAAAAAACCCACTATGGCTAAAACAGAGTGTTTACCAGGATTCTGTGCTTTAGACTATTCTGACCTTTTTTTTTTTCTTGCATGATATCAGTTTGAGTGAGGAGCAGAATTAAATCCAGAGCCACTGTCTAACAGTTTGATGTAACCACAATATGTCGCACTAAAATTTATGTTTTGGGCTGTAAAAGAATTACGCAAGGCCAATATCCATCCATCCATCCATCCATTTTCTATACTGCTTATCCTACACAGGGTCATGGGAAGCCTGGAGCCCATCCCAGGAGACTCCAGGCACAAGGTGGGGGATGCCCTGGATGGGGCACAATAGCATACACACACACACACACACACACACACACACTATAGACAATTTGGAAATGCCAATCAGGGCACGGCGCTTGTCTTTATACTGAGGGAGGAAACCGGAGTACCCAGAGGAAATCTGGAAGCAGGGGGAGAACATGCAAACTCCGTATACACAGGGTGGAGGTGGGATTCAAATCCTGATTTAATACCTTTAGCATCATTATGTTGTGTGCACAATCAACTATATATGTGCAACATAGGATGTGCTGGATAAAGTGCTATTTTATAAGCTGAAAGCCATATTGTGAAAGTAAACCATATTTGCGATTAATCTGATCCGTACACCTAGGACTTTTCATGCAGCATTATATTGCCAATACTGTATAATAGACTTGTATTAGATGTGTATTGTATAGATGCATACCATTCTTTCATTCATATATCGTTGTATTAGTCTTTTTTTTAAATACATTTTCCCTTTGCTTTTCTTCTATCATACTACATTTGACAGCAAAGACAAAAAAATGCTATTTTCTTTGTCAGTCCACATTTTATATCCCTGATTTTTCCAAGCATAAAGTGAACAAACAAAGCAAGTCCTTGTGTTTAAAGCCAGTGATCAATATGCTATTGCAAAACCCTGTCACAGATGCTTCTACTCAAGACAATTCTGGCACTTTTGGAGGTGTGAACTATACACAGATAATTAGCATCATCTGAATGTGGAGCCCAGACAATCTATTAAGCATGTGCAAGTGCATAACCCAACTCTGAATACAAAGGACTATGTCCTATGCTGCAATTTGAACTCACAATCTCTTGATGGTAAGGTGAAACTTTAGACAGTTACACCACAGAAAAAACTACTGATTATAGAAGAAAATAGGCAAACAGTGCTGAACTCAGTGCTGGATTGGAAGTGTACAATCTTGATTTAAAGCAACAGGAAAAGATGCGCAGATGTTCAGCCATGCGGCCCCGTGATTTGTGAGTGGCTTTATTCTGCTCTTCATGGGATGTCTTGCAAATTGAAACCCATTTTAAATGATCAACATTCTTCAGTTAAGCAGTAAACAAACTGTGTAATGTATGCATCAAATAAGAAAGGTCTGTGTCTCTGCATTAATAGAAACTAATCTGAGATCTCTCACGCCACTGTACATCTGCCACTTATCTGTTATTAACCAGTTATAGAAAAATGCTGCAGAAAGTGGAATATCTGCTCTTCTCTCTTTACACTGTCAGCTCAAAGTGAAGGTTTTATGGTGTTTTAGTCCAGTGTTACTAAGTGGTAGCTTGTGCGCATTGCAGTTAGGATGTAAATGAAGCCAGTCCCTGAGGAACTGAGGTAATTGGGAGTGAAATAAAAAAAAAAAAAAAATGTCTTATTTAGCAAGGAGCTACACTTCCCGCCATCAGCAAGCAAACAGATTCCTGGCATCTGAAAATGGACAGAGGACATGTCATGGAACATGCCAGCTAAAGCCCCCAACTTTGGCTGTTTTTTTTGTATTATGAAAAAAACAGTGGTGTGCAAACTGTGAGTTTTGAGTCTTCCTGCAGGGATGTGATTAGAGAAGGGTGACATGTTCTAAATTTCATTACACCTCTGAAACTGCTCTCTGGTCGTTTAACAAAAGTCAATTTCACTTGAGTGGACATCAGATTTGTGCCCATTGTCACTTTTGAATTTGCATAAAAGAAGTGTAAGACGGTGATTCTGCAACATTTCTTTGTACTCATTTAAATTCTCTTTAGCGTGGCATCACTGTTACTATATTTTTGGAGATGGATCCATTTTTTTTTTCTCATGAGCGCTTCACTTTTAATAATTTACTGTTTTCTCAATCTAAGGTGCTAAATAGTTAATAAGTGCTCAGGCTGTGGGCATTTGGACCCTCCCCTTGGTCCCCATGCTGTCTGGCAACTCTTAACACCAACCGGTTGACATTTTCCATCTCCAGGATTTTAAATGGAAACCTTTCTTTGAATCAACCATGCTGTTGCCTGCCCAATCACATACTTTACATTCAAATCCGAGTTGAATTCAGGGATTTGTCAGAGCGCAACGCTAAAGCAGTCACAAGAGGGAGTGAGAATGAAGGAGCGCAGTGCTTTTGTTTCTTTGGAATCCAGAAAGGCCAGTAATTTGATTTGCAGCAGCGCTAGCAATGTTCTTGAGCAGATATGGTGTCAGAAAAATGGGTGTCAGCAAAAGCGAGTGTTGAAAGCTCACCGCCAAGCGCCTACAGCCGAAAAATTCCAGACTCAGCAACCTCTGCGTAGAGCACAGATAAACATGTCCGCTCGCATTCTCATTTCAAAAGACGAGGTCGTTCTCCAAGTGGTGCTTTATATAACAGCTTACAGAACACCACACCAGAGCGACACCTTAGTGGAAAACCTATAGTCCCAACTAAACCAAGATATGAGTTGCCAGGTCACGGTTCCTCACAGAGGTGAGATGAGCTTCTTCGTCTCCGCTCTGGGTTTTTATGGGAATTTTTCTCTGGTTTTATGGCGCAAACATTAAAGCGAATGGAGCAATGAATGGATGCCGCTGACCTTCAGCATCTCTCCGCAGCAGCAGGCTCACTTGGGATATTTATGAGGCGAGAGGCGAATCCAGTTTGAGAAAACCCAAAATTCTCTTTAAGGTTCAAGGTTACAGTTTATTAGAGTGGCTAATGTTATCATTGATAGCTGAGCAACTGGCTGAACCATTTATCTTGGTGTCCACTATTGGTTAGTCCAGGACCTTTCTTTGCTGAAAGAGAGGCAACCTTAAATGAAAGGCACTATGTACCAGGGGTCATCGAGTAGCAGATTGCGTTCCAGATGTGGAGCCAGCAAAGTATCTGAACTGAGTGCTTGAAAAAATACAGCATTGAAAAACTGGCCATAGTTCAGTGACTATATCAACATGAACGGTCACAGCTTCTGTAGCAGATCCTCAGTTGTGATTTATCTAATCACATGCGTTTATGTAAATTATTTAGCTAAAGACAGCTCATTGGAGAAGAGATTTGCATTTTAGACTAAAGTTTCCACTGATTTGATAGATTTTTCATTTCATTTACCCATTCTTGTCTGCAAACAGAATATTTAAAGACAAATGGGCAGCGAAGTATGTGTTTATTCTCCACATATCAAATTCAAAACAGATGTCTAATCTGTTCAGAGTCCAGGGCACTGTCTAATCTGTTCAGAGTCCAATGTGGTAATTTAAAGCACCACTAAGAAACAAAACATAACTTTATCAAGATTGTCTTATTTATTGGCATAAACTAATCATTAATAGTTAAGCATTAAAAGGTTACTTGTTGCCATACAGTCATGTTAGCTGCTTGTGTGGATCTTTTGTAAACAAGGAATATTATGTAACTGGCCATTTAGAAATGTTAGTAATATGTTATATATGCTATATACTGTACTTTGAGATTATTATTATTAGTAGTAGTATTACTGGTAGAAGTAGCAGTAGTGGTCGTGATACCTATATTTGCTCAGGTCAGGCCTATTACTCATTTGGATAACCCAGGGCACAACCATCCTGATTATATGAACATGGCAGCTCTGAATTATCCTCATATTCATATCCAGTGTCAGTGAAAACCTATTCATCTTAGGTTTGCTTAGCATTCAGTCCCATTCACCTTTTTCAATGCACATCATTTCAGGCTCAGAATGTGGAAGCACTGCAATTTTTTCCCTTATTCTGAATCAAATCAGCAGGGACCTGGGCTTTTCAGAGCTGCGAAGACACAGCAGAGGGAAACTGATTATCGCAGAGACCTGGGAATTGTTTTAGAAACCCCTGGGTTATTATTTTGTTTTGTTCTTGAAAGGCTAGTGTGGGTTATAAGTCATCCCTCAATAGAGTGAGCGAGCTCCAAATCTGTCAGTCTGATGCACACGTGCGCCCGCGAGCCCATCCGCAAAGAGCGACTCTGGGCTTTGAACATTGCTTTTGTGCCGGAATTAATGTCTGTCTTTCTATTTTGTAAGAAGCTTTACTTATTGAGATTGTGATTATGCTCCGACAAGGCAGCTCTGCACTTTTCTGAAGGATCACGTGGCTTGAACGAGGCGCACCCTGTTCTCTCACCTCTAGGGGGAGCTGTGCCATTGAAAACAGCCATGCCAGACTCCCTCCCTATGTATGTACAGAAGCTGAAGTCTGTTTGTGCAGAGCTCCAGCCATAACTGTGGTTTACATGACTTTCTCAATATGCTGTTCATTGGAGTGAAAACCAGCAGAGATAAATTACAACTCTCCTGAAGTATTTACCTGCAAATGAGGCGGAATTTTGGAGCTGAGTAGCTCGATGACCTGTGAAGTATCATAGCTGGGACAGCTTTCAGAATTTCTGGTTTATAATTCATATAACACTACATAACAGTACCAGAGCACAAATACTGCTGTACACACCTAGTAATCATTTAGAAAAGTTATGTCCAGCATGCAAGGTATTTCCAGAAACATTACTTGTAATTGCTGAGTATTTATCTGTTAAAGTACTGTCAACTGCTAACTGATATTAAGTATATAAACATACTGCAGAAATCCACAAGGAAGTACACCCGCATAGAGTAAATGTAATAGGAAATAGTAGGGTTGTGACACAGTGATAATGAAAACCACGTTAGTAATCATATTGCATATTAAAAATATGCTCTAAGTAAGCGTGATATTGCATATATTAAAACCACAGTGCACAGTGCATGAATAACAATGCGTCAGTCTGGAAGCTTAACAGCCCTGGGATTGAATCGCTTACATGATGGCATGTTGTTTACAATGATGTTGATGTGACAGAATATAAGAAAACCATGTATATGCTTTTAAGGTTATCTATATGCTTTTGATTAGGAAATATTGAATATGCTGTCATTTTAAGCCCATTAATCACAGTGACTCTGAGTTGAGGTTTTTGCAGTGCTTTGTGCTATTGATTTGATTTGGTGAAATTATTAATGGCTTGGCATATTTATGTATTTAATATTGGCCTCAAATGTCATGCAATAATTTTGTGTGTGTGTGTGTGTGTGTGTGTTTACAGCCCAAAACCTGCAGGAAATATCAGTGCAACATATTGGGGTTACCAAACTATCAGACAGTGGCCCCTTACTCAAGCTGATATTATGCATTATGTCATTACCTAACTGAACGTCAGTAAAAGAAGACAGCCTGTAATTTTGTATCTTCAGTGAACGGAGGCGAAACCAATCAGACACAGGAAAGTATGTGGAAACACTCGTGTCCTATTGGCTGACAGCTCTCAATTCTGCTACACACTAGCTCACAGTAGGTGTGAGGAAAAATGGATATACACAGATTTTTTTTAAAACCAGTAAATGGGTTGGAACTGAAATAGTAACATCCTCTGATGCTGAGCAGGAAAACAAGATGTGTAAATGTCTATATGAGTTCCAGTTTACATGAACATGATATGAGCAGAGCATGAGGAAATATAATGTACTTTGCATGGCACCGTAGGAGCCACCTATAGGAGCTTAGTTGTTCCTCCCCTTGGCTAGCAACACCAAACTAGCCTAGTTAGACAAGTTTTAGATTTTATCAGCCTGGTAGTCCTACAAACAGTAACAACACCGGCATGTTTAATGATAAATCCAACTTTTTCTGATCATGTCCTACAGTGACGTGCTAAAGTTACTGAAAGAACTGAAACTGAGTTTCACTTTGTAGTGTATTTTTGTAGGTTTGATAGGCTTTGAAAGTAATGTGAAAGTAAAGTAATTAGTAACCTGATTACTTTTTACATGCAGTAATCAGTAATGTAATCAGGTTACAATTTTTAAAGTAGTAATTAGTAATCTGTAATGGATTACTTTTTTTTAACATTGTTAATGTCTCATATGAAAGTAGACACTCAGGATATTAAGAATTTAACTATTTCTTTCTTCTTCTTTTAATTTTTTTTTATTGTGGCAGTTGTATACAGTGTTTTACGATCAAAAAAAGCTTTAGTTGCTGTCTGTTT
Organism: Stegophilus panzeri; assembly: GCA_024331685.1. Lineage (NCBI taxonomy): Eukaryota > Metazoa > Chordata > Actinopteri > Siluriformes > Trichomycteridae > Stegophilus > Stegophilus panzeri. Next base: position 15,144,715 of record JANDJT010000114.1, on the reverse strand, counting down.
TATCTCTGTACCAAAGCTATTTTGGAGAGGTGTGAATTGTTTGTCCAGCAGGGGGCTCACATCTCTCCCATTTCCCATTGCCTTGCTCAACAGCAGCTAAAAACAGAGTCACAATACTCTGCACACAGAAACCCAACAGTGTCCTGACTAATCTTATAACAGACTTGCAGTGACTAAATCATTCATTTGTTTATACTGATTGAAAATGTTTGATAAGTCGATTTCCGTTCCGCTGGCGGAATCGAATGCCAATGTACTGTGATAAAGGGTTAAGGTCTATCGCACTTGTCATCTCATAGATGGCAATGAGGAAAGAAGCACCTGTTCTTTCATATTTAGGAGCTAACAGTGAAACCTGACCGTTAATGTATTAAATGTCAATGAACCAGCACTGTGACATCAGAGCGACAGACTGCCGTTAACTTCTCATGGAAAAAACACAAAAACAAAATACAGCACCAACCCATAAATTAGCATGAGAATCACTAAGTACATCACAAATATTTCAACATAAACCTATTTAATGTGTTACAAGGTGTCGATTTCCTTTCAGTTCAAGGTCAGAATTATGTGTAACTTAGGCATGTCATTGTTTTCATCAAACTCTGATCTCTGCATGGAAATCCTGTGCATGTAACACTGGAGTCTATATACTTATGCACAATTTAGATGTTAACGCCTTCCTACACACACATCACTTATCTCTGAATATGGGGCACAGTGTTTACAAAAACAAACAAACAAAAGCTCATAAACCATGTCAAAACCTCGCAACTGTGCCTCACAGCAATGATAAGAAAGAACAAGCTGTACATCATGAGACTATTCTTTTTTGTCAGAGCTAAATCAACATGCACATTGTTTTACCTCCTAGTCAAAATGTGCAGTTGTTGTCAAGTCACTTGATGACACCAGATTTAGTCTCAAGTTTCTTCAAGCAATTTCAAACAAATTCCATTCACCGTCTGACTGTTTATTCCTCTGATTATGTGCTCCTCTGATATGGATAGAGGAATGAGAGGGAAAGAAGAGCATCAAGGAGAAGATGAAATGAAAAAAGACATGTAATTATTCTTGCAGCTTTCCTTTTTTTAATGAAATGCAAAAGTAATTCCCATATGAAAGGAGGAGTAATTGCCTAAACAGTGTTATAATGTGACAATCGTGGTAGAACAAAGTGTGAAATTGCAAGGGATTTTAATCACAGATAATTCTTGATAAGTCAAGAAACTTGACAAGTTAAGATAATTAAAAAACATCTCTGAAAAAAAAAAAAGGGTTTTGTTGGCATGTCAGAAGAGCATATTCGCTGATCTCCTCTCGCTAGTTCTCCACAGCATTAGGCTGCTAAATTTAACACACATTATACAGAGAGGCAACTCAAGGCAAAATTAGCCATGTTTTATCCTCTGTAATTTAGACCCACCAAAGCTGAAGAGTAACACCTGCCACAAGCTTGTCATTCGCAGTTTCTATGATGAAACCTGCCAAATGAAAGCCCTGTAGTGCTCCTTTAACACCAGAGCTTTTAAATGATGTCACACAGTTCATCAATAAAATGATGTCATTAAACTGCCTCACAGCTGCAAGTTCTCTGGTTCGATCACGATCGGATACTGTTGATGCAGACGATCGTAGAAGAATGTGCGTGCTCTTTCTGTGTCCACTATGTTTTCTTCTAACAATATGCCAGTAAGTGGACTGGCTATGATGAATTACCTGTAGGTGTGAATGAGTGTGTGATTGTGTCTGTGCATGATGCCATGTGATGAACTGGTATCCTATCCAGGAAGTACTCCTGCCTGTTGCCCAGTGTTCCTGGGCTAATCCGGATCCACTATGACCAGGCTTACTACAGTAAACCTTGAATACATTTACGAGGGTCCGATTGAGGAATGGGGTAAAGCAATGAAAATGTCCGGATGACCATGCTGACACACTTAATACCATTAATCAGGCTTTAACTGTGATGTTGTGTCAAAACTTGTGAAGCCATTATGAGCCACTAGGGGACACCAGTGTGTGTTTTTCCTGGTAGGATGGAAACACAATAGGAAGTGATGTAATGACAGATGACTATGGTTTGAGACATGTTAGGCTAAACACCAACCCAAGTCTTAAGGCAGTGTTATAGATAATGTGTTTAGGTTTTCATCATTCAAACACATTTTACAACCAAACTTTAAAGGTCCAGTTGGTTTCTTTTTGGTCATCCTATTTGAGGAACCTTTAAAGACTCCAGGTAGACCTCTGCAACTGTATATTACCCTGTCAGAGATATAAAAACATTTTAGCAAGCTAAGAAACCATTAACTATCCAAAGTACCATTAAAGAATTGTTGAATGTTATTATTTCATATCTACATACATTAGAAAAAAAAACATGATTTGGCATATTGTCATACCATCTAGTTTCTTTATCTCAACCTTTTTTTGACCCAGAAATAAGCTAAGCACAAAATGCTCAGTATTGCCCCTTTCCTTAAAAGGCAACTTACAATATATACAAAATTAAGACTGGGTTCATTTGTGAGGAAGGGGAAGATTTGTATGTTTTTGATTCAATTGCAATTCACCTCTCTAGCAGCAGGGGGCTCTGAAAATGACTGCCCCTTTAATGTTCTAAAATTGCAATACCAGGTTTAAAGGTCATTCAGGCTACAGGATTCAACCTGTATGCTGCTGTAAAACATTTCTGAACTGAGTCAACTTTTTCACATTTTCCCACCATGATATAGAAGTAGTGTTATTAGTGATATTACATCAATGGAAAACCTTAGACAAGGGACATGAAGAACTAAATATGAATGATGATCATTATATGTTTTGAGCCACATTTGCATGAGAAAGGGTCAACCAATGCATCTAAAATAAGAATTTTTCTGTTCTTTAATCAGTATGATCAAGGGAGATCACCATTGGCTGATCAGATCAAGCAGCCAAGCCTATCAAACTCTGTCAAAGTCTTTTGACTCTGGTACATAAACAAAGTTGTCTTTGGAGAGTGTGTCCACGCTCTTGACAGTGTTCCGTCACTTTCCTTGTTTTGCGTTTTCTGACATCTCTTTCTCCTTGCAGCAGGAGATCAGGTGGCTCCTTGTTTTTCATTCATGAATGTATTAAGGTCCTAATAGAGTCAAATCAAGCCCATCACAAGGCATCACACTCAAATTGGCCTGATATACTTCTGGCCCAAGCTGTGAAGACCAGAAGCAACAGACCAGCACATGAAAGCTGCGACAGACAAAAGAGCTCCCTAATTGCACTGCAAAAATGTCAGGCCAAATCCCTCGCAGCTGGAGCAGCCTATTACTGCTCATAGTCCCCAAAATCTCCCTCTGTCATTTCTCCTACTTTGTCTTTCCCTCTTAGTTTTCAGGTTCTCACTTGGTGACTGTTAGGTTTGAGAGTTTGCCAGAGGTTTGCGCCACTTGTCTGGAGGGAGCGAGTTCAGTGCTCTAATCGCAGACACACATGGGCTTGGTGAAAAGGTTTCAGGCCGAGAGGTGGAATAATTGGAGCACCGTGGTGCACTGGAGCCCTTAAATGCAGCCTGGGTGCTCTTTCAGACTCTCTTCCAACACTTCAGACACGACTAGCCACATGTGACCACAGCCGCTAAGATTGAGCTGTACGAGGGAATCTTTCTTTAATGCCTCTGTCAACCATTTTAGTCTCGGTCTTAAGAGTTCTCTTAGCTGCCCCCTTTTACCCTATTTGCCTTTTCCCCAGTTCTACTCTGAGTGGAGCCCACTGTTGTGGAAGAAACTGCTATTGTGTTGTCGTCGTTATTTATCAGCCTGATTCTGTCTGTTTAGTCGCATCTGCCAGTTTGAGACTACTACAGCAGAGTCTGGCTCTTCTGGGAGATAACATTAATGTCACATGGAGGGGAAGCATTCCTCTCTTTACCTCTTTATATCCTACCCCACTCTCTTCCTCTCCATCTCTGCCTTGCTGTCTGCAAGTTCTATAATTAGGTTGCTTTCAGGCACACTGCCTCAACATCTATCATGTCAGTAACGCCGGCTTCTTAACAAAGAGGCAAAAAATCCTTGCCATCTTGTGGACGATCAGCCCAGTGATTGAGGAGCAGCATAGATTTGTTTACACAAGCATTCATAATGGATGTTTCCTTATTTGAAATAATGGGGGGAAATGAAAAAAAAAAAGCAGACAGCCTACTTCCCTGGAAATGTTCAGAGACTATGCAGGTATTCCAAAAATACCACCTCCCCTGCTACATTGTAGGTTATCGTGACACAGAGTGAGTTCAGCTGGTGATTGTGTGGGAAAAAAGCTCAAGGCTGCTCTTCTTAAGTGCCTGCGTGAGATTGAACTGGAAGCCACGAGCTGCAGTCCGCCTTCTTGGTTTATTTGCACGTCAGACAGCATTTGCGTTGACTGTCTTCCTGGGCAAAGCAGAGCCAATGAGGAGAGAAAAAACGTTCCCCAGTACAGCGTGGAAAGCTCATTGTAACATCAAGCCCCAGCTCTCTGAGGCTATCCTGTGCCTAATTAGAAGTGAATGCTGGGAGAGTATTAATTCTCACTGACACGTCCTCCTGATCTGCTTCCGAAGCACTGGGTTGTCTTGTCCCCTCTGGCTCGGAGGTCCTCAATACAGCATGGCCATCCTCTTGGAGTGATGTATTTAAAGCTTGCAATTCTTCTTCTCTGGCTGTTGTGATCTTTGCCTTGGCTTCCATCACTTTTATTTTAAAGGTGCCAGGGCTTGAACATAATACAAAGAGGTCGCAATGGTTTATAGGGATTTTCTGGGCTCCCGGCATTATAAATCTGACGCTAGCCTCCCCATTGGCACAGCCTCAGCCTCCAGCAGCCAAGTTTGATGGCCTGCCAGCAGCATCAACCTGAATATCGATCTCCATTTCCACTTCCTCCATCTTTCTTTAACCTCAGTTGTCTGTAAGTCATCTGAGCTCTTATGACATAAGGGAATGAGCTGTGGTGTCCTGATATTCTATTGTCCATCCTAGCTGCCTTACATTTGTCTCTTGAGTACCTCTGCTCTACGTCCCAGTGTTCCTGGCTCTTCAAATGCAAAGCACATTAAACTTTAAGGAGCTGCATTGCATGCAATTGATTCTGTCCTCCCATTCCTTTGGCCTTGAACTAAATTCCATGCTGCCTTATTTTGTGTCACCCACTTGCACTTCTAGTGGGCTCTTGAGATGTACTGAATCCTACAGAAGCAGTATTGTTACAGTGCACTGTATTTTTCTCCCTCTTGGATAATGACTTTCTGTGTGTGCCTCCTTCCTGATGACTCATCTCTACCCCCTCATCATTTATTGCTATTTATTCTGACCAAACATTGGGTTGGAGGTTGCTGGGAGGTGCCAGCTCATGCCAAGGAGGGCACATACACAAACACAGAAGTAGCTAGATGATTTACTTTCTACCACAAGAATCGTGGGAGATGAGATATGTAAGTGAGTAGGGAGCAGAGGGCAGAGAGTGTGAGCCAGAGCATCTTCTGCTTCCTGTCAGAGAGTATACACAAGCTGACACTTAGCATCAGCCTTGTCGGTGCATATGCCACCATCTCCATTTCACTCAGATCAAGTCGTGAGTAGGAGATTCGGACACTGCTTTGTGCTAGCCCTACAGTGTTTGCCTACCCAGCATGCCTGACGCCAAGGTGGGCAGCAGTGACGTTTAAAGTGAGGGATTTAATAAAAGGGGTCTTGTATTGTGCAGTGCTGCTGTATTTCAAACAATAATTTGCAGGGTTTGGTTGAGACAAGGGAAATTAAGATGTCATTGAACTCCGCTTTTGGCCCGGGAATTCTACAGGCTTCCTCATGACTTTATTTATAGTTAAATATAATTTGGCTATAATTAAAACCAAATAATTATTTGAAGAATACCATCATCATAGTGGCCTTTTTAACCCTTGATCAGTTCCCCTGTGAGCACTAATAAGTAAAAAAATATCAGTAAAAAGGCAACACAATTTGTGATAATTGGTCCTCAAGTAGACTGCACGAAAATAATTGGAGGGGAATAAGGAGACTTATGAGTCCAATTACCTGTCAGTTCTTGTTTATTCAAAAGCATTCTCTGATGGCACAGTGAAAAAGCAGTGGACAGAGAATTTCCCCTATGACCTTCTCAGTAGACATGATATCCATGCTTAAACACGCTGTGTGTTTACATCGCATTATGTTCTTAGCAGACATAACAGACCATCATAGACATAACAGACCTGGAGTCTTTGTAGCTGGATTCGAAGCATGTTCATTTGCACTTCAAAATATGCCTCTTGCTATCCAGAAAACTGATTGCTGTATTGCAGACATGCAAATCAGTTTATAACACTTGACAACTCACTTCTTGTGTTGTTCTTTGTTTACAGTTGTTTTGTGCAAAAGTGGGTTGCAGCAATTTTCTCAATTTTACTTCCCAGTTTTAATTTCTTAAACACACTAGTATGTGGCAACTTTCTTTTTTTTTTTTTTTTTTTTTTTTTAGATTCAGACTCTGTTTAGAGGGTACAATTAGAGTGACCCTGGATGCAACTATAGCAAACACTTCTGTGGTGTCCAGGGGTGGATAATCAGTAGCCTGAGACAAGAGGATTTCATGTTCAGCCTATTAGTTTTTCATTCATAGTTTCCCATTGGACAAATAGGTTCAGTAGGCTGGCGGTCACCAGCTTTTTATTTGTCCTTCTCTTGTTCAGTAAACAAAGAAAGAACGAAAAACCCTACTCACTATTGACTTTCACAAAACAAAACGTAATTTATAAGCTATATATACTTTTAGAAATGTGCTTCATGATGGTGTGACACACCTTGATGCATACTACATGTTCTAAACCTCACTGCTTGCTGCACCACACGCATTGGGTTTTTCTAGGGGAATGAATTACACTGGATGACGCATGATCTTTTCAGAATTGTGTGAGGAAACTAAGGAAAATGCAGCATTAAGCATAAAGGTGTCATATAACTTTCCTGCTAGCACAACGTGCAGTCATGTCATAGTTAAACATCTCAAAAAAAATGAAAAATGTTAGCCAAACTTCTCATATTGCACATGAATATCTTTCATGTACAACATAAACTGAAAACACCAAATGCCATACACAGATGTTGGCCAATGACTGTTTGAATGCCTGTTTGTCAAGGGCACAAACATGATGTGCTACCTCAGATACTTTTTTAGAAAAGAATAATGACTAGCAGAGTCATTATCCTTTAGTGAGGATTATTATTTATATACTCATTTGTGTCTGCATTCATGCATTTAACAAGCTAACCTGCACACCATGTAAAGTGTTAGCATGTTAGCTACCATTTTTATCCTAATCAGTTAGGTTTCTGGGCAACCAAAACACAGTACTGGGCTGCAAAGTAGAGTTTTAGAGTTTTCTTTTGTCCAGTGGGCTAGCTAATGGAGTGATGATTTATCCACCTCTGGTGTGTGCAAATAGCTAGTAAACTTTTAGATTCTTGTGTATGCCAACTTTGTTGCAAAAATTCAACATCTTCTATGATTACTATACAGCATGCATGGAGACAGTGGACCATATGTTTTATAATGTATTTAGGGTCATTTTGCCAGTCAAAGATGACTTGTGAGAGACATCTGGCAAAATACATTTCCTTAATGGGTATTAAATGTCTCTTGGGTGCATCCGCACCTGCATTTTGTGTATCAACCCTACCCTGATATGCAAGACACACAAAACTATGGCTGTGTAAACAATGCAGTGTACTAGTAGTTAATATTGCTACAAATTTTATATACCATTCTTACAGTATTCTTTTATTATTGTACGTGTGTTAATGAAGTGGAGCAGATGTGGCATATCGAAGGTGAGCAGAAACAATGAACAGTCCTCATTTTATGCCCTACCTCCCACATAAAGGATGAATAGCTCATTTGCATTGTTTTGTCATTATGACTCATTCATCCGATGTTCCCTTGATGTTTACATTCTGTTAAATGGGATATTGTAGCAGGAGCTGCACTTTGCGTTATGGGGAAGAAAGAAAAAAACAAAACAATTTAGCATTCAAAGGATAAGTGGTGTGATTACTTATACTAGGTCTCACTAATTATGTGTGCCTAATTGTCTATTGTTGTGTAGCTATTGTAAAGTCCATAACTGAATTTGGACGTGACAGGGAAACATCCCAAGCTGTTAACTCGCTCCCATATCTCCCTTCTCATTCTTAGGATTTGAACCCCCAACAGTAAGTCTGCTATCACAACATAATAAAATGATTATTACCTTATCAGCCATCACATGCAAGACAAACACACAATAGGTAAATAATAGTTTCCGATTTCTTTGTAAGTAACTAAATCAACATCCTCGAATACTTATTCAGGTCTACTGATTAACGCTGGATGTTGTTACAAAAATGTCAGCACAGTCAGTGACAAAGCAGCCAGTAAATCATGCCAAGTAGTGTCACTCCTCTGCTAATTATTAGTCCTCGCTGATGCGTGAGGTGCAGTGTTCCCTGTTGTAAATCCACCCGTAAAAGTTTTCTTCTTCTTTGTGACAGCCAATTCTAATCAGTCCACATAGACAGAAACCGGTAGTGAAGCCATCTTAAGCTATTATGCCAAGGTAATCTGATGCAGTGGTTTTTAATCTGTCCTCATACCTTCTTATTGAAATCAGCAGCAATGGCATTGTCAAGAAAAAAAGTGCTACCAAAGACACGACTATCAGCAAAAACCACGGGAAAGAAGTGGACTGATGGTAATTGGAAGAGACACCCTCAGCAGCTTGCATTTAATTAATCTCCAGTGCTGCATTTATTTCTCTCTCTCTCTCTCTCTCTCTCTCTCTCTCTCTACACAACAGTGACTTCAAAGGCAGTTCTCACTTTTCCAGCTTGACTGAAAATAAAGAAGGCTGGAGTGGAAAGCTTGTGAAGATTTGTACTGAAAATACTTTGCTGCGATTGCACACCAACTGGCGCAATTTATCAACATGAAAATCTCATTTTTAAAACATCCACCTTTCTGGGTTTTATTTTATTTTAAGATAGAGCAGCGACGAAGCCCTTACAGAGGCCTAAGCACTGAGTTGACAGATTATTATGTATCTAGTACATTTTTTTATATGCCGTGTATGAGGCAGTCATATGAGGCAGGGAAAACCCATCAAATATCACTGTGACTGAAACAGAGTGATTATAACATGCACTGATACCTTAACTTTATGAAAATATAAATTCAGCAAAACAAATGTGAAAATGTATTTATTTCATTTTTAATGTTGAGTAGGCATACAGTAGATCTTCCTGCATAAGTCATGATGGCTAAGGAGAAAGAGTAAACCTTAAAAGTCTCTGATGATGGTTGTGCCATGAAAGAACATTGGTTAATTATTTAGGAATCATGTGGTGTAGACTTATCACATCCATGGCTTAACTGGGCAAAAACCACGACTGCAAATCTACTTATAGCTTTACACTTTACACTAAAGTGTAAATGTTTTATCTTCTTATTTACTCACTGTTCGATTTTCAAGGCAGAAGTTAGTTGTACTATAAACAGGAGGTCCATGTCTGCATCCCTTCATGCACGGAGCTTGCATGTTCTCTCTGTACTTTGGGGGTTTCCTCTGGGTACACCAGTTTTCTCCCCGAGTCCAAAGACAGGCATTGTAGGCTGATTGGGATTTTCAAATTGTCTGTAGTGTGTGAATGGATGTGTGAATTTGTTTGATTGTGCCCTGCAATAGGCTGGCCCCCCATCCAGGGTGTGCCCGAGTTCCCTGGGATAGGCTCCAGGCTCCTTAATCTTTAAATATGATTTCACTTTTACGTGTAACCAGGACTTAAAAAGCTAGATCGTTTGACGCTTTTTTCTGTTCAGGAAAGTCTGTCTGACTTTTCAGAGCTATATATTGTTTTCCCAGGCGTTCAAACATACCATACATCTGACAGTAGTTACTAGCTTGGTGTACCCAATAAACTGGCAACTTTCCGGGGAGTTGTGGTGGAATTGAAGAAAAATTTTTGTTTGAGTCTAATGCACAGTTGGGAGGCTCTCGATGGATGTTTCATGCCACGTGATTTTTGCCCTGATCTCATTGTAGTATGAGCTCCTGATGGGTTAAGTGTAGTCAGAGATGGTTAGGGACTGGTGGAATAACACTGGGGAGGCTGAGCTAATTTAAAAACACTGCATGATACGAATATCATTATAGAACATCAATCTAGAGTATGAAAGGTGTTGGAGTGTAGGATTTCATACAGATATACTGTAGGTGTGGGATAATGGGTGCTGCCAGCAAAATGCTATAATACTGACTTCACTATTTAAATAACAGCCCTTTTAACAACGCTCTTGAATCTAGATCATTTGCAATTTTTTACTTACATTAGCAAATACATGAGCTTTGGAATTAGGTTTGAAATTAACATAAATAAAGAAAATAAATAATACATTCCCCCAAATACATTTATAAAACCCTTATAAACATAACTGGTATCCATTTTTAAACCTAGACACCCCAAAGTTTCCTCTTTGGGTTTTTAGCAAGGTAGTTACTCTGGATGCTAATTAGCCAGTAGTTAGTTAGCTGTCTGCTTTTGATGCATTTATGCATACTGTATGTCTATAAGAGGTATTTCAAGACTGTCTAATAATCACAAATGTAACTGTATAGTTGTCCTTTGAGTATAATTACAGGAATGGATGACTTGTATAGTATTTTTAAGCAATGCTATGCATGTAGGTTCTCTTATCGCTGCATTGGCAGTAAATAACTTGGGAAGCTAAAACCACATTTACAATATTTTTATTTGTATTTTTGTGTGTCAGTTTTCTCATCTAGCTACAGTATGCACATAGATCTGTAGATTGGAACTTGGAACATTACTGAAGGACCTCTCTAGTGCCCCCTTAAAACCATTAATCTTTGAGTCACCACAAGTTACATGTTTTGCGTCTGACATTGGAAGAAAACATTAATCACTGCGTTGCTTTTGCATTTAAGGCGTGAATAATGCATTCCCTGCCAGCACTGACAATTCACACTTAATTAAACCTGTTCACAAGCGTAGCGTCTGAGGAACTCGATGACACTGCAGAGTCTCTCTAGATCATAAGTAGTCTGCTTCTCGCACACACAAACGCATGAGCGTTCATGATGTGAATAGATCAGCTTGGGCCAATGTCTGTGAAGTGAGCTTTTGTACGTCCCCACCATAATTACACACGTGATGGGCAGATTAATGGTACCAGCGGTCAGTAAGCGCCTGAGCAAGTGGCTCTGTTTATCAGTTAAAGTGACAGTGGAAATGCCCTACCATTTATTATGTATAGCTGACAGTTTGATGCGTAGTCACTGGGCAATTGTTATCCTCTTAGATTTTTGGAGTGATTTAATAGTAGGGCTTAACAAGCCTGGAAAATAACAGCGACCCTGGTTAAAAGCGGGACTCACTTTGCTGTAATCATGGTTCCACTTATGAGGTGATGCAGGCCATGGAGGTTAATAGTCAAGTTTGTTGACTGTTCTGAGTGTTTATAATGCAGCCAAGGAAAATGTCTGTTCCTGTTTGGCAATTCCTTTGTTACTATACTTATATCTGGTTTTTACATATCTGTACCAGAGTTTCCGTTAATACCGCTTTTTGCCCATTAAACATTTCAATAATGTCTGATAAAATCCAAAACTTTTGGACACAATGTCTGGTAAAAATATCAACATGAAGCAGACATGCATTAAATAAAGTACGTTCGTAATTGCACACCTAAATAAGGTCTCTGCCTGCGCAATTTTTTTTCTCCTGTAACGTATTACATCCTGCATCAGGAGGAGAAGGTCACCAGGCTGATGCGCATCTCAAGCTGCAGAGAAACACTGGACACATTCGATTTCACTTCGGCAGCAGAACGCTTCTGTGCCATGAAAAATCCCCGAAAATAGTCATAAAAGTAAAGAGAAACAAATTAGCATGGGAAATTATAAGATTTTCTTTATTTTAATATTTCTTTGTAAACGAAAATATATATGGCAAACTGCAGTTTGACATTTTATGTAATGCAGTTTAATGTTTCTTTTATTAGATGCGAATTCCACATCTGCCATTTGTGTTTTTGAATAATGTGGAAAAGAAAATGTAATAAATAAACTTTTATCTTTTGTTTGATTTGACTGGGTTTTTTTGTTTGTTGTTGTTTTAAAATAAAATATTATTATATCACATATACTATGTAAAATAAACAATGAAATGAGATGACTAGATTTATTTTTTTTTCAGTTTGTCTGGACTTATCATTCCCATTCACCAAAATTTCTTAGCGCAAACTCTGATCTTTAATTCATTACTTTAATTCAGTTTCTCTTTGACCTAATTCTTTCGATTTTTACTCTGTCATGTACAAACCAGAATTGGCCAGAACATTTTCCCAGAACACACAGCAGACTACAAACATGGCTACACTTCCTGACTCACAGATTCATTGTCATGCTCACACTCTAGACTCATTGTTCAGTCACACTCTAACAAAATTTAAAGGACTCTCAAACTCTCACTTCCTGCAAAGTATTGCTTAATGTTTATTACCTGATATACCAAGCCTTTATTTACTGGTCATGATAATTTGGATTATGATCTTGTTCTGATTTCCTGGTTTCACGATTCTGGTTTTTGCCCAGTTCAGTTTGTATGTTGATCGCCTGATTCTCTGCCTGTCTTTGACTATATTTTTGTCTCATGATTGGAAATTGTTTGTCTTTTAATAAAAGGATTTACTTGCAACTGTACCCATGTCAGCCGCCGAAAAACTTTGTGGCAACAGTTTGGGGAAGGCCGATCATATGTGTATTATGGCCAAATGTCCATATACTTATGGCCATATAGTGTATAACACACATCAGTGTAATCTATCTGTTGCTACATACACTTTGTATCCATTAAGGCAGTTTTTACTGTGACAGCTAGCTTTTAACATTCAAATAGTTTGTATTGTCAGAGTTACCATGCTAGCTAACATTCGAGAGATTATGAAGAAACCTGTTGTTAGTTAGCATTATAGACTGTTTTGCTGCATTCCTTGATTTTTTGGTGAAAGAGGCACTAGTAACTAAAGTCAGTGTATTATTCGAGGCAGATGTCTGGTTCTTTTGTGAATCATCCTTGTATGTCCATATTTTATATTTTTGAGTGAAGAATCCGAAGCCGTATTTCAACTTGATTTATTATTTATATACAGTATGTAGTTGCACTTTTACTTGAGGAAGGAATTAGGTTAATTTTACCACCTCTGTCTGATATTATATATGTTGGAATGTAACCATGACAACAGACATCAGGTAGGCAAACACATACCTCAAGGGTGGCTGACTGAAATCTTATTGCTGTATCACACAATAGAAAAAAAAAAGTTCATAACCAGCATCTTATGTTGTTCCTTTTTTCTAATTTCCTCATTTAATTCACTTCAAGAGCACTTTATTGTTTTTAGAAGACACTTTTAGGCTCTTTATACATCATTGACCCTTGATGTAGCCACAGAAAGTGCTAGTAAAGTCTTCTTAAAATAGCTAATACATATTTTGAAGTCTCAAATCTTTGTATGAGGCTTGTAGAGATTAATGTATTTATACATGCATAATTATTGAGAGAGTGTACATAAAGTGGAGCTGAAAGGGCATACTGAAAATACTAATTTCAGATTTTCTGGAAGTTAATGCATTTATCTATTACATAGAGAAATAATCACAGCATGTTGACTTGATGATCATTAGTAATGGTTTATGCTAAGCTGTAGTATAAGGTATGTTTATGCTATGCTGTTGTCTGCACTGTGTTGCCACTAGACACAAAATATAAAATAAAAGCATGGACTCCCCTGCAAATTCAAAACTGGTCATATGAAATCGTCCAAAGGTACAAGGCAGGTTAGCATATATA
>JANDJT010000114.1:15114922-15126075 GCA_024331685.1 Stegophilus panzeri | reverse complement strand
CTCCCATAGTGTTATGCTAAACGCAATGTCTCGTTCCCTTCTCAGGGAACAGGGTTACATGCATAACCCAGACGTTTTCTATGTTCTATTGTGAATAACATATGGGTTTTTGAGATTTTCAAATCATTGCATTCTGTTTTTATTGACATTTTACACAGCATCCCAACTTTTTTGGAATTGGGGTTGTATTTACAAAGAATTCCCACTTCCAGCTCCCACATCACAATGTTGAGTCACAACATTGAGAACACCACAATGGCAGCAAAAGCATAATCCAGCAAACAATGACTATAATTACATAAACAGCATTTGACTGTACAGATACATTGTGGGGTCTGTGGAAACATTTCAGTTCCGTGGGTGGTCCTGTTTAAGCTGCAGCTTTTCTATGATGAGCTTGGTAATCCAATGTTTAGAGTTTAAAAAAAAAAAAAAAAAAAAAAAAAAAAAATTTTAAGGAAGCAACTGTGGTAAGATGTAGTTTTGTCCCTCTCTGGACTGAAAGCAATGATGCCTGCTACACTAAAGCGAAAGTCAACCACTCATGACATTAGTGCCAGCGTATTACTGATGATTCCAGCTCATACTTATGGAGGCACATCTTTTAAAGGGAATACAAGCGTGAAGTAAGAAGATATTTCTTTGCAGACTTAGTGCAGTGTTTGTTGAATGATATAGAGGAACTTCAGGGGAAAAAAAAGAGGGAAAAGTTTTGATACGCATTTAGAAGAAATCAAATCACACATGATATAGCATGCTGATCTGCTATAATCAAGCTAAAAAAAATAAAATAATCTTTCCAAGATAAAAATAAGTCAGTGTTTCAGTTTTGGCATCCACATCAGATTATTTGCTCTTAATAAATGCCTAAAAGTTCCCGTGAAGTGCCATGAAATGTGTAGCATTATTCAATGTGTTGACAAAATTTCCACTGAAACAGGAAGTCGGGGCAGGACATATCGAGTGGCTCCTTCCCCTTTTTAAATAGCCAATAGCATTTAGCTTACCTCACAGCAATGGCTAAGCCATTACTTACACACAAGTAAGTGTGTAATAGTTTGTCCCATATCTTTCTTATTATGTCCTCGTGATATAATGCATTGCTCAGCCCCAATAGCTTCATTGTTGAGCTATTGATAGATATTGGATTTTAGCCGTCCCATCTAATGTCACTGGTAGGCAGTAAACAAATGAGTATGAAAAGCGAAACCTATAAATCAAGCATAATTACACATAAACATGGGTATAGTTAAAGCGTGCAAATATCTTCACATTTTATATAAAAGATAAATGATGTAGAATGGCATAATGAAACTTTTATGCATTGGGTTCAGTATTGCACATAGCAATTTGTTTTCAAAACAAGTTCAAAATGGAGAAAACATCACTCAGACATGTGGAACTGTGTATAAATCAAAGCAGGTTAGCAGGTTCTGTACAAAGATCCACAAATACATTTGTTTCATAAATCCACATGTGATGTTTAGAACAATGAAAGAAAGGTGCGTTTGGGCCTGTTAAATGATCAAGGACATTGCAAAGTATTTATAGGATAAATTCATACATCGTCAGTAAATGCTTTATTCTGGTCAGGGTTATGATGGATTCAGAGTATGTCCTGGGAATACACCTTAGATAAGGCAAGACTATACCTGAATACACACTTTCACACTCTCGTTCACACCTGGGGCAATTTAACATAGACAGTCCACCTATTAGCATGTCTTTGGGAGGTGGGAGGAAACCGGAGAACCCACACGGACAGGAAACATGAGGAGACAATAGGAGAACATATGAATCCCAATACAGACAGTAATCTGAGCTTCAGGATCATTCATGAAATTCCTTGCGGAACTTTCTTGCAAGCTGTCTACCTAATGTGAACTAACTAACTACTGGATCTTTAAAAAAACAAAACGAATCAGGGAACAGTTTTTTATAGTTCATAATAGACATTTACTATTTTATCAGAATGATTTTAGATTTTGGGTTTGTTACATTCCAGAAACCAGAAACGCTGTCAGAATCTGCTACAAAGCTTGGGCACAGTGCTGCTGCTAGTCAAAATAGGGTCCTTTAAATTGAATTTTATTATAATGCCCAAATGATTTTCCATGAAGATTTTCATTTACTATAGATGAAAAACAATTTTTTTTTAAGAATGACAAAAACATGTGCAGTGAACCTACTAGTAGGTAATATGTTTAACATTTAATCATCAATTTTTTGGAGAGTCCAGCAGAGATTATTTATAGAGAGGCAGCTCTATAAACAAAATCAAATCATTTTTTTTTTTTTTCAATTTCAGGCCAGTTTGCTTAGAAATATGGTTTCATTTTAGAGCACTGTAATGCAGTTTTTAGGTCATGCTACTGGAGCAAACCTATCGATTGTACATAAAAAAAAGAATGATGTATCTCCTATTTGTATCTGTATTTGTATGTGTTTAGATCACATTATCTGTTTATTCCAAATAATATATTCTTAATTGATTACATTCCAAAAAATTACATTAAATTAATCTATTTTTGAGAACTCTCACAGCTCCAAAACTTGTACAATTTCTACAGTCATATCAGCAAAGTGAAAACAATGTTTTCATGTCCTACTAAAACATGTTTTCAGAGATGCTTACTTATCTGTATATCAGCTACCATCTCTCTGCTGGTGTCATTTTGAAAAGCGAGAATTGTAAATGAAACATCTGATAGTTGCAGCCAGTGTTTACCTGTGTGATTAGTTTAACAAGCAGTTTCATGCACTACATTTAAACTATTCAGCTGATAAGTATGGATTTTTTTCATGTTTGAAATAGAATTGAGTGGTTGCATGTTGCGGGTCTAATTCTTACTGACTATTCTTCAGCATGTTATCCGCCATGAGACTCTCAATAACACAATTCACAGTGATAATTCAGCTCTTTCTTAAGCAAGAATAATAACAAAAAACAGCAGGAGGGGAAACAAAACTCCAAATAGCCTACATAACATTCGCAATTTAACTCAACAATCGTGATTTATAGCATGGAACTGGAACAGTTGCTGGCTGAACAACTGACTGCACTTTTATTGCAGTCATTTATTGATTTATTCATTTGGTTGATGCTTTTAACTTACAAGTGAAGCAGAATCCAATCCAAGGATATATCTGAGCAATTAAGGCTGTGCTGAAGAGTCCAATAGTGAGGCAGCCATGTGATTTGAACTCATACCATTGCAGTCACTAGAATGGAATATCCTTAAACATCTGGGGTTGAGACACTGAACAAGTGGGTGTCCACCATTGCCAAGAAACTTGATAGATATTCGATTAAATTACACCCAGCCATCACAATCATATAACTAAAAGCATCGAGCTGTAATTATTTAGTCCCAATGCAGGTGCTGGACTGCCTTCTCATCTAGTGGTTCCATGAGAAATAATAATGGACGATCCTTAGTTTAGTGTGTGTGTGTGTGTATATATATATATATATATATATATATAAAATAAATTTTGCACTGACCATCTGCATGTCTGCTGCTAATTAGTATGTTATGTTCATGCACTGTCCTTTACTGTCTATCTGTACTGTACTATCTTGCGCTGTTGAACACATTTGCACACGTGAACTTTATTTAGTCCAGTGTACGTCTTTGTAGTCTTATTTAGTTCTGTGTCGTCTCATGTAGCTCTGTGTTGTTTATGTAGCACCATGGTCTTGAAGGAACACTATTTCAGTTCATTATGTACTGTACCAGCTGTATATGGTAGAAATGACAATAAAGCCACTTGAACCTGAGATCTATCCATCTATCCTGATGCCCACAAGCTCCCTCAAAGTCATATCCTTTCCTGTTTCTTCTTCATCGATTGACTGCTCACTATTGATCTGTCTCTATTACGTACATTATACGGGACCAGAAGGGTATCCAAGCTCAGCCTGATGATCATCAGCCTCAGGAACTTTCCAAAATCACTGTAAGCTCTGCATTATGGGAACCCCATATGGTGCAAGTGGCTATTCAGTGAGGCTCTGAAAAGTACTCATGTCTTCACAAATGAGTTTGCTTCTTGAGCTGCCTCTTTTTGTTGAACATGGAAAGCAGTCTCAAATATAAAGTATGAGGCTTTTTTAAAAAAAGAAAAAAAGAAAAAGAAAATCTAAACGCTTCCATGGAAACCACATTTCAACATCTGTTTGAGTTTGTGTGTATGAGGCAGCATGTCAGTGAGGGTCTAGTGCACTGCTCCTTGTTGAATATGTACTGCATGTAGTCAAGTATATTAGAGGAGGTGATCAATTTTCAGGATAAATGTAAATGATTCTTCTTAATGAACCTCAGACACAGCAGGTGTAATAACAATGCAGGGATGCTTACTGTATTTGTCAGTGCGCATTTGTAGGGTCTTTGTGATTTAACAGTTATTTAAGTAAGGAATAAAACATGACAGGCTGTGCTATTATAGGAACATAATTCATGACATGGTGAATATGATGCAGCTAGACACAAAGTGGAGGTACTTTTGCCACCATGAAGTGGAATATTTTCCTATAACAGCACTTCCTGAAGTGTTTTATTCCCATATATGGAAATAGATTTGTGAAAAAAAAAAAAAAAGTCATGTTACCGAGAAGTCCTTTGTCCTGAAGACTCTTCCATGGAGGAAAACTTACTGACCATTACAAAGTGTGGACACCCAAGACTCCTCCCATAAATGTTAAATAAATATCTCCCTACAGAAAGTTTCACCACATCAACAACTATAAGTGTTAAATAACATGTTTGTTTATCTGTTTAATATTAGGCTTTGATTAGGGTGTTTGCTGTACAAGTCTTTATGAAGAAGTTGTTACTATAGAAACAATAATGTATTAGCGCTAGAGCATTAATATAAACTTAACATTTGAGCTATAGTCTGAACTGTAGTCAAAGCTGCTGTTATAGAAAATTAATCAACACCATCTGACCAATCAGTTAAAAAATTCAACATTGCTGTGGTATTAACAGATTTTATTAAATGCAATGCACACAAATCATATTTTGTTAATTAGAAGTTAGCATAAGATTTCATGAAACAATTTATTTTAGGAAAGAATAATGACATCTGTGAATCAAAGAGTCGACACCTGGTGAGCTGATCCAAATGATCTGAATCACTGTAAAGAGCCAGAATTCCCATCATTACTACAATGGACCAGAACTTGGCCAAATATCCAGCCTTGGTAAAGGACATGGGCATTTGGACAAGGCACATTCACTTACAAACGATTAATTGCATTGCTTCCACCAAAACAATGAAGGCACTAATGCCCAGGGGATTCATTGAGACTTAATCTGAGCCTGACCTTAACCATGAGCCATCATTGCCCTTTTCATTACTTATGTTAGTACCAAACATGAGAATTGTGGATTGTTAGCAGAATTGCATTTGGGTGAAAAGATCATGTTCCCTAACCTGATTCTGACATTTCATGACACATGCATAAAAAGGCCAATTGGTAAAGATGAAGTTTTCTTTAGTGGCTTCTCTTTACAGAAATGTAATATATGGATTGTTTAATCCTAGAAACCTACAGTAGATGCACACATGTTACTGATCGAAAATCGGAACAAATTGTCATAGTTTAGTCAACACTCGTTATATTATGTAAAAAAAATAAATAAAAAAGTACAGCTAAACATACAATTAGGCAGCTAAAAGGTACAGTATATTCAGATGTTATTTTCAACACACTGTTTGCGAGTGCACACCACACCGTCAGCAAAATGACATGGAGACTGTAAGTGGAACTGTAAGAAGTTAAGAGACCTTTGAGAACTTGGGCTGAAGTTCTGGGTGGGTTCTGCTTCAAGCTAGATAGCCAGGATCACTACATGGTCTTGCATACCATTTCTGTATAGTATAGGGAGAAGACAGGATGGTGGTGGGTGTGGAAACATCATCATTAGTGGAAAAAGAGAGCACTAGGAATCTAGAGGAAGTTAACTAGAAGAGAAAGTGGAGCTTCATGTGTGGCCTTTCTTTTATTTTATTTTAAAACTCTATTTAAATGATAAATGATCAATAATAAACTGTCATCATTTTTTAAAGTGATTCAAGTCTCTAATGCCCACCTGGGTTTATGCCATGTTTCCTTCAAATGCTAAACATGGTAAACACAAATAATGTAATCCTTTCATTAAAACAAACAAACAAAAAAATTAACAAACGGTTCTGTCAACTGTTCTTTTGTGTACTTCATATTTTGTATGTTTGCTTAGGTCATCTACTTTTAGTTTCATCTCCAAAGGCATTCTGGGAAAACTGGATGAAACAGTAGGTATGCGTGGAAAAAGATGAGCTACCTCAACAAGTTGATGTGTCGAGTAAAATACAAAATATTTTTAAAAAGCAAACTGTATAGAAAGAAGAAATAGAACATTTTGAATGAATATTAATCATGACTGATCTTTTTTCCCCACCAGTTTTTTGAAAAATGACAGATGTATTAGTTAGGAAAAATTCACCGATGGCATCTAATACAACAATTACCTAACTGAATTCATTTTGCATTGATTGCAAGCCCTGTTATATGAAATACGCATAAGTAATAAGATGTAGATGTAAGAGGTAAACCATCAGTGTCAGCTTCATCAGCAAATGTGAAGGAACAAGAGGTGGGGAAAAAAGCGAGACTCATTCATCATAAAAAGGCCATGAAATTTTCAGATTTCACCATCTTGCCTTGATGCATAACAGAACCAGAAAGCTAATTATTTATAAGGCTCTTCATCATAAGAATGCTGGTTTATTCCTGACTAATGACTGTCACTGACTGAGCGCTCGCTCTTGTAGCTGACTGCTGTGTTGCTTTCCTGCATATTGAGTTTCCTCACATATTCAACTGACTTGATTTACATATTTATGGAGAACGCTTCCAAGCTGATGATGTTTCTCGATGAGACTGTAAATCATGGTTTAGCAAAATTAACTCTGATGATGACATGCCGGCATTTCCTATTATGAGTTGTGCCTTAATTCACAGTGGCATAATAGTCTACTGCCTGATTTCGGTCAAATTATTACATGATTAAGGTAAAAATGAGATGTGCAAGTGTGCAATGTCTGGGCAATATTTCATTTCCAAACATTCAGATTGCTTTTCCATAGCCGAGATTACAGAGATATGATGCCAATGGTTTGGAGGAAAATCTGATTTACACTGTAGTCCATTTCAGCCAAATGTAGTCAAGCAGCTAAGACATGTCTGGTTCCAACTTTTCACTTATCGGGCTCATTATTCAAATGTGTACAATAATATTTACTGGAGCTATGGTGCTATTTATTCCTGAACTTTCCACTGACATAAGACCTTAGGTCCAAGATGTCATTATTTATACACCTGCATGTTTTTGAGTTATTGAGGTTTGGATGAAATCCTCTTGTGACCACACAATGATTGAGCTATAAGATGAAAACAACAACAACAGCAACAACAACAACAACAAAACCTTGTTGCTGTAACATTAGAAGATAGCCATTTTTGAGAAAGGCGGTTATTCCACCCACTTGGCCCCAACTTTTAACATTTACAGTTGAGGTCATAAGTTTACATACACCTTGCTAAATTAGAAAAATGTTAATAATTAAAAAACAAAACAAGAGGGATCATAAAAACTGCATTTAGGTTTGTACTAATATACAAATAACAATTTACACCTATCATCCTGTTCAAAAGTTTACACCCCCCTGGCTTTTAATGTATCGTGTTGTTTTCTTGAGCATCAGTATATGTTCGCACCTTTTGTAATAGTTGTGTACGAGTCCCTCAGTTGTCCTCACTGTGAAAAGATGGATCTCAAAATCATATAGCCGCTGTTGGAAATTAGTCAAATATGCAGAAGATGCTGGAAAACCGAAGAATGTGCAGGACCTGGAGCACTTTAACTGCTCAGAACAAACAAGGGACTCATAAACAACTATCACAAAACATAAAAACAGTCGTAGACGTGGCTTTGTTGAAGAGAAATTACGTATGTTGTTGCAAGGAAGTATAGTATGAAGACTTGGGCGTGTACTTATAGAAAATATTCTGGTTGAGATAATCTTCTATCACACCAAATTCTCTTAACATATCTTAAAATAATCTTCCACCCTGAGACAGGTTAAATATGTTTAAATCAAAATATTTATCATGTCCTTATTGATTCTGGTGCTAATTTGTTGGTCGGTGCTGTATTTTCATTATTCCTGTGAGAAGTTAGCAGCTGTCTGCCGCATTGACATCACATCTAATTAATATTGGTCAGGTTTCACTGTTTGCTCCTTAAAACAAGAGAGCGATGGTTTCTTTTCTGACAATGTTATTCAATGTCATATTAATGAAAAATCCAACATAGAAATACTGGAGACAGCAGATGTTGGCTTAAAAGTTCCAGAATGCAACGCATCTACTGTACAGTATATGTGGCAGCTGCACTGTGTTACAGCAGAGACTAGGCTTGGCCAGTTAGCGATCTATGAGATGATGAGCGATGGGGTTGATGGCAGTATTAGTATAAAGTTGAAGCTTTGGAATCTGATCTCTTTGTGCAGCGTGTTACAGATGAGGAGAGAGCTGAATTCCTACTATCAGTACGTAGTCGAATGGCACTGTGGGTAATATAGGAAAGGGTTCATTCAGAATTTCATTTCAGAGTAAATACTGGACTCCATAAAGCTCACATGTTATTATAAAGATTAATATTGAAGTTGTTCAGGGTGGATTTGTACTTCTGGTGTAAATCTGATATCAAACCATAATACCAGCTTTAAGAGGAACATTCCTACCTCCCTATATACCTTTGCCATCTGATACCCATCCGTCTAAACTAATGTTATAGCATTAGTTAGTGAGATGGATACGCTTCAATACAGATAAATTGACGGGCCAATGTTAACCTTTAATCTGAAGAGTGGAGAAAGTGAGACATAGAAGGAGACTATATGAAGAACAAGTACTGTATTAGATACCCTGCCGTTTTTTACTTAGAAGGCTGTAATGGATTTCTGCTAACAGCACAGGATGAGACTCAGTGAGCCTGTCAGTGATGAAGCGAGTGTCAGTCGGTGTTGATTGTGTCTGCAGGCATTCTGTTTGATCCCCGGCATGACGCAGTAACACACACTCACACAGTTCTCTCCTCATTGTCTTTCACCGTCTCAAACACATTTAAGCCTAGCTCTGTGCTCTCAGGAACACACAGTCCTTTCGCCCACTCTTGTACATCACACACATACATACACACACACACACACACACACACGCACACATGCACACGCATACACACATGCACACGCACGCACACATGCACACGCACGCACACACACACACAAGCGCACACACACACAAACACTCCGCTCCCCCTCCTGCTCTGCATGCTGGTGCTGTAGCCTTTCATTCTGTTTGGCTACAGCCAGCTCTTTCATACGGCCGAGTGTGTTTGGAGTGTGAAGCAGCCAGGCTATTCGGAAAGGTCAGCCAGAACCTCGTATTGAACACGTGCTGTTAGGAAAATCTTTAAAAATGTGTGTTGTTTTAAAAGGTGCTGCTCCCTCCTGTGCTTTGTCAAAAATGACCACCTAAGGTCAGCTAGACTTGGCTGTTCCAACAACCGGTGGTCTGGATAGGGCTTGCGTATACCTTTATTGATCTCTGGTGTTAAAAAGATGGACTCACTTGAACGAACAAAATTGAAAAGAAAGACTCCAAAATCGGACACAACAGCAGATATGGTATTTATACAAATCTTATATGACAATGCACATAATGCGTTGTCAACTTAAATATTATAGTATGATTAATATGTACTGCAGGATATGAGATGCGTGCTTCCTGTTTTTCCTTCTGATTTAACAGTGTCTTGGCCACACCCCCAAACCTTATTCTCACATGCGCCATATACTCATCTGCTTGTTGCTGTGTATGCTTTCCTGCTCTAATTCTTAGTGGTTGTTACTACTGGTCAAAAATGAGGACTGCAACAAGTGCGAGTAGAGGCCCATTGGGGTAAGAATCACACTGCCCCATGCTCACGCTATGAACATTTTCCGTGAAAGAGGAGCAGCAGACAGGGTAGTTAATAACAGGGGTTGCTCCATGGCCACCAACATCATGTTTTATAGCAAATAATCCATCCACCTTCCATGCCGCTTATGGCAGGGGAGTCTGGAGCCTATCCCAGGGGGTACAAGGCCAGGGACAACCCATCACAGGGCACAACTGCACAGGGCACAAGTGTAGATAGTGTGTCTATGATGTACAGAACCATTTCTATTGTAAGAAATATTGCAAAGATTGGGAGAAAAAAAAGGGGAATCATGCAGTGGATAATATCGGTACATTAGTATAGTGCACACACCACAGTGACCTTGTATCCCACTCAAAGGCTGAGACAAAAGAAGAAAAGAGTATCTCTTTTTTCCAGTGCCCAAATGTTTTGGGCTAGTTTCAAGTCTTTTGTGTGGTTTTTGAGCTGTAGTTGGGTTAGAAATTTTGTCATCACACCCATATGTGAGTCTTCCCCAAACTTTGGAAGCACACAATTGTATAGGATGTCTTTGTATGCTGTAGCATTAAGATTTCCCTTCACTGGAACTAAGAGGCCCAAACCTGTTCCAGCATGACAATGCTCCTGTGCACAAAGCAGGATTCATGAAGACATGGTGTGCAAAGGTTGGAATGGAAGAACTTGAGTGACCTGCACAGAGCCCTGACATCAACCCCACTGAACACCTTTGGGATGAATTGTAATGCCGACTACACCCCAGCCCTCCTCACCCGGCATCTACTGTATTCCTGACCTCACTAATGCCCTTGTGGTTAAATTGACACAATACCCCCAGACAGGCTCCAAAATCTAGTGGAAAGCCTTCCAAGAAGAGTGGAGGTTACAGCAAAAGGGGACTAAATCTGGAATGGGATGTTCAAAAATCACATATGAGTGTTATGATCACGTGTTTGCCATACAGTGTAGAACTACCTGATATACTCATGCCAGCATCACGTGTCAGTGTCACTGCTGTGCCGAGAGTGATCCTCCCATGGTCATCCCATAATGGGATGACCCATCCCTTCTCTTCTCTGTCCCCCTCCTCCCCCTTCCCCTACCTCTCTCACTGCAGATGACTTTGCCACTTTCTTTTCCAAC
>JANDJT010000114.1:15083155-15105741 GCA_024331685.1 Stegophilus panzeri | reverse complement strand
TTTCTGTAAAGCTGCTTTGAGACAATGTCTATTGTAAAAAGCGCTATACAAATAAAATTGAATTGAATTGAATTGATAGCTGCCAAAATCAAATAAGGATAATATTATTATTGTGTAAACACAAACTGTGGATAAACCATAAAGCTATGGATTATTTGGGATTAGCTTTTTCCTCTGAAGGTTAAGGTGTGAAGTGTGCTATTAATGCATCTTGGTGTGCTGGAGAAAACTCTGGGCTTGAGAGTAGACATTGCTTGATTTGATTGGCAGCTCCTGATTGACAGCTGAGAGCTATTCTGTGTCTGGGACATTGTTAAATACTAAAAAAAGTTTCATTCTTTATACTCTCCCTGCGAATAGGGCAGAATAAGAGTGCATTCTTGGTGCAGGAGTCTAATCAAAAGAGAGGGACGGAAATGTATTTCGAGGATCCATAACAAAATGGCTTGCCTAGGGCTGTTGTGTTAGCCTTGCTGCCTTTGAAGCATATTGGATCAACCGTCTGCTTGTGAATAAATGACTGAATACCTCAATTCGTAATTTACTCCTCAATAGCTTGGGCCAATTGAGCCATATAACATTTTGCTTGTTCATATTTCATTTGTTCTTTTGGCACTAAGCAAAAGATTGGCACTGAGGTACGAATCTTACTGAAAAATGGAGGGGGAGCAATTTGCTCTCAGAGAGAAAGAGAGGAAATGATAAGTGCCTTAAACTGCAATCACACCTCCGGTGGCATCCTGTTTTATTTATGTTTTGCTTGGCCTGCTGCATTTGAAGTGTACTGGATCAACCAGCAGCTCGTAAATAAATACCGTTGCTGAGATTGATTGAATACGATTGTAAGGTAAGTGCCTTAAACTGCAATCTAACCTCCACTGGACCCCTATCAGCCCTGTACATGCAAAATTAGATTTAATGATACATCTGGCTTGTCTTCGGTAATAAACTCTTATGAATCATAGGTCAGATAGTTAAATAACACCACAGAGGTGCAGGATGGGGGTTGCAGGAGTGTAGAGAAAGAGGATAGAATCGCTAGCTGGGCTTCCAATTCCAGCGACGTCTTATTAAATTTTAAAATAGCCTCTCCGACACGAACCCCCATTCTATTAACCTGTCGCGTCGTGTTCTTTATAGTTGTGTTCGAGGGAAAATGGCTGAGGTCCAGACGCATTATGGGTACCTGCTTTGTGTGGTTTATGTTGGATGCATGAGGTCTGAATGAGGCAAGAAATAGGATTGTTAGGGGGGATCTGCAGTCTGAATTAATCCTCCTTTTGGTATAATGGAGAATATCTCTATAAACTATAAACATGGAGGCAGCAGTAGACCACTGGAGAGGAACTATTAAGGCAGATATTAGTGCTGTTGATGTCTAGAAATACGGATAATGTTGGAATTCTAGCAGCAGCCATTTATACACTGACATATTGAAATATTGGTATATTGACTGTCTAACTGCCATTTACAGATATTGTACATATACGGAACATGCACAGATATTGTAGATCAGGAGGGAACTTCTTTTAACTTTCTTTTGCATGCAGTGCTAGATAACTCGATCTCTAATACATGTTGTTTCCAGAATGCAAAAATATAATTTCTTCAGAATTTTCACTTTATTTAATGCAATTCTCCCTCAGTCTTCACCTTTCCTACAATGATCTTGGACTTCATAATAGCTTAATTTACACAAATATTCCATCCCTGTTACATCAGATGTAGCTAATTAGCTTTGAAATGCCTGACATATGCTTAGTGTCTGTAGTTTTGCTAATTGTAACTAGGAATGCAAATCATATTGTAAATATCTGCATCAAACTTTGTCCAGGTCTTCAAAATTGTCTGCTTTGTTGGAAAATGGCTAAGAAAAGACTCTTTACACTCTTTACTCTTTTTTTTTTTTTTAAATTTGTGAAAATTACAGTGTGATTGCACTTTGCATGGGGTGACCCAGTGGGGTAGTGGGTAGTGTTGTTGCCTCACAGCTTCAGGGTAGCCAGTTTGATCCTGAGCTCAGGTTACTGTCTGTGTGGAGTTTTCACGTTATCCCCATGTCTGCATAGCTTTCCTCCAGGTGCTCTGGTTTCCTTCAACCTCCAAAAATATGGTGGTAGGTGGATTGGCTATGCAAATTGCCCTTAGGTGTGAAAGTATGTGTGTGTGTGTGTGTGCGCGCATAGGGCCCTGTAATGCACAGGTGTCCCATCCAGGATGTATTCCCACCTTGTGGCTGGTATTCCAGGGATAGGCTCTGTATCCACCGTGATCATTACCAGGAAAACGCAGTTACTGAAGATTTGGTTTCATGGATTCATGCCGTCAACACTGTCATTTGTGACCTCTGAGATACAGGACATGTGGGTCATTCTTGTGGAATTTCCTCATAAGTATGGTAGAGGCCCTCTATTTCATCTCAGTGATGTGATGACAACAAAAACTGTCTTGACTCGACGTATGCCAGGCAAAAACAGGATAGGGAATAGACAGGAAGACAGACATAGATTACCATCTCCCTGATACTGTGCTGGGTAATGGACCAGGTGTGTGTCTTTGTGTGCCTGTATGTAGTAACAGTTCAGTGAGCTGCTCTGGGAGGTTGTGGAGGCATGAGCATGCTGAGGCATTAATGGGAGGTTGATGGGAAGGTAATGGATAACCCTGAGCTTGGGTAGAGTCAGCACCCATTTGCATGAGACCGGAGTGTGTGTGGCATGACAAAGTAGCAGTTAGCCACTCATACGGACCATCTGCTGCCCTTCACAGGTAAAATCAATTTGCTGTCATGTATGCTTATTTGAATTTTAGCAAGGAACATAAAACATCTTGAGGCAGATGTAAAAAGTGCAGTACAGTATGTCACATCCTGACAACTATTTAGCAAGAAAAGAACTAAATATTTTTTATTAATTAATGAACATGCTGTGCTTTTTAACCCATCCCATGCATTTTACATACCGCTTATCCTGCACAGAGTTATGGGGGAGCCTGGAGCGATCATGAGGCGGGGGACACCCTAGACGGGGTCCCAACCATCACAGGGCACAATCATACACATTGACACACCCATTCATACACTACGGACAATTTGGAAATGCCAATCAGCCTACAGCACATGTCTTTGGACTAGGGGAGGAAACCAGAGCACCCAGAGGACACCCCCAAAGCACGAGGAGAACATACAAACTCCACGCACACAGAGGAGAGGCTGGATTCGAACACCCACCCCAGAGATCTAAGGAAACAGTGCTTACCACTAAGTTATATTTAATTTGTGGAATGTGTGAGGCAAGTTAGTTCCTGTTATCACTAAAATTATAGCAACTATAAACAGCCATTCTGTTAATAAAACAAAACATGCTGCTTGGAAAGTTCCCAATAAACCAGACAATACAAAGATCTCTGTCCTGAAGACCTCCCCATGAGATTCCTTCCATAAACATTAAATAACTATCCACTTACAGAAAGTTTGACCATATAAAAGAAATTGCACATTTTTCTTTGTTAAATAACATGTTTATTTTTATTCATTAATTATTAGCAACTATACAAGTCCCTGGGACTGAGTTTTACTATAGAAATTATACTACATAAGGATGAGGGCATTAATAAAAAAAAATATCCTTTGAAGTGCACCCAGGTCTACTATCAGAGCTGCTGTTATAGAAAACTAATAAACGCCTTCTGACCAATCAGATTCAAGAATTCAACAGTGTTGTGTTATAACAACTAGTACATTTCTGTCAGTGGTTATAAGCACCATCCATTCATGTATGGTATGCAATTCATTCTCAGGAAACTAGACAGAAGGTAAACTAATTCCCACAGATATGCAACCACAAACTTTGGAGTAATGTATTGAGTAACAGCTTTGATGTGCAACACTTTGTCTTTGCTTAGGGCAGTGCACCTGGTTTAAAAATTCATGAAATCATCCCCCCTTAGGGGTTCATTTGTCACTTGTGCTTCACTATTGATATTTGACTCCCTACTTCCTGTCTCCTATTGTGGGGATGGGAAAAAAAAAAAAAAAAAACGACTGAGATGAAGAATGAGCTCCTGGTTTGGGAGCTAGGAATCAGCAGACAATTTCATTACGGCTCAGAGGCATAATGATAAGACACTGTATGGGCTTTATGTGTGGATGTTCCAGTGATTAACCATAAGTGAATTTTGTTCAAGAGGTCTGAAAAATGTATTTGAGAATAATGATAAACTGACATTACATGCTGATAGTGTTCAAAAGAAATGTACAGAAAATGAACTAAATAAAGGGACATTTCATGTTTTGTGATTTAAACTGTACTTAGTAACTGATCTTGATACTACATGACACATTTCTACAAAATATTACACCTCTAAAGTACTATTCTTGTGTTGGGATATTGGTTTGATGTGATTAAATTGTTCATACCCTCCACCATGCTTCTTATCAGTTTATGGAGTTTCACTGCTCTTTTTCATTTTATTCGGTTGACATTTTCTCTTGCGTCGGCAGGAAGAGTGATACATTTTTTGGGGGGTCCAATATGTGAATGTAATGTATAAAACATCATTCCAGCTAACAGAGAACATTAGTAGAATATTCAGGAAGTACTTTGTACATATTGTTGTACAAAAATGTACCTCCTGAATAATTAATAAAAAAATAAGTGATTTATTTCCAATATCAGCAAGTGTTTTATTCCTCTTACAGCAATTTACTCAGAGTTATGCTTGTTATTAATTAAATAATGATATGTCAAAACATTCTTGTGAATGAAAACTTAAAGTTATGGCTTTACACTGGAGACTCCTTCCAAAAATGCTAATGAACATCATCTCACCAGACACTTCATCGTATCACCAATTACTGCCCTGTTTATCTGTTTATGTAGTGCATCCACTATACAAGTTCCTGTCTATGTAGTTATTATAGAAGTAATAATTTATTTGAATGAGTGCATTAATATAAACCTTACAGCCGGAACTCCTTTCAGAGCTATTATAGAAAATGAATCAACACCTTCAACATGAATAATGGGGTAAAAACATGGAAATAATGTCCCTGCAGTGTTATAAAAACATTTGCTGCATGTTATCAGCTCGTCGCTCACACAACGTTCACAATTACACCGAAAACTAATAACAGTATGGAAACATTACTGTTAACATTCATGCACACTGTAAAACCGAATAGTTCATTTAACTCAAAAAATTTGAGGAAAGTAATTACCTCAAAAATGTATTAAGTTGATAAATCAATTTCTTTAAGCCAAATACACTTAAATATAACAAAAAATTATATTTTTTTTGTTATATTTAAGTGAAAAGATATTGATTTATCAACTTAAAAATTTTGAGGTAATTAGTTTCCTCAAATAGTTTTAGTTAAATGAACTATCCGGTTTTACAGTGCAGTATTGTGCAAAGGTCTTAGGCACATGCAAAGAAATGCTGTAGAGCAAAGATGATTTCACAAATAATTCTACATTATGTTACATTATTAAATGTTTCTACATTAAAACAATTCTATAAAGAGCAATAAACAGTAATAAATGAAACAAAGTCAATATTTGTTGTGATGTCCCTTTGGTTAAAAAAAAAAAAAAAAGTAGTGTCAGGTATAATTTGTGCAGGTTTTTAATGAAATAAGCTAGTAAGCTTTACTGAGCATCTTGCAGAACCAGCCACGGTTCTTCTGTAGACTTTGACTGTCGCACTTGCTTCTTATTTTTGCAGCAAAACCCAGCAGCCTTCATTGTGTTTTTTTGTCTGAAAAGTGGCCTCTTACATAATATGTTGCTTTCTTTACTGACATAAATGTTTATCTGTAATATTTCATTTTGTGCTGGAAAACTAATGTTTGGAAATCTAAAAATGTTTTGTACTGACTTGATAATAACATAATAATGATAAAGTCATAATCTACAACAAAGGTTGTATTAAAAAAAATAGGGTGCCCAAGGCTTTTGCACTGTACTATAAATTAAGTGTTTGTCAAATTGTTATTTCAAAATCACCAATAATGCTGTATATAGGACATGACAATAAACAGTATCATACGATATCTACCTACTTTCATTTCTAATCTGATTTTTCAACAATGCACATTTTATGATCATTATTTATTATATTCTGATAACATCTAACACTTGCATAAGTTTATTAAGTTGCAGAGAAAGCCTACTGGGAAGTTAATTCATTCTGCAGTCATGGGGTGCATAATTGTTTACAACATGGCTGGTTTTTTTTTTGTTCCATATTGGTCACATAGATCCCATTCTAGGTGTCATGAGACCATTAAGATAAATTATCAGGTGCTGAGAACGGACATGGATGTGGGAAACTACATTAGCTGATGTAATTATAGAGGACAAGACAGGAATGAACAGCAGTGAACGTCCAGTTGTAGCACTTAAGGTGTTGTATTGCCGAGATGCATGTTTGTAGAGACAGACAGAGATACAGACCAACTAGACAACATCTACCAATTAAATCCCATGTTGTTGTTTAGTGTGTAGCTATCTCTGTATCTCCTACACTGACACTGCTAAGGCAAACACCATTTTCTCCCTCTCCATCTTTACTGAGCACACACACAGCTCATCTCTCAATGTCAACACCCAACATCTCTTAAATTATTAGGAAGACATTCTTCTAGCATCGAAAGAGCTGTGACTCTCCATATTAACACTAATGCATGCAGTATCATGGCCCTAAACTAAGCATGAAATGAATACAAGGCTGAAAGCAGAGACAAACACGGCCGCTGTCACATCGGCCTGAAGACTATTAAAGGCGGACGAGTGTAGCCGAGAGCTTCATATAGGACAGGAGTGTGTCAACACCCCACCATCTAAAGCCACTGGCAGCTGCTGAAATGGGACACGACAGGTAGGCCAAATTGCTTCCCTTGCTTTGCAGTTTTTCCCTGCTGGCATTTTGTGTGTCTTTCACAGTCAGTCTCACTTTTTCCCACACATAAATATATTCATGCATCACTATAGAGGGCTTTTCATATGGGAGGTAGCAGTGAGAGGTGGGTGGGCAGCAGGTGGAGCGTTAGGATATGTGGCATGGTAAGCTCAACCCCCAGAATTAATTTTGTGCACAACTTGGGGCATGACACAGCAAGGTTGCCAGTGTTGTAGTTTTTATGCCAAATTAGGAACAGGGTAGAAAACAGTAGTCCATGAGGGATTAGGGGATAGTTTAAAAAATAGTCAGTGTCACCAACATAACATTTTAAAGCAAACAATCAGAATTAAATCTAACCAATTACTGTAAATCAATCAATTAAAATCTAATCAATTCAATCTAATCAATTACTTACATAGGAAAACAAAGGGAACATGTAAGTGCAGACAGTGTATCCTTGAAATACAGAACCATTTCGTTAGTATATTGTAAGGAGGGAAAGGTGAACTATGGAGTGGATAAGTAGATGATAAAAAGGCATATTGCAGACATTGTGTATCAGAAGTACGTGTACACCACAGTGAACTTATTTCCCATGCAAATTTTGGTACCCTTGAACAAGAATAAAGACATCAATTGAAGAGTGTTTGTTAGCAAATGAGTATGTGCTAGCTGTTCTTAATTTTTGCTTAGCAAAGAATAGAAACATCAAACAAACAAACAAAACAATAGAATAATAGCTGTACCTCAATAGCTGCACCTCGCATTACTTCCACTCTGTAAAAGGTGCATGTTATTTTTCACCTGCCTTACAAACAGCTATGCTGAACAGGACAATTCTGACATTTCTTACAGAAAGCGAAGGGAGGTAGGAGGAGGGGCGAGCAATATGTCATCTGCCATGTGAAAAGCTTTTAAAAGCTACATGAGTAGGTCGTTCTGAAAGGTGAAAAAGTAAATGGTGGATGTGTCACGCAGAGAGACCTCTTAACCCTATGGTCAATGTTGTACAGACTTGTCCAACTGTCTACACTCACGCACACACACACACACACACACACACACACAGGCGACACTGACATTCAATGACGTGGTCATGCCTGACTGCCCAGATGTTTGCATGCATCTGTCAGAATCAGATGGCGGGTGACGGCCGTGTGGTGTGCGAGAGCGTGTGTGGTTGTGTATATGTGTCAGCTGCTAAGATTGAAAAAGGGACACATGCGCAAACAACACTGCGTCTTGACACTTGATGCATTCCATTGCATGGGAAGCCAAGCTGGGACTTTTGCTAAACAGTGAACACACACACACACACACACACACACACACACACACACACACACACGTGTGTACATTGTTTTACATACCAATCATACACTGTTCTTCCTACCACTGTTATTACTTCAGATCAGTTTCTACACAGGACTGACCTCCAAACCATGACATCGCTCACCCAGACACAGCTTTGCAATTTTTTTAAGACGTTATAATTGGTGTGATTTCACCTGTTGGGTGTGAAGAGTGCTGGTTTTACCAAGTGTTAAAAAAACATCTATAATAATAGTAGATGTAGATCCGGGGTGAAAGACCCTAACATGAAGCTAAACCGCAGAAATATTCTGCAACCAGTCGCAGTAAACTATTCATTTGTACTCCTACTTTATGGCTAAACACATTTTATTATGTAGACCCAGTGTATAGCACTTTAGAGGTTTGTATTTTCTGACTGTAGTCAACATGTTGGTCTGTGCAGTGCATCAGTCCTCATCCATTAATGAAAATGGACCATCATCAGACCACAGATGTTATTTAAGTGGGGGATCATTCAATTCAGTTTCAATGCAGATTTTCAGAAACCTGAATGAGTCATGAATTGAGCACAGGACAATCTTTATGACTACAGCAGCAGTTCTTAGGTACAACTCTATATAATGGCATAAACTGGCATAAATTGTTCTTGTTAAAATCATTAGAGAATCCATTCTTAGCCCCGCGGCGACTCTGAAATGGTGGTGTGTGTTTGTATTTGTTGTCTACTGACAAACACCTAGTATTCATAATACAGTCTATATTGTTAGCTAGGGTTGCAGATCCTTGTGGATTGGCTGGTTATTAGCTTTAGTCTAATTCCTGGAGGTTTGTTCATTTGAAATGATAAATAAACTAAATGATTTAACATGCTTGGTTATTTAAGTATCATGAGACATGACTATCTAACCTGTTTAAAGCAGCATTTAAACACTACTGCTTTGTGTACATTGTTGAAGACTAAAGCTCTGTCTGAGTGCACCAAAAATGCACCATCGTAACCTGAAGTCTGAACTGAAACCATAAAAATGCAGCAATATTAAATGTATGCATGCACAAGTAACAACCTTCTGATGGGATTAGTAGTCTATTATCATCCATCCATCCATCCATCCATTTTCCATGACCACTGGGTCTTACGCTTATCATACACTGGAGGCTATCCCAGGGAACTTGGGGCACAAGTTGGGGGACACCATGGATGGGGTGCCAACCCACTGCAGGGCACAAATGCACACACATTCACACACTATGGACAAGTTGGGAATGCCAATCAGCCTACAGTGCATGTCTTTGGGTTGGAAGAGGAAACTGGAGTACCTGGAGGAAACCCCTGAAGCATGAGGAAAACAAACTCTGTGCAGACAGGGCGGAAGGGGGTTTGAACCCCCAATCCCAGAGGTGCGAGGCAACAGTGCTAACCACCATGCATCTGAGTTAAGTAGCCATTAAGGCTTTTTAGCTTGCATTTATATGCAAGGTGGCCACACTGGTGGAAAAAGCAGTCCAATAATCAATAAAAAAAAATAGCCTCAAAACCAAACAACAAAACGAACCTATCCACTGCTTTTGAATTTGACAGCTTTGAAATTTCAATAACATTGCCAAATCATTGCTGCATTAATATGTCCATCTATGTGCTGAAGTTATGGTACAATAGCAAGGTGTTTTTACATGGAGCACTCTATCATTGCAGACACATTTTATTTCATACCATATCAAAATATGGTATTTTCTGGTAGGTACATTAAGAAATTTGATGTGTTCTTACTGCTTTCAGTCAAAGGATGTCACTTGCTCATGACTAATTAAATACAAACTGCTCTTAGTACTGAATTCAGAAATTTGGGCTCTACTGCACAGTATCTAAAAAATTGCCAACCATTGTGTCATCCAGTGCTTTGCGATGAAACTGAGGTTTCTCATGAATGAAAAGCGAAGGAACTTTTTTCAATAAATCAATACAGTCCCTAGTTCTTTGTATCATGCCGTAATCATCTGTTCATTTTTGAAGTGGCTGCAATTCAAAGCCATAAGCCGACCTTGAACTCTCAAATGAAGTCCACGCGGCTCCATCACACACCTCGCCGTGGGAGCTGTTTGGTTTACTTCATATTCCTCCTTTTCACACAACTGTCTTTTGTGGTCAGCCTCTGTCAGCGGCTCTATCTTTTTCTTTCTCTGCCTTGGAATGCCTTAATGAGTCCCATGGTGCAATGCACACCCTCCCATTGCCCTCCCATTGACTGTGGAGCTATCAGTTTTTCTGTCTCTCGCTCACTCTGCATCACTCATCACTCTGTCTCGCTTCATTCTTTTCCCCGAGAAATAGAACAGGTAAATATAATCTCCCACATGATCGCCCATCTTCATCCACTGACCTTTTTGCATATGTGCACATTTTATGAATTCATTCCAGTTTAGAGCCTGCAATTTAGCATTATGGGCTGAAAATCGGGAACGTCATTGGAAGTGGTGTGGGCTTTCCAGAGAAGGATGATCAAAGCCTGTCAATCAGAGCTTGGCTGGAGGCTATGGGCTTGCAGTTGTGGGCTAACTTTATGAAAGTGCACTTTGCCAGAGTGGTATTTACACTCTAAAGGTATGTTCACACATACAGAGATTTTCTGGTGTAGGTCCTATCTCAGTAAGTGAACATCATCGTCAGGGTGCCATTCACTATATGTTCGATGGTGAACGGGAGCCGGGCAGCAGCTCTTTGACCGTATCCAGCTTGGTGCTGCTCATTCCCGAGCGTCGAAACAGCGACACTTCACCCAAGATAGGAGCTACAATGCTATTTTGCTTGATTGCACCAAAAAGTGAGTGTGTTTCATTATTATTACTTTTTCTTTTTTGCTTTAAACCCGCCAAGACCCTAAGCTAAGCTAAGCTAAGCTATTTAGTTAATTAGTTAATTGGTTAATTAGCTAATTAGTTATTGCTGCAGTGGCACTGCTTCTGCTAGTGAGCACGAGTTGGAAGCCGCTGCACCAAGTCGGTCCAAATTTGCGTAAAGTTAAACTTTTCTCCACTTTGTCGCGTCGCTGTACACGCCCACATCTAGTCGCCAATGGTCAATGTCGCTCATGTCGCCGGAAGTCACCAGCTCTCATTGAAAATGAATGGTCTCTGGTCTCCGGTCGCTTTGTCGCTGCGAGTTGCTGCATGTGTGAATGCACCTTAATAAGGAAGGTGCATTAATAATACTGAATAATAATAAGTATTATATTGTTTTATACCACAGTGCTGCTGAATAATTGAATCTGAATGGTCAGATGGTGTTAATTAATTTTCTGTAACAGCAGCTCCAATAATAGTGCTGGCTATAATTGTTTTTTTCATTATAATGATAATTATAATAAAAAAGCACTTGGGTTAGGGTGAGGGGTTAGGATATATATAAGGATGCTATCTCTCTCATGCTGGCACAACTGGAGTCTGTTTTTTTATTAGCAGGTGTGCCATCAGTGTTGGTGCTTGACAGAGATATAGATTGTTTGAAAAAGTCTGATATTTTTTATTTTGACATGTCTTTCTGAAGCAGAAAGCTGATTCTCACTTTCTCTGTGTGTATTTTGGTGCTCTGGATGAATTTGAACTCTTTTTTTTTCCCCCTCACTGAAACTTTCATGTGCAGCGTCTCATTCTATTACATCAACACAACAAATTATGTGATAGGCTACTCCTCACAGAACACGCAATTAAATAGACATGATATGCAAATGTTTAACTCAAAACATTAATTTCTTTTTAAAATAAATTGTAATCCTGATAGTATTCCAATTTTTTACACAATGTACCTGTAATCTGATTACTTTATTTTTTGACGTAACTATAACGGATTACAGTTACCAGTTTTTTGTGTCCTGATTATGCAACGCCGTTACATGTATTCCGTTACGCCTGCCTATAACAGCATGATTTATTCCTTAAATATTAGTATTATAATATCATTGTATGTACCATATAAGTTTAGTTGCAATTGCACTGCTTTCCTAAAACCAATATTTGTCCCAGGGTGATATAATTACACTGATGGTTATCAGAGAAGTATCATTTGGCCTGAATGCAAGAAACACATTTTAAACTGATATTAGTAAATATATATATTTTTTTCTCATCCAATAAAACACCCTAGGTTAGTTTTATAGATCTGTGATTTTCCATGCTACTACTATTACATAGTTCCATGCTACTAAATAACATATTTAGAGTTAACTCCCAATTCATTTGCATGGCATTAATAGATTTCTCGGTTTGTAAGCTGAAGAAGCACTTGTACCAGTTTTCCACATCACAGTGGATTTGCCACTAAGTGCTCGCTTACATCTGTATGTGTGGTTAATAATGAATGCATGAAATCTGCGGCTGCCAGCAGTCGTGAAATCTGTGTTTCTTGAGGCGCAAAATCTGACCATGTTTCACAGTTGCCTTTTCCATCACAAATAACACAATCAGCAGTGTGCATCCAGCAAACAGGCAGATCCTTGTGCTTGTTACCTTTGTGGATCAGTAAAAACTATGTTTACCATAGAAACAACAAAAAAGTTCAAATTAAAGTAATGAATAAGTCCCTCAGGCTCTGTCTGCTGCATTTATGATAGTTAATTGATATATTCTCTTGAAATGCCCTCAATTAAGACCTTAGCACTAGCTTCAATCACATTGTGCAGTTTTTAAAGCCTCAGGCCTATTATTGTCAACTTTATCGTGCAGATTTATTTCTCATTTTAAATGGCACAAATGTTCATGCCAATTTTCTTACTCCATGAGACAAAAGAAAAAAAAGAAAAGAAAACAAAGCCAATTTCTTTTGGTTAATAGCTAATGGTTTATGTTAATGTTAATGAATGATGTGGGTCACATTGCTAACCCCGGCATGTTTTGAGTGTTTCCTGATTTAACTCAGCTAATTACTGAGGTCTTTAGGAACTGAACTACTGTGTTAGTTATTCCTCCATTAATTAGGCCCTCCAAAGCCTGTTTTAACCCCTTCCTCTAATTTTATAAATTAATATATACATATAAAGTTTTATAGTGTTTCATAATATTGCAATTTAACAAAGAAAAAAAAATATACATTACAATCAATGATATGGTGAAGTTTTCTGTAAAGAAATGTTTATTCAATTGTATTTTAATTAAATTGTATTGGTTTTTAAACTGTAATGATCCCAGTGGTTCTCTACTGGTAATTTGTTGCCTTCTATTGGTGGCATGTTTTGTTTAGTGGATACCATTATGGACCAATAATGGTAATGATTTTAATGGTTAGTTGATAGTTTGTAATGGTATTTGTAGTGAAAACAATTAGAATTTATGTGATTCTTTCTATTACTTTTATCAGCAGGGATGACAAGTTTTTGTGTATGTTTTTTTTTGTGATACACCGTTGAATTCTTGAATCTGACTGATCAGAAGGTGTACATTATTTTGGTTAACTGCATTGCTTAGACAGTAGTTCCGGCTGTAAGATGAAGTATAGATTTATATTAATGTACTATATTAATGTATTCGGATACATTATTGTTTCTATAGTAACAGCTCCTACACAGAGACTAGTATTGTGGAAGTGTCATGTAATCTGAGACTTATAATAAATGGATTAAAAAAACATGTTGTTCAATAAAGATAAAACTTATAATTGTTGATGTGGTGAAGTTTGTTGGGAGACATTTATTTAACATGTGTGGAAGGAGTCTCAGGTGTCAAAGCTTTGTAACAGTCATCGTCCTTTGCAAAGGTTCCCAGCACAGGAAAGTCTTCAGGACAGAGGAGTTCAAGCTTTCTGGTTTCTTAGTAAAATAACACGCTGTGTGTTTCTGAGAGAGAGTGTCTGTGAGAGAGAGAGAGAGAGAGAGAGAGAGAGAGAGAGAATTAAGGAGATGCTGGTGATGGAACAATGGTATATCATTAAAGATAACAGGAGCTCCATTTTCATATAACCATGCGGTCTGTCATATGTCTTACATAATTAAACTACTCATTTTGAGTCCCATCATGAAATCAGACTGGCCATAAGTACTTTTTCCTGGAATATTTATTTATCTTAT
This sequence comes from Stegophilus panzeri, assembly GCA_024331685.1. NCBI lineage: Eukaryota > Metazoa > Chordata > Actinopteri > Siluriformes > Trichomycteridae > Stegophilus > Stegophilus panzeri. Next base: position 15,091,471 of record JANDJT010000114.1, on the reverse strand, counting down.
TTAGTTGTTATTCTCTATATTTTCTTTGCAACACCATTAGTGCTTAAAAAACATGAGAAACTCCAGGTATTCTAAAACTTTTGACTGGCAGCACAGGCTATATTATACTATGTTGAACAACACCAGTCATTAAGTGAATGCACAATGTGGTAGCATTTAATCAGATTCTGGACTCACTTGATAGTGAAGTTGTCAGAGTTGTATACGGTATCAGTCATATACAGATATTGAATCAGACTTTGAGCTTCGAGAGAGCCCAGTGGTGTCAAGGATTTTTAGGTTGGTGCATTTCTTTGTGTAAGTTTGAAAAGTTTTACTAACATTCTGGCAGCTTCAATAAAATATCTGCTCAGAAGAGAAACTCCAGTCTCTGTGGCGCCCCAGGCCAGCAAATGGGAGAAAAGACAAATGATGTGGACCACCAACATACAATCAGTCAGGACAAGAAGTTGTCTCTCTTTGCCTGTCAATCATATTGCTTGGCATTTCAGTAAGCTTCCTTTATTACACTACCATGCATGTATTCTAGACTAAGCAGCATTTTCATGTTTCTTAAAGGCATGGTTTATAATTCACTGACATTGACTTTAACCAAAAGTCATGTCATAGCCTTGTGCTTGATGTGAGATCATATCTTGACAGCTTCTGTTAAAAAGCTATTAAAACTTGTTGGTAATACTTTACTATAAGGTCCACAAATAAGCATATACTTAGTACTTAATTAATGTTTTCATAATGATGAATTAATACATGCACTAATCCTTAGTGCATCAGCAAATAATGAAGCATATACTGTACATTAACAACTGAGTCAGATATAAATATCCATTAATAACGGCAGTGGTTAAGTGTTGGCCAGATCATTGTGTAGTTATTAATGCATTATTTTCATTAATAATTTGGCAACATATTTAATCAGTTTATTTACGTTAAAAGTGTGTTTTTGGAAACAAAGAAATTAACCCAAATTATAGGCCATAATGTAAGTTTAAGTAATTTTTACATTACACATGAATATCATAAATAATTCTTTACCATGTACTTGAATGGATCAACCTTCTGTGAGATCATCATCAAATGTATCCTTTTTTAATAAAATGATACTAATAAAGTGGTTTGATGTTAATTAGGTTGTCTCAAAGCAACTTATTCTTTCTCACTCATGCAGCATGAGGGGAAATCTGTGACACATACATTAGTAACCTACACTGCATATAAAATAACAATACTACTACTAGTAGTACTAGTACTACTTCTTCTCCTTATTCTTATTATTACTTCCTTATGTTAATACTTAACTATTATCATTATTAGTAGATGTTCATATATGGGTAACACTTTATTTTAAGAACACATATTAGAAGGTAATTAAGGTCTTCTTATTTGTTTAATAAAGCTTTAATCAGACAAAAGGTTTATTTACTATGTGCTAGTCTTTATTCATAAAGACCTGTCTTACTACAAAACTTTAGATTTGTTAAGTTAGAATGACTATTTGCATGATAATTGCATTGTGAGAATATAAATAAATAAATAACCTATATGTACAGTATACTAAATAAATATTAATATGAACAATAAAAAGAAATACCAATTATCTTCCTATTTTTAAATAATGCTGAAGTATAAATAAAAATCCTTAATAATCTGTAATAATCAAAATCTTAAAGTGTCAAAACCATGACATAATAAAAACACTATTTTTCATGTATGCATAAATAGTATGCAGGAGCAGGTGGTTAAATTGAAAAATCATAATCATATATCATGTTATACAAATAATAATAATGAAAAAACAATCAAGATTAATAAAAATTAGATTTTTAAATTTTAGCACAGTGGCATTATTCCATACTGGATCTAGAGTATAGGAAAGTTTTGGCATATTTTAGTCCCTATTTAGTGATGATTAAAATTCTGCTTTAAAATATGGAACAAGCTGGCATATTCAGCTTTTATTTGCATTAAATGCAATAAACTGCAGTTACTTGACATTACCTAGAACCTGAAGATCTAGTATGGACAAATTAAGTCTAAAATGTAAATTTAATTGATTAATTCATGCTCAATTGCTTGTATAAGTGTCACAACTAATAATGTAATTAGAAGTCATTTTCTCATAACAAATCTCCAGTTATGTTGTAATACAAGTCTTTATGAATAAAGACTAATTAATTAACCCCTTACATGTGCTCCTTAATATAAAGTGCTACCCAGTTCTCCAATGCAGTTTTCCAAAATGACCTGATTGCTGCCTATTTATGCTACCAATGGTTACATAATGAGAGGACAGGAAAAAAAGCAGAAATGCTAACTAGGAGATAAGCTTGCGAAGAACAGAGGGATGTAGAGTAATAAGATTCCTTTGAGGAGCCCACTGTGGTGGAGAACAACAGATCTTGGGAGATGGTATGGCACAACTCGACTCTCCAAGGTTTAGATAATGCACTTCTTTTTAATTCTAAGTCCTTGTCACAACTCACTGATCTCCAGCCCAAGCAGCACTAGTTTCCTAAGGGGCTGTGGTAGCACTCAGAATGTACAACTCATCCACCCGCCTCTCTCATCTCTCCACCAAGCATAATGAGATGTAACTGAATGTTTCGAAGCCCTGCGAGGAATTGGGTCATATATTTCTGTTTGTAAAGTGACAAGAACAGAATGGACGAGGGCGAGCAGAAAAGCCGCAGCGCTTGGACGGGATACTCTGANNNNAAGTAAGATACACATAAAAAAAAAAAAAAAACAATTCAGCTGAATTTGCAAGATGTGTTATTATTGTGATTAGGCACCATAATAATCGTTGTTAGCCATTTTGCTTCATTTTCATTAGTATGCTAATATTTCTATATACATATGAATACTCTAATTACAAGCATTTAAATGAATTTTGCAAAATGCAGGACTTTGTACATGCATTTACAATAATGAGGTCCACATTTCGTGTCCTGATACATAACAATAGAAAAATTACTTTAGAAGTTTATGAGGCGTCAAAGTTAATCCACTCAAATTTATGCAGAAATGTTCCCATTAACTGAAGATGAGGTACACTGTAAAGTCCAGCTGGTCACTTTCCTAAGTGCGTAATGAACTTCAATTAAACATTGCAATTACTGCAATTAAATTCAATTTGAGTGTGTTGTAACTGTCATTGGGTTTAATAAGAAGAGCACAAGTGGATGTAAAGCATTTTCTAAGGTAGAATACCATCAAACGTTTGGGCTTAAACATACACCCTGCCACCCATTTACATCTACTCAATGCATTCTAGTGTTTTCCATTTTTTCATTGTTGCACAGACAAGTGGCAATCAGCAATCTCTTTTAGGTAACATTACTGAAATGTAGCAGACCATGTTAGCTACAACTTCATATCACATGTTCAGAAGGTTGCTCAAAACCAATATAAGCCAAGCACCAGTGGCAACATAAGACATTATCAACTTAGTAGCTACCACAAACAGTAGACTTACCATCAATTAAACGAGAACGTTGAAGGCAGTTTGTCATTCGAGTTTAGTCAAGATGTATCATTTAAAATAGACTATGTTCTTATAGTGTGTGTTTAGGATTGACAGACATATTTAGTAATGGCTTTGAAACTGTGTTTTAATGCTAATTTATATAGCAGGTAGAAGAAGGATGGGCATTGTAAAGTTAAACATAATAATTGCATGAACTTTGATGCAACATGATTGTCAAAAAATATTGTCAATGAATTAAATAATATTGCTTTTATTGGAAAGTAATCAATGATGGTGCCAAACGTGCAGCAAAGTTACTGTTACCACATTATTACAGCACAATTGGAAGTGTTTAATTCCTCAAATACTACCACAATTTGTCAAAATGTATTTATTTATTTATTAATTATGAATATGGCATGCTTTCTAACAATATATATTTAATATTTAATGTTGTGGAAGTTGTTCCTGTTAATGCTTATGTTATCGCAGCTTTCTTGAAGTTAATAAGCACAAGTCTTGAAGACTTTTCTATTAAGCAACAGCAAAATAAGAATTACAAACACATTCACTATATGGCCAAACGTTTGTGACCATAAGACATTTTTAAATACACGATTCCAGATTTAGTCTCCCTTTGCTGTTATAATAACCTCCACTCTTCTGAAAAGGCTTTCCACTAGACTTTGGAGCTTGGCTGTGAGGATTCAGCCACAAAAGCATTAGTGAGGTCAGGCACTGATGTTGTGCGAGAAGGATTGGGGAAGACCCACATATGGGTGTGATGGTCATACTTAGAGTAATATATCCTGAACAAAAAGAACCTTATGGTAATATGTTGTATAAAAGTTAAGTCATATTATCAGGGGTTAATCTCAGATTAGAGGTGGTGTGGGAGCTCTACTTGTTTCGTGGCTGCCAATAACATTTGTTGTGATACTCTCTCAATGTTGATTTGATGCAAATGTGATTAAAACAAGGTTTTTATTGATGTTTTATGGTCAGACCTTATCTTTTCAGTATCCTTTCTATGTGTAATAGAGCAAATTATTTTGCTTTAATGATCAAATAAAATATTCAAATTAGTTCAAATTGCCCAGACTTTTTAAATAAAAGCATGCCTCTATAAAACAGTGGAAACTCTACCTGTATAACATCATCATTATCATTACCAACATTATCCTATTCTAACCAAATTATAGCCTAGTACCAGAACTCCGCTTTATGTTCACATAAACAATATGTTTATGTACAGATTTACCACCTGAACTCCCACCAATTTAACTCCTGCATATGATGGGTTGAAATGAAACCTACAGCACCACAGTTCACTGTAAAATAATGATGTTTTCCAGTAACATTCAACATTGAATATATATTTGTATGCAACCTGTACGACAGTGAAAGAAGAAGATTAATTAAAAATATCTACCCCAGAGTCTCGAGATGAATATTTTGAATGAGTGCACAGTGTACAATGGCCTGAGTAAAGCTTAGTGCTGGGGCAGAGTGGATTTTTTAATTTTTTTATTTTTTAATCATGTTTCTTATTAGAATCCCATGGATTTTTCATCACATTTCATTTTCTCATGAATTCTTTGCAATCCCTGTCACCACCAACAAAGCTGTGATAGTTCATTCCCTTGCATTTCTTTATGCCTGTCTAATCTCAAGGCTTTCCCTTGTATAGTACATCCTCTTCTGTCAATAAAGTGTCCGCCCTGGACAGAGCGGTGGCGTCTCTTGGAATTCTTGGCACGCCACCTTTTTTTTTTTTAAAGAAATTTGGAGAAATTGCTTTCCTCTGACAGCTCTCCAAGACACCCATTGATTCAATATTGATTCCCACTGCTAGGAGGTTGTGCGGAAAAAGAAGGAGGGAGAGAAAATCATCTGCCTTGAAAAACATGAATGGACCTGTGCCTTTTTCATTGGTTCTCCTGCTCGCAGCTCATTACAATCTCTGTTCTTTCATTTTGCTACTTTCTCTGTGATCTCCCATCATGCTCTGCCACTCACTGCTTATTATGCTACATACAATCACATACAATCACAATGCCGGCACCTACTTACTGCTGAGGTCTCCAAGCTTCATAAACACTGAGCTTGCAGTGTTTTCAATAAATGTTGACTGAATTATAATAAAAAAAAACATTATTAAATAAAATTCATGGTTTAAAGAACATATCTGAATATTGCAGAGCATAGCCTGAGGCTTCAACATTGACAGTAATTGTGGGTTTTGCGAACATCAATTCAAAGATATGCACATTGTCATGTTAAATAATGGTTTGAAAGAAAACTACCTGCAAGAAGTCAACAACTGGGGCAAGAATCATACATTTTAGAAAGCCCTTAAGATAACAGTATTGAGTTTTTTGTTACATCTGTTTAGATATTTGATCTTAAGTGTCTTAAGTGGGATCTCTGGCTTGGCCTCTTCAATGGATGTGCTGTAAAAATCAATGCTCTGTTTGAATGTTTGCATAACACAGAATATGTAACTCAACCCCCTAAAACCGTCCTTCAACTTGAAAGGTCTCCAAACCATGGCATATGCATGTCAAAACAATGTAGCAGTGTCGTTAGCATCATCAGTGTCGACATTATGCCACATGTTCCCCTCTCTCGCCTCTATCTTTTATGATTTGAATGAATCAACAAGCTAGCATTAACCTCATGGTGGACTGCCACCCCCAAATGGGATGGCGTGTCCATTATCCACAAATGAGCAGCAGGGAGCCTGCCATGGCTGTGACCCATGGTGCTGTTGGCCCCCATGTCCCAACCTGGGGTGCCAAGTGTGGGCTTTAATTATGCCTGATTACCTGCTGTCACCCTCCAAGGACCACTGATTGAATGGAAAGGGAGCCTCTGCTTGATATCACAATTAGTCTCACCATGGAAAATGGCATGAACTGTTGCTAGAAGCTATTGCTAGTCGGTTACACCATCCTGTTCTTGTTTGACAATTGTCCCCCATTAACGTCAAAGATGAATGTGCTAAAACTTTTTGAGACATGTGGGTAATGGCAGATAAGTACAACAATGCAGAGGGGTTGGCTGTTGGCTTGGTGGATTAAAATTTTTCTATTGCATAGAAGAAATCACAGGGTTTTTTTTATTTTTTTTTTTATTTTGAGTGGGTTTGTTTTGAGAAGGTTGTGAGCTCAGATTTGAAATCTACTGGAGAGCCATTGACCAGTCCTTCAATTGTTAAGCTGTGTATCAATTGCTCAGCTATGTGCTTGGATTATATTTTGCTTCATTTGTACATCTACTTGAATAAAAGCATGCACAAATGAATGACTGTGAAAGTTGGAGTTTGTACTTAATTCAGACCCCATCCTTTGTCAGAATTTCTCTGTATAAAATAAAAAAGGGCTTTTATTTCTGAATATAACATCTGTTGCTATGGACAGTTTGTCTCTGAAAAATGACCTCCATGTCAGAGACCATCATATATTAGATATTATTTGTATTGTTGCCCATTTTTAAGACAACATTGACTGTAAAATCCTAGCATAGCTAGCCTTTTTAAACACTGTTCATGTATTGGCCACTTTAATAGACGTGTGTGGATGTACAATTCCACTGGACAGTCCAGTATGGGACAAAAACAGTAACAAATCTGCAATGCCTCCGTTTTGTTCCTCCTCTGGCTCCTTTATGGTTCAGAAACATGGCAAACAACTACGTTAAACAGCAAATCTTACAACAGGAATGAGGTCCAGATCAGGAAAAGGAAGTGGGGTTGGTTGGGACACACCCTCCGAAACCCCGCAACTAATGTAACCAAGCAATCTCTAAAATGGAACCAGTAGGGAAGAGAAGCCTTGGAAGACCCAGAAATAGAAGACCTTTCAAGAAATGCTTGGAGGGAAGTGGAGAAAAAAGTGCACTGGAGAAGCATTGTGGATGACCTATGATTCACAAGGAGAAAAGGGGATTAAGTAAGTAAGGTAAGTCATGTTTTATTATAAATAAGTATCAGCACAGACCACTGATCCCACTGTATGATATCAGTACTTGTTACAACCAAATCCACGACTGATCTAAGAGCCACTGCAACACCACACTCAAATCCTTTCCAGACATTATATCAATTTCTCACTCACGTGATTACTGACTGCACCTGTTTCCCGTTTACCCTCAATCAGCTCACTGTATTCAAACCAGTTCATTCACCTTTATTGTTTGAATGGTTTTGCCATTTTTCCCATGTACAATTATAAGCATAATTCTCTCTGTTGTTATTCCCAGTTTGACGTTTGTGCCTACTCTTAATTTTGATTCTGTTTATCCTGCATTGCTCTGTTCGCCTGATCGATTGACACTTGCATGATTTTTCACTCTTATTCACAATATGCTCATTACTTCTACAACTGTATATTGCAATTATTTATAATCCTACTGTCATGTCTTATGTCATCTGGCCTGGATTTCTGTAAATGTGCTTTGTGACAATGTCCATTGTTAAAAGCGCTATACAAATGAAATTGAATTAAATTTAATTAAGGTCCCATTTCAGCGATGGACATGTTAGATGGTGTTGGGCAAATTTTGCATGGCTCGTAGGCTACAAGCAGTAATTGTGCACCTAAATAGGTAGGTATGTGTACTTGAAAATGGACAATGATTGTAGGTACAAGGTAGGTAAAGGTGATAAACTAGGAACCATGTATATCCTTTTTAGCAGAGGGCATTGGCTTTGTCCCTGTTCAATTATGAGTATTACCACTTGTATCACTTTATTAAGTACACTAAGACATAACAGTTCAATTCAATTCAATTCAATTTTATTTGTATAGCGCTTTTTACAATAGACATTGTCTCAAAGCAGCTTTACA
>JANDJT010000114.1:15039553-15049940 GCA_024331685.1 Stegophilus panzeri | reverse complement strand
GTTGTTGTGTTTTAGAAGTTCTTTTCATGGATCCATGACTTTTTACTCTGTTGTTTGTGGCATGCAGATATTTAATCACTAAAACAAACCTTAATACCTTAATAAAGTGTCTTAGTAATTAAAGCAGGACCGCGGAATGGCTGGATGTTTGTTTCACATATTCAGTGACAAAGCTAACTAAATATTCACCCAAGCTTTACATGTTTGAATCTTGACGATACCATAGTTAGAGTCCTAGATAACTAAACTGCCCCTGCTTTCTGAGACATGGTAGATAATCTCTGGTGTTTCTTAGCTAATGTACATAAATTAATTCAGTTGGCATGTACTTTCCTCTAAGTATGCTTAGCTGCTCGATGATGCTATATGAGCAGCAGTTTAAGAAGATGTGGTGGCAGCAAGAATGTGTTGGTAGCTGTTGTGTGATAGAGCAGACAACAAAGATAGCAGGTAGAAATTGGCTACCAACGTTGAGTAATAGGGACACCAGTCAATTACATGTCCATGCACACACACATTCACCACTTACTGCAATTTAGAGTAACCAGTCTACTTACTGGCACTTGCCGGCGCCTACAGAAAACCAGAGAACCCAGAGGAATCCTGTAAATCATGTGAAACTCCTCACAGACAGCAACCCTAGGTCATGACTGAACCAGGGACTCTGAGGCTGTGAGGTGGCAGTGCTGTCTGCTGCACCATGCCATCTGCAATGCTAAAAGTTTGCTAAATATTTTTGGTGGTATTTTGAATCAAGAATGCCATAGTTGTCTGTAGGTGGGAGTCCAAGTCTGCTGAGCTGGCCCTGCTCTCTGAGAGGTGCAAGAAAATCTGGTGTCCATTAGCTCATGGGTACAAAATAGGACAACTATCTGCTCTCCACCAAGTACATTTGGATGTGCATCAGGAGAAATGTAACAAAACGTGGTAGCAGGAAGCATGTGTTAGTGTTTGCCCTCCCAAGCTGGTAGTTGTTGTGTCATAGCAGGTAGAACTGACTTTAAAAATGTGAAATGAAGCTAAAATAAAGTTCAACCCCACTAAACATATTGGAGAAAACTCTGAGGTAATGAACCCAAGTATTAGCAAGAAGGTTCTGTTTTCAACTCAATCCTTCCTGATGAATAAAGTGCAGCCAGAAATTGAGATTCTCCACTATCAATGTTTAATCGACCACCCTTATGTTTTCACATTTCTCATTGTATGTAGCCCACCCCTCTCCTTCTGACCCCTTCTGCCTGACCTGCATTGTAACCTTCCTCAAAAAGTCTTTCTCTCCTATTTTGATCTACTTTTCTACATGCCAAATTACATGCTTGGATGAATATGGATGATGGACAATAAAAAATATACAAGGAACCTTGTCAGAACGGTCATCCTGAGAAATATTTATGTTACTGCAAATGTTCATATTTGACTACATAATCAACCAGGCTGCTATAACGGTTGATTGACGCCATACAGGAATTTAAATTTTTTTAGAAACCAAATTGGCTGGAAATACTATTTTACAGACAACAGAGAAAATAATCACCCTGGTTGTCTTCCCTGACTGACCCTGTTTTTTCTAATTATTGTGAAAAACAATTTTGCAACTTGAGAAGTCAGTGCTAACGATCACATTTATACCTTGTTTCCTAGCCTGAAAAAAATTCCCAAGAGTAATTGTATTTATAAAATCCTACCTAGTTTTGGACTAAAGCAATGTTTAAAATACAAGTACATCCATCTATACATCCATTTTCTGTACCAATTATCCTACACAGGGTTGTGGAGAGCCTGGAACCTATCCCAGGGGCCAACCCATTGCGACACAAACACACACACACACACACACACACACATTCACACACTATAGACAATTTGGAAATGCCAATCAGCCTACAGACTGGGCTGGGGGAGGAAACCCCCAAAGCACGGGGAGAACATGCAAACTCTGCACACAAAGGACAGAGGCGGGACTTGAGGACCCAAGCCTGGAGGTACGAGGCAAATGTGCTAATTTTCCTGAAATTATGTGTCACTATGTGGCACGTGCTGAATTTGTGTCACTACCCTTAATCTGTCAAGGCAAAGGCCATGGCATAAATTCATCAATACCAATGTTTTGGGATTATGTGAAAAAATACAAAGGAGACAAACTGAAAAACACTTGGGTAAAGCCAAACCCCACAAAATAGCATAAAGAAAAACACTAAAACAACAACAACAGGTAACACATAACAAAGCAACAAGAACAGGTTAGTTTCACACACAAATAAAATGTCTTTAATGGCAGGAAAAAAGAAATCCAAACATTGCAACTGCTTTTAGGATTTTGTTCTTGCCCTTGCTTCCATCCCCAGAGAGAAAAATAGATCAACAGAGGAGAAACACAGCATAAACACACAAATAAATATGTCCCTTCAAAGTAACAAATCTGAATCTCTGAATCACTCACCTCCATCCATCCATTTTCATACCACTTATCCTACACAGGGTTGCAGGGAAGCCTGGAGCCTATCCCAGGGACCTTGGGGGACAGGGTGCGGGACAACCTGGACGGGGTGCCAACCGGTCACAGGGCACAATCGCACACACTACAGGAAATACAAGTCAGCCTACAATGTGTGTTTACACTGGGGGAGGAAACCCCCAAAGCATGGGAAGAACATGCAAGCTCTGTGCACACATGTTCGAAGGTTGAAGGTAGGATTCGAATCACACACCCTGGAGGTGCAAGATAAACATGCTAACCGCTAAGCCACTCTGCCCCCCAAGCCACTCACCTATAGTGTCATAATTACAGCTTGATTATTTCTAATTCACTCACAGATGCAGCGTTCAACAGACCTCTTTAAACTGTTTAAACTGGAGAATGGTGCTGAAATGATAATGTGATTTTACAGTGTTAGCTTACTAGCAGCATGGGTTGACAAATCATAAACGTATTATCTAGCTTTCTTGCCCAGTGAAAGTCCCATTGTACTTGCCCAGTCTCATGTTTTGGTTGCCTGGAAATAATCAACTAGGCTAAAAAGTGCTCATTGTTATATTTAGACCCTAGTATGACTAGCTAGTTAGATTGCATTAATACAGACTAAAAACACTGAGTGTGTTCTTGAATTCCCAGGGAAGGGACAATTCTACATAGCCATAGTCAGTCACCTGATAATGTCTCAGTATGTCTTTTGCATTTTTTTTATTATTTTTTTTTTGGTATTCTCTCTTTTATGTTGCACATAAAATTCAAACTCTTTGTTTTAGCTTGGCAAGCTATAGTGGTGCTTGAAAGTTTGTGAGAATTTTCTATATATCTGCATACATATGACCTAAAACTTCATCAGATTTTCTAAAAGTAGACTCTAAGGGAATCTAGTGAAAAAAATGAGGCAAAAATATTATACTTGGTCAATTATTTATTGAGGAAAATGATCCAATATTACATATCTGTGAGTGGCAAAAGTATGTGAACCTCTAGGATTAGCAGTTAATCTGAAGGTGAAATTAGAGTCAGGTGTTTTCAGTCAATGGGATGACAATCAGGTGTGAGTGAGAGCCCTGTTTTATTTAAAGAACAGGGATCTAATCAAAGTCTGATCTTCACAACACATGTTTGTGAAAGCATATCATGGCACGAACAAAGGAGATTTCTGAGGATCTCAGAAAAAGAGTTGTTGATGCTCATCAGGCTGTAAAAGGTTATAAAACCATCTCTAAAGAGTTTGGACTTCACCAATCCACAGTCAGACAGATTGTGTACAAATGGAGGACATTCAAGAGCATTGTTTCCTTCCCCAGGAGTGGTCAACCAACAAAGATCACTCCAAAACATGATGAAACACGATGGTTGTAGTATGATGGTTTGGGCCTGTTTTGAGCCAAGCCAGTTTGCCATCATTGATTGAACAACTAATTCTGAATTATACCAATGAATTCCGAAGGAAAATCTCTCAGATCAATCTGTCCATGATCTTAATCTCAAGAGAAAGTGGGTCATGCAGCATGACAACAATAAGCACACAAGTCGTTCAACCAAAGAATGGTTAAAGATGAATAAATGTAATGTTTTGGAATGGCCAAGTTAATGTCCTGACCTTAATTAAATAGAAATGCTGTGGAAGGACCTGAAGCAAGCAGTTCATGTGAGGAAACCCACCAAAATCCCAGAGTTGAAACTGTTCTGTACTGAGGAACGGGCTAAAATTCCACCAAGCCGATGTGCAGGACTGATCAACAGTTACTGGAAACGTTTAGTTGCAGTTATTGCTGCACAAATAAATGACCAAGTATAATAATTTTGTATCATTTGTTTAACTGGATTCTCTTTGTCTACTGAAATAAAATAAAATAAAAAAAAACATCCATCCCTAAGGACTACAAAAAAAATCTCTAAGGATGGACCAAAAAAGTTTTTTTTTAATTCTCAGTAGTTCATATTTATATGTTTCTTGTTTTTGAGTTTTTGAGATTTAGATTGAACCCATTCAGTTCAAGGGGCCACTCAGACAAGCTAATAACTGTAGGAACTCAATAATACATATAAATAATCTGGCTATGATTCATGGACCCTGGCTATGATTCATAGACCCCTACATAGTGTAGCATCACCACCATGAAATAAATTATCCAACTAAAGCATGTTACATTTAAACATACATATCGATTACTTTTTTCTTTCTCTGCTTGGTGGACAGGTGAATATACAGTATCAGCAGCCTATGGAACCTACTTATCTTCTGGGCAACTGCAAATAAAAAACGGATAGCCCAGACACATAATCTGCTTGTCCCAGGCCCCCACAGGCTGATGATTTATCCACCCCTGTAGCAGACACCATTTTCTGCCACTTTGCCCCCCATTTGTAACAGTTTACAATGTGCCTAATATATCACCATCTGCATTAGACTAATGTGGCATTAGAACAAAAGTAATTATGTTCCTTGCCCTTATTTCAGATAAACTGAATGACATTTTTTTTTTTCACTCAATGAAGCGTTTTTTCACTCAATACGGAGTAAACCTGTCAATTAAATATACATCACATTATTCCTCTGAAAACTTTTACATGCACACCATGAATAGTAAGCGCTGTGTAGCTATTAATCTTAATCGAAATCAATTAGCAGTTTCATTTGTAATAATTTGAAGAAATGCTTTTTTATTCACCAAGATTCCTTTATTATACATTAGAGACATTAGATATTGTTTTTTTCCCCCCCTCGTGTTAATGAAACAGAAACATCACTTTCATAATAGTTTGGCAATGTTGCTAATTTTCAATTTCATTTGTCTCCTTACAGGACAGAGTAGTTACTGAATGAATAAATGAATGTGTCTCTCTGAACAAAATACAGGTTTTTGCTTAATGCAGTGATGACTCAGCTATAGGGACTCTTTATAAATTCCTCATTCACAACCACATATGTTATGACTATAGTTGAAATACTAATTACATTTTTTGAGTGACCAATGATTTGAAAGAAATGTTGCTGTTTGGACAGATATAAGCTGTTCCATTGATTTGGTTGTCTTTCTAGAGGTACAATTTTGGGTCAAACAATAAAGAGAGGCCGTTTGGGGCAGAAATCACTTATGATCAGGGTAGAAGGGCAGGTAATAATATCAAATATTTTCAATCCAGCAGGTGTTGTTCCTGTTGCTGGATGGAAACACCAGATGCAAATAAAATCTCCAAAATGCCCATAAAAAGCTTAGGTTCTCAATTGAGTTTGATACTTTTTTATTCTGTAAGAAGGTGTTGGAAAAACATTTACCAAATAAATTCCTTGATGTGTTTCAAAAAAGTCACGTGACTTTGCCTCAACAAATCAAGTGATTGGATAATTGGCTCAGAAAAGTAAAAATGGCCAACTTATACAGCGCAATGACAATGCGGTTTTGGTATGAGCTGGGGTGGGGTGCATCAGCATAACTGGACTAACTGGCAGACCAATCTCTTTGCACAGCATCTTGAATGTTTGTCATTCTGAAATGCCTGCGCCAAAGTCTGTCAAGCGAAACAATTTGGTATACAGTAATTACATCCCAGAACTGTCTCACACGATTCCGTTCCCAAATACCAGGCATCCGCCTCCGATCACAAGATAACATGAGATTTGTGATGGAGTTTCATCTGCATGCTCTGAAATGTAAGTAATTTATTATATTGGAAAAAAGAGCCACTGTGGCTTCCCGGGTTGCAACAACTTCCATTTGTATTGATACTTTGCGCCAGTGGGATGGAAACATTGCTTTATTTGCAAATGTTTTATGTGATATTCCAATTTTTTGCATTAGTTAAATTCACAACTTGGATGGCTACTGTGTGCGAGACAAACACAGAAGAACTTTAAAAAATCCATTTAAACATACTTGTCATGTATTCTACGTAATGGAGGTTAGGACGGATGCAAATGCAGTTAAAGACTTTTATTTGAGAGAGACAGGCAGACAAATCCAAATCATGAGACAATAGAGTGGTCGAAATATCAGGCAATGGGTCAGGCGATCTACAAACAGGCATAAACCGGGCAAGGCTAGAATCAAGAACGATAAACGAGAAACAAGGTCAATGAACATAAATCAAAACGAGCAACAAGGAACAACTGCTTGGTAAGGAGATAACACTCAATACTACACGAAGTGCAAAGAGACATGAGGGGTTTAAATGACAAACTTAATCAGGGGTGAAACACAAGACAGCTTAAAACAATGATTAGACATATGGGGAACAACCAATGACAATACAGGGGCGTAGACAGGACATAAACCATAACAAACGCACATGTCCAAAGTAAACAAAGTCAATGTCCCTGAAGACCCAAAAGCATGCATACGCTAAGAGCTCGCACATCGGGCTCGCGCTTCGGGTTTCCGAGCAAGCTGCAGTACTGCAGCGCTAGCTCAAGGGGAAATCGTGACAATACTTTCTTTTACTTTTAATCCATAGTTTTCAGTCCTTTCCCTGATTCGAAAGAATGTGATTAGCAAGTTTAATCTATACTGTTATCTACCTAGCCACTTAACTGGCTAGGTTGTTGATATGTCTTCGAAAAAATGACCGAAAAATTTCTGCATCTGGAAATCGATGCACTAAATTTTCTACAGATGAAGCAAATTTTTAATTTCATGCTATGTTGCTGTTAATGCCATCCTGCCCCACCTAAATCTTTGGTTATGAACTGCTCCTGGCTTAATCTTTATATATTCATTTAATTAAACATACATGCAGATATACGTAGTGTTTGACAAGAGTGGCTTTGGAATGCAATTATTTTTTCTCAGATGTCATTCTGGAAATGCCCCAAAACCCATATCACATGGAGTATAACGGATAAATTGTGCTATGCCTAAAAAAGGTAGTTCCTCTTAAAACTGTTGGAGCAATTGGAGATTGTGAGAAATCATGGGAGGTCAATAGAGCAAAATTGGCCATGCTCTCTGTGTGGGAGGGATTAATCATACCAACACTAACCAATGGTGGGTGACTGTGAGCTCTTTTATGCGGGAGAGGGCAGATAGCACTTCCCTCCAAGTGTGTTACACTGCCCTACAATGCAGCATAAGCAGCAGTTAGATGTCATGCAGTTGACTGGTGACCAAATTGAGGAGAAAATGAGAAATAAATTAAAAACAAGTTAGTTCCTTTTATCGCTTACATTATGATAAACAGTTGTGGCCTCACTAGACTCTTTGTTTCTCCTGTGAAGTTAATAAAACAAAAACTGCATCTTGTCATGTTTGCCATGTCGCAGAATTTAAAGGAATAGCTTTACCTCTGACTGTTACAAAACACTGATACCAGAGACTCCTTCCAAAAATGCTAAATAAACATCTCCTCATAGAAAACTTCACCATAGCAGCAATTACACATGATTTATAATCTGTTTATATGAAGCATCTGCCGCACAAGTCCCTTTGTTGCCATCGAAATACTAATGTATTAAAATACAAATGAAATACTAATGAGCACGTTAATATAACACTTGCTTAAGACCTTCAGACCAATCAGAATCGAACATTCAATAGCGCTGTGGTTTAATGCTGATTATCATAACTTTTTTTTTCTTCTTTTTAAGGACTTTCCATCAATTTCATTGCAATGTTCTCTTTGCCATTTCTGAATGTTATCAATTATAATGTCAGCAATCTCAAATTTATATAACATCTAAAGAAATGAATCTTAATGCAAAAAGGAGTGGCAGTTTTACATAGGACATGATGTTGAGCTCTGAATGTCCAGTGTGATGCTTATTATTTTTAATAGGAGTACCTTATCTTTAGTCATCTGAATTAGTAATTGAAATGTATGTATGACTGATAAAAAAATCTGATTAATATACCTTAAATTTAATGCAAACAAAGAGACATTGCACACTAATAGAAACCTTAGCCTTGGCCTTGTATCCACCTGACACTGGTATGCTAATATCATCTTTTCCCACTTATGTCCTTCACTTCACCCTCGATCCCAATTCTCAGCATCCTCATTCCCAGCTCTGCTAACAGCTCTGTGTCTTCACATCGGTAACACATTCGAAACCAAACCAAGATAGATTTGTTGCTTTTGCTGCCCCAAAGGAGCAGGAGACCGCTTTGATATGTCATCATAATATCATTTCAGCTGTGCTCTGCCACATATTAGCCCTCTCTCTTTATTCTGCCTTTATCTGTTCTCACTTTCTTTCATGCCAGGTTCTCCCTAGACTCCTTCATCTTATCCGCCCATATTGACTAAGCTCTGTCTCATATCTCCACTCGTAAACACTGGCATACTAAAACGGATGCTCATTCTCAGTCAACATGGGAGCTCAGGGTTATTTTCATGGACTTTGAGCATCTTTTTCTTAACGCCAACCCCCCCCAGCCCTATTGTATAGCTGCCGCCGCTCAGTTGTGCACTTGCATTGGACATAATAGTCAATACGCTGAAAGGGGGAAGGGGTCGATGAAGGAATCCTGGCTGAAGTGAGAGCACAGCATTCCTGGCCACTCTCCAGAGATATGAGTGGATTTATGGAACTCCAGCGCCCGAGGCAATGAAACGGTGCGTTGTCGGCAGGATTTGGGGGAGAGCTTTAAAAACCACCGAGGCATGACTCGTTCTCTCTGTCTTTTGCTTTCTCGCTCCATGGCTACAACCCTTTCCCGTCGACTCATTCCCTCTCTCTGCTGCAGTTCCCAAAGAAGAGAAGGAACTAATCCTCTCTTTCACCCAAAGTCCCTTGCTATGATGATGTAAAGATGTGCTTAGCACTTTCCTGTGGAGACAATTATGAGTGCTTACCTTACGGCCGGAGACACGAACGGATTTATGGGTTGCCAATGCTCAGATGTGCCACATCTGGGGTTTCAGAAAGTAGAAAAGAGGACTGGAATGGAGGACATTGCAGGACAGATATAAGACAACCTCTGTCTGGCTGTCAAGCAGAAGAATGCTAATGATGTCTGACCTGTGCAAGACCTCATTCTATGAACATGTTAAGTCTGTATTGATCTGTGTTTAGATGCAGTGTCATGGGCAAGGGCACTTCCCATGTTGTCATGTCCCTAATTGACCTTTAATGACAATGCTGCAAAGGCAACAAAGGCTGCTTTGTTTGAGTAACTACACAGTACAAAAGTATACAGGATGTCCCAAAAGTCTTCATTTATAAGGGAAATGAACACTTTTTAGCAAAATGCCACCAAAATTTGCTAAAATGCCACCCGAATTGTTGCCTTTGTCAAAAAAGAACATTAAAATCATTCTCATGGCTGGATCGGGAAGCTGTCGCAAGGTTTTGTTTGACTTTAACAGAAAACATGGCAAGCACATAACACTAACAATAATAATAAGCACATAACACACAACACACGACACTGTTGGCAAACTTCAACAAATTCAAAAAGGAAGAAAGTGTTGTGGACCAACCAAGAAGTGGACATCCACCAACATCCACTGATGAAGGCACCACCGACGTAGTGCTGGCATACATAGTTCCCTATTTATGGAACCTTTTGGAACACACTGTACACACACACACACACACACACACATACATACATATATATATGTATATATTTTCTAATCCATTTTCTATACCGCTTATCCTACTGGCTCACAGGGAACCTGCAGCCTATTCCAGGGAGCATTGGGCACAAGGCTGGGTAGGTACCAATCAGGCACAGGGCACACTCACATACACATTCACACACCCATTCAAACACTACAGACACTTTTGGACTGACAATCAGCCTACCATGCAGGTCTTTGTACTAGGGGAAGGAAACCGGAGTGCCGAGAGGAAACCCCACAGCACAGGGAGAACATACAAGCTCCAAACACACAGGGCCGCGGTGGGAATCGAACCCCCAACCCTGGAGGTGTGAGGCGTGCTAACCACTAAGCCACCATGCGCCATAT
>JANDJT010000114.1:14987620-15014019 GCA_024331685.1 Stegophilus panzeri | reverse complement strand
TGGAGAGATTCTGTATGGAGGAATGGTCTCAGATCCCTTGCCATGTATTCTCCAATGTCATCAGGCATTATAGGAGATGCTGTTTTGAAGCTGAAAAAAAAAGTACTTTGTAGTGAGATGACTCCTAATTTGCTTACATGCCATGACACTGTATTCATTCCCAATCAGTGAATATGAATTTTTACCCAAAACCAAAATGAATGAAGCCACAATTTTATGAGGAACAAGGCAACAAAATGTCCTGAGGAAATAGAAGCATGTTGCACGAGAGAAGAAAGTTAGATCACAAGCTAGATATCCTTCTAGTAAAACAGGAAACAACAGATCTCTGATGAGATTTAATTCCTTCATGCACCTGACTGAGCAATATTTGCAGTTTGAACTCTTTTTTTTTTCCTGAAGATACTTTGTGGAATGCCCTTTGTCAATCATGTCTTTGGACTGATGGAGGAAACCGGAGTACCCGGGGGAAACCCCGAAGGACTGGGAAAACATGCAAGCTCTTTACACACTGGGAAGAGGTGGGATTTGAACCCCCAAACCCTAAAGTGCAAAGCAAATGTGTTAACCACTAAGCCACCATGTCCCCTCAGCTTGTCATGTTAATGAGAAATGTCCAAAGCCCTTCTTCTTGAAGACTTTCTTGTGTCATAATTACAGCTTTACATCTGACTGTTACGAAGTTCTGACACTGGAGACTCCTTCCAGAAACACTAAATAAACATCTCCTCACAGAACACTCCACCATATTAACAATTACACACACAACAAATTTTTTTACGCTTCTTTGAGTGGCGCATCTGCTATACAAGTAATCTGTTACTATAGTTACTGTAGTATATTAGACTGAGTGCATTAATATGAAGTTATACGTAGTATAAAGTACTATGATGGACTATGCTTTTTGTGCGTAACGCCATTTGTGTATGAGAAAATAATATAAAGTTTTTCAGATTGAATGGTTGAACACAGGTTTATAAATTGAAATGAGAGTTAACTAAATGCAGGTCTTTGGAGCATTTGATGTTGAGTACATTTATAAATAATAAATGTCCCCCAGTAACCACCTCACACAATCCGGGTTTCACAACAACAACAACAAAAACCCTACAAAATGTAATTTATAGTGAATAAATATTTCATCACAACAGTTAACATTTAATTGTAGGTCCAAAATGAAAGCAAACTAAGAAAAAAGTGTCAAAACAAACTTTTGGTAATATTTTCAGGTTGGAGGTGTAACATGTTACAAGTATTAACATCTTAAAGGCACAGCAAATAATTTGACTCTTAAAACCCAAATATTTTTTATCACGTTTAAGCTGTCAAGCCAATAAGTAGGTCTTTGCAACCACAGGCCTATTTTAGCTCTCCACTGGAAAGCTTATGTAAAGGTATGAGCCAGTGTTTTGATAAAACATGCTGGTCGTGCTGATTTAAATCAGTGATGCGCGGCCAGTGTGTCTCCAAGCGGAAAGACAAACAAACAGGAGCATGGAGTGCTTACGCAGGTACATAGCTTATTCACAGTACATTTTGCCCTCTTGGTAGCAGTGGCGTAGGCA
Organism: Stegophilus panzeri; assembly: GCA_024331685.1. Classification (NCBI taxonomy): domain Eukaryota; kingdom Metazoa; phylum Chordata; class Actinopteri; order Siluriformes; family Trichomycteridae; genus Stegophilus; species Stegophilus panzeri. The sequence goes on along the minus strand of JANDJT010000114.1, from coordinate 15,012,454 downwards.
TGGAATTAATTTCAGGGGGAGCTGAGGAAAAATGCTAAAATAAATCACTACTACTAAATTGATAACTATGATGAGTTCATGCATTTGGGCCAAACAGTAGTAGAAGCAGTATTGTCATTTAATTATTTAAAAATTACTCTCAACCAAACAGGAAAAGTAGGAAATAAAAACTAAAAAACAAAACAAAACATTATGACAGTTCCATTGAAAATTACTCAAATAAGATGCTAGTAATAGGAAAAACTAAACAACACTTTAGATCATAAAACCAAAGCTAGGCTTCTTTTTCTCCTTCTTTTCCTACTTCATTGGCTGTCACTGCCCTATATTCTTTATTCTAGCCTTCAAACAGAAATGGGAAAAATGCATGGTCCTGATTGGTTAATCCTGTTTCTTGAAATTAAATGAAATTAAGGAAATTAAACAAACCAAGGGATGATATTTAATTGATGTCTGGTGGAATCGTACTGATGAATTTGTTGAATTTCATGAATAGTATAGTGCAATTATTTACCCAAATGATGTCCACTTTATTAGGAACAGCTTAGAAAAAAATACACTTGGTATTTTTCCACCCTTCAACTGTCCAGTTTGGGTGAGTCTGTGCCCGTCATAGCCTCAGATTTCTGTACTTGGCTGACAGGAGTGGAACCTGATTTGGTCTCCTGCTGTTGTCGCTCATCCACTTCAAGTTTTGATTATATATTATGCATTCTGAGATGCTTTTCTGCTCACCACGGTTGAAAAGAATGCTTATTTGAGTTACTGACCTCCTGTAAGCTCAGACCAGTCTGGTTATTCTCCTCTCATCTCTCTTTCCCTCTGCTCACCAGATGTTTTTTGTTTTATCACACCATTCTGTGGAAACTCTAAAAACTGCTGTGTGTGAAAATCCCAGGAGATCAGCAGTTTCTGAAATACTCAAACCAGCCCTTCTGGCACCAACAACCATGCTACGGTTAAAGTCACAGAAATCAAAATTTTCTTCATTCTGATGTGTGATGTAAACTGAATCTCTTGACCTGTATCTACATGATTATATGCATTGTGCTGCTGCCACACGATTGGCTGATTAGATAACTGCATGAATGAGCAGGTGTTCCTATTAAAGTAACTAGTGAGGGCCGGTGAGCACTGTATTTGCACTATATTTGTCAATCACAAATGAGATAAGAAAAGATTTAGCCAGATTTAGGTTTAGGGGCATAGTTCAGTTAGTATTTACATCAGTGTGGAGTAATCCTGGGAAAACTGTAAATCATGTACAATGTATGTGTAAGTTATACATTTATTTTGTACTACAGTGTTATTGTAGGCTCAATTCTGATCAATAAGGTGTTGAGTAATTTTCTATAAAGGTATGGCTTGGTCAGTAGCACCACCTGCAAGGTTTATATTTATGCCCTTAGTCTAATACGTTATCGTTTCTATAGTAAAACCAGGGATTTGTATGGCAGATACTCCATAAAACATATAAAACATGTAATTGTTGATTGCATCCAGAATGTTCTCCAAAATTCATGCCACTGAAGCCTCTGCTTCCAGGTCAGGGAGCTGTTGATCTAAATCTCACTAGCTAATGAGAGTAAATTGCTGCTTAGCCCCACCCACATGAGAGGTTTGTGCCAAAATGGTAAATGTAAACTTGTGGAGCATAAACAAAAAGTTCTAAAGTGTAAACGAAAACCCTGGAAGCGCATTCATAAACCATGATTAGCAGAAAGGAAGTTTAGAAAACTGCTAACAAAGACTGCTGTTTATTTGAAGAACATTTACATTTTTTGTCACTGAGTTAATTGTTTTCAGTTTCAGAGTGTTTTTCTTCTTTCATTGTATATTTTTGTTTCTTGAAAATTTGCGTTCAATACTTTTTAATTCCATTACTTTAATTCCATTTAATACCATTTAATTCCATAACTAATCAGCTTTGTGGTGGTAACAGTAGCTCTGCTTCATGTTAAGCCACATTACACCGCCCCATCATTGATTATTTTCCTATTTAAAAAGCACACCCCATTGTATTTTTCGCCTTTACATAACCATTAAGCCTTTTGTTAAAAGTCTTGCAAAAATGCCCGAAAAAAGCAGAAAACTGAATGAGAGAGAAACACCCACACAAAAAGTGAGGTCTCTTCCCCTTCTTTCATATGAAGAACAACTCAGGGTCTTGCTTTTGACACTATGCAGTAAAGGCCCTGAGAATCCTGTGATGTATAAGGGAACTCAGTAAGCACTAAGTATTAAACATCCACCATCTTTTTCCTGCACTCAGCCTGATGAGAGAGATTTCAAGTCCTTTGTGATGATAGAGGCTGGATCAGGAAAATGGCGGGCGTACCGTACAAATGAACTGAATAATTTATCAACTAAAGCTGTGATTAGTCTGGCATGAATCGATGGCCTAGTGGCAAACTCGTATGATTACGTCGTACTCACTGAAACCCAAAACTAGCGGTCAGTCACTGTGGAACCAGAGCTTGAAATTAATCTGAAAATAAAAGATATGCTTGTTCAAGTATGTAAGTAAGGACATGCTTGTTATGACGTGCATTAAATTCAGCTGTGAATTTATTTGGTCTTGAGACTGAGCAAGAATGATGCATAGAGAAAAGAGCACAACTGTCAATACCATGAGGATGGCAGAGAGAGAGAGAGAGAGAGAGAGAGAGAGAGAGAGAGAGAGAGAGCTCGAATCAAAGACTGATTAGATCAATATGCATTACTCTGAAGGACCTCTTGGCTCACAGCTTGCTTAAAATAACCAGAATGAATAAATCAAAATAGGGTTGGGAAAAAAAATAATAAAGAGTGAGAAGAATACATGCCAATACTCCTACATGACACACACAAACACACTCACAGTCATCTGGGTGCTCAGGAGCTTTTCAGCCTTTCTCCAGCACTTGACTGCCCTGAGGCCAGAGAGAGAGAGAGAGAGAGAGAGAGAGAGAGAGATCATTTGGATATTCCTATGTTCTTATCCACCAAGCTCTGAGTCTACAAGTGAAACACAGCTGCATTCAAAGGGGGGCAAGTAGGAGCTACTGTGTGTGTGCGTGTATTTTTCCCTTCTTCCTCCCTTGACTCCTCACTCAGCAACATCTTAAAGCATCTTAACCCGGTTAGACATATTGAGAAACTAAATCCAGTTGTGGACTGCAGCGTATTTTACGTATTTTTAGACAAGTTTTATTTCAGCATCGAAAGTGGATGAATTTTATAAAAATCATAACATTGCTATTCATAACTACATAGAGCAGACAGGAGGACATGGCTGATGAAAATCTTAATAAGTTATAGCTAAAGAGCTGATGTTATTTATCATTTTTGGAAGGAGTCTCCAGTGTTCATTTTTGTTCATTTGTTGTAGGCTGATTGGCATTTCCAAATTGTCTGTAGTGTGTGAATATGTGTGCAATTGTGCCCTGCAACCCAATGTGATGGGTTGGCACCCTGTCCAGGGTATCCCCCAACTTGTGCCCAGGTTCCCCCAGGACCCTGTTATTGTTCATGTGAGAAACAATTAATCCACATGTGAAATGTGAACAAAAACAACAGCAAAAACAAATCATGTGAAAATAAATCCTCATGTGAAATTGTGTGAAAATCATGTGTGAAAAATAACTGAATCATGTGTAAAAAAAAAAAAAAAAAAATTGTGAAAATGTGAGAAAAATTAAATATTATAAAATTAATATATATTTTAATAAAATTAAAATAGCAATTAATAAAAATAAATAGAAATAATGAAGTGTCTCAAAACCACATGTGAATCATGTAATTATTCACATGTGAAGTTCGTGTGACTTTTTTTTTTATAAGTAACAGAAAGATACACATAATTAAATAAAAGTAATTAAAGAACACATTTCTGTGGAGTTGTAGGGAAACTAAGAGCCTTTGTGAGTTTGTTGATCTGAGGTGGGTGAAGTATGTGGAATGTGGGAAGGGATTTTAGGGACGACGAGAGCTGTTGACTGAACACACATACCAGTGTAAACCGATGGAATGCTTGAAGGTGATCTTTATAGTGTTCAAGGTGCTTGGGTGTGCCTCTCACCCTCTCAGAACTTAGCATGGGTTATCTTATATCACAGCAAGATATCTCTACACAGCTAATACCTTATATAGTCTCTTCACAGAGCAGTCTGGAATGGGATTGTTACCAAAATCACAGTAACTAAAGAACATAAAGCTGGGTTTAGACTGTGTGATTTCAGCAGGGTTTTTTTTTTTTTTAGATTATTACTTGGAATGCATAAAATCCTGGCCAAATTCTATAACAGACTAAGCAATAATGTTCTCCTTGTCAGATTAAATGATGACGATCCTCTAAAGATAGACCTGTGATTTACATCATCAATCAGAAAATGGGGTTGCTTAAACAGGATCATGCTTCAAGGAGATGTACGACTGTTTATTGTCATGTTTCGTTTACATTTTACCATTATCACTAATGTATTTGTATCTGTCCACTCCTATTGGTTGCTTTTAAAACGAGTGTCATAGCAGCTCTGAGATTTTAACTGAACCTTTCTGACACTTCCAGGACTTTGTTGTCTCCTGGGGCTGGATTCATAAAAATCTTCTTAAGAAAAAAGTTAAGAAAGTTCTTAGGATAAATTCTAAGAACTTCATAAGAATGATCCTACGTGCAATGCTTGAAAAATTCTTAAGAAGTTCTCAAATATTTTCATAAAAATTAAGAACATCTTAATTTTTTTCTTAAGAATAAAATGACAGAAGTGTAATAGCTATAACAAATTTAGTACTGCCAATGATGTATCTATGTATTAATTTATTAATGGATCAGTTTATTATCCTTTTTTATTATCCTCCCGATCATTTATTCAAATGTAACAACATTAACCGACATTAACCATCATTGGAGAATTTACTTGCTAGAAAATGGAAACCAATAAGCCAAGTATGCTATTTTATATAAGTAAACTATTGTAGTAATTATACAGTATTCATCATAGGTTGCAAGTTTTAGAATGGTATAATGTTTAATATTTGCAACAACCCAATAATTAACTTATTTACAATAATTGTTAAGCATGTTCTTTTTGAGAATTTGAAATTTGAAAAGACAAATTTGAAAAGACAATTTTAGTTTTGTCTTAGGAACAATCATACGGGGAAAAAAAAGAACAGTTTTAAGCAGAATTTTTGGGAATACAAAATATTCTTAACTTTTTTTTTCTTAAGTTAGAAAATAAGAAGAAAATGACAGTTAAGAAGAATTTTATTCTTAAGAATGCTTTGTGAATCCGGCCTCTGGTTGCAAGGCACTAAATAATCACATCATGCACTGTAAGATCTTAACTCACAACCAAAGATTTTTTTTTCTGCAACAAAATCTGCAAACTTGCACAGTGTAAACCTGGACCTGGAATTCCCCTCCTAGTCCAAACACTTGATAAATGAACAGGTGAAGAAGTGTTTTCCTTTCCCCCTGAATTCCTCAGAAACACTGAACATTTTCAGATATTTAAGAAGACTCTAGAGGCACGCTCGTTCATGCAAGAACAAAGCCGCTCGTTATCACCTGAACCTTCTTGCAATATACCCTGCAATCCTGAAACATGTTGAGACACACAGTAGGTGCCACAACAGGATGCCACAAGAAACCCTCCCATCTCTTTTCATTTCATCCCGACCGGACTCCATTACAGTCAGCCTGAATCAAACAGCAGCTTCACCTCTCAGAACGTGGAGCAGAGCACAGAGAAAAGATCAAAGCCATAGTGAGCGAGCACAACATGCATGTAAACAGGCTGGTGGGGCCAATAAAATGGGTTAATTGGAAGGAAGTGCACTAGTCCAGTGCCTTTTTAATCCCATCTTTATGAATGCTATCAGAGGTAAGACAAAAGTTGTTCTCAGTTCGCTGTAAACCACTCCTACAGAAATTTCATGCACGCACGCTCCAGGAGAAACAGGATCATGCAAACTCTGTAGTTGCTAATTTAACACCTGGTGATTTTACTGTGCTCTAGCTGTATTATTGGGGTTTGCTGTGAGATGGTAATTGTTTCGCCTGCAAAGCCGCTGGCATCTCGCGTACTTTAGGTGAAATAAATGGCAGCCTCTGGGGAAGTCATGCGGCGAATTTAGCAATTATACGAGACACTCATTTAGGGCTTGGTTCTTTCATAGAAAACAAATGGTTACCTCCTTCTACCCACAGATATTTGACTGCAAATAATTGCTGAAGCTTCTTCTAACAACAGAATCTAAACGAAGTGTTCCTAGGAGGTGTCATTTTTATGCAGTTCAATGCTTTGACAAATTATATTTTTGGTGTTTATCTACCGTCCAATGCGTAGAGAGTACCACCTTATCCACTTTTAAACTACTGAAATGGTATTCTACACCTAAGCCTGCATATTTTAACCGTGAGGTCTGAATAGCAATCACAACCTATTATAATTCCACTAGGTTGGACCCTAACGCCCAATTAAATTAAATTGATCCTTGGACATGGCTTCATTATTTTGCATGAGAAATAGTTAGGAGCCGTGATTCGCAATTCCATTAGTGTCCTAAAATAATGAAAATGAAAAAAAAAAGGGTGGGGTGGATGGGGGGTAACTAATGGACGTCCCACTGGGTTAAAAATATGACTAGGCAGCTCTCTTTGTCTAAACTGAAACAGTAATTTTAGATAATTATCAACCTTTATGATTTGACTGTTGAAAAGTCTTTTCATAACCGTATGGAATTCACATTTTCATAATTTTTTTTAGCAAGCCAAAAAACCCTGAAATGCCACATCCCACCTTGTGACCTGCAAAGTATAGAGTGAACAATTAAACCTAACTGGGATGAAATGGAAAAACAATCCTCTTGATAGATCTATTGCATCTGACAACACCAATGTTGTCTCAGCCAGGACCTCGCAGAAGCTTTACGCTGTGAATAAAATTATCTCAGCATTACATGTGGCAGTGGCAAAGCCTACAAGTGCCAGAAAAGGGACTTGAAACAATGCAATTATCAGGAGAAAACAATAAGCACTGGATTACAATGCACCCTGTAATTTGGCATTTTTAGCCCACTAACATTTCTGATGTATTCATATGAAAACGCTCAGCTCTCCCAGTCCAAGATGATGGTTTCCATGGTAACCACATGAGGACCATGTGCTCAGGGAGTATCTGTTCTTTTTTATCTCTCCCTATATCTTCCTCTCTCTTTCTCCCTAGCCTTCATTCTCTCTTCCCATTTAGTTTATCTAGTCGATCAATGCATAGTTAACAATCCCTCATGCAGCCAACTGCTGAAACAGATTAGCTTAAAGGGATAAGCTCAATATATAGTAGTTTGTTAGATAAGTGCAGTATTCAGTACTTTCTGGAGTACTGTGTGTGTGTTATCCAATCAGCCAGTTGTATGGCAGCACCACAAGGCATACAATCATCCACAAACATATGAAAAGCTTCAGTTAATGTTTACATCAAACATCAGAATGGGGAAAAAATGTGATCTCAGTGCCATTGACTGTTTCATGGTTGTTGGTGTTGGTTTCTGTATTTCAGAAATTGCTGCTCTCCTGGGATTTTTACACACAATAGTCTCTAGAGTTTACACAGTATGGCACCAAAAACAATCCAGTGATGCAGGGAGACACAGCCTGTTGATGAGAAAGGGTAGAGGAGAATGGCCAAATTGGTTCAAGCTGACAGGAAGGTTACAGTAACTCAAATAATCACACTTTACATCCATGTTGAGCAGAAAAGCATCTCAGAATGCGCAATACGTCAAACAAAGAGGCGGATGAACTACAACAGCAGAAGACCAAACTGGGTTCCACTCGTGTCAGTCGAACAAGAACAAGAGACTACAGCTGAAGACTGGAAAAATGTTGCTGGTCTTTTTCCAGTCTTCAATTTTAACATTATGAATATTTAAAAAGCTATCATGGTTCAAGTAAAGTGAATATGTTAAAATGTTCCTCATAGTAAGCTGTAAGAGACTATTACCTTTTATTTTTGTAATTTTATATGGTTAACACTTAAGTCCAGATTAATTAGAAAAACACATTCATATAATTAATAATAAAGGCATATTACAATAAAATGATATGTAGGTACTACATGTGTCCTTGTTATTTCTGGAAGCACTTAATAATGACACTTTAAATGTTGATAATGTTTTTATAATTGTTAATGAATATTACAGTTGATTTATAAGTATACAGTAAACAACTAAATATTATAATGAATAGTCACATTTGTATTGCAACATTACTGTAATCAATGAATTATTTTACAGCTATTACAGCAATGAATTATTTATAGTATTTATAAGGGCTATAAGATTCACATCACTAGATACCAATGGATTGTTTATAGAACGTTATTAGAACTTAATGATGCATTATTAGAGTTTATAAAAATGCTTAGCAACCTATAAAGAATTATAAGCACAGTTATAATGGTGTATAGATATGGAGTTTATATCAGGTGTTGCTAAATATATTTCAGGTGATACAGGTATAGAGAAGGAAATGGATTTACCTTTTATACATTTAGGACCATAACTCCATATTATGTGTGTTCATTGTGTCTCCTCCTGAGTACTGCCCTATTTCTAAGTGTGTCTTCTCTCTCACTGTACATTGTAGTGACAGCATCTTCATATTATATTCATATGCAGCATACTGAATTAATTTGTGTAATTTGTGTGTGCAGCATTTGGAAGCATGGACCAAGACCACACCTAAAACCAAAATGCTGGATCTCATTTTCCATCCCCTCTATCAATATTTCCTGCCAGTATCAACACAAATATCGATTATGCAAGGGACATTCATCATCTTTTATTTATATTTACCATTATAGTAAAACATAGTTAATACATGAAATGAAAGTCTCAGAATGAAACAAAACATAGTGTTCACTTACTTGAGGGTATGATATAGAATCATGTTTTCATTTTATTAGCTGATACCCTTCACATAACCCCCCCAAATCCGAAACTTTGATAAGTACCATATCGCAATCTACTGTCTTGTCTACTGCTCCATCTAAATAACGGTCCTCTCAATGTCCTGCACCCACCACTCACCCATACTAACCAATACAAAGTACAACACATCTGAAAACATGAATAAAATAAAATAAATTTAAAAAACAAAAAAACAAAAGAAAAAAAAAAAACATTATTTTTATTATGTATCTACAGTAGTACTCAAAAGCATCATCATGCCTTAAAGTAAAAAAATTAAAAAAATGGTCTAAATATTGGTCACATAAGTGTGTTTTGAATAGAAGCCTGATTTACCAAACACCCTCACAGAGGTGAAGTAAATTCATTCAAATTACTTAGCTTTCTGTGTGTAGCAGCAGTTATGCTGACATTTTCCCTCTGAAATTGCACACATTTAAGGTTTTGGTAAGTGTGGCCATAAATATACAAAACACTTTTGCTTTGTGAAAATGGTAATGAGTGCATTTTCAAGCTTTTGTGGGAAATATTTGTTTTCAAATGATACTCGGGCATGATGTCTGGGCATTTTATTTCAGTACATCACTAGATGACGGATGAATGACAATCTAAACTCTTTTGTGAATGTCACTTTTTTTTTGGTGGAAAGTCATGTGGAAATCTTTGGCTGTTGGGATTTTCCAAGTGTAAGCTCCACTATACTGATATGACTCACCATCTCATACGATGTTTTGATGCTCACCTCATTACTTACTAAAACCTGTTTTTGCAAAGCAGTATAGTTTTTAGCAAGTTAGTAATACTGTGAGAGAATTACACTTTAGAATACGATTATACGATGAAGATCCTCTAACGATAGACCTGTGACTAAAGAAACTTGCTGTTCTGCTTACATCATCAGTCAGCATTTGTTAGCTTATTAGCTAGTTGCATACCCATAAGCTGTAACTCACTGTCTATATCTTTCCATCTCATGTCCCTTTTTCCCTATCATCATAGAGTAACTGTCACATTCTTTCTTTCTGCTGCCACAATTCAACAAACTGCTCTTCTTTTAATTCCTATGTGTTTCGTTTGCATTTTGCCACTTCCACCATCATATTTCTAGCTGCCCTGTGAGTTTTGCATCATCAGATGAGTCTCGAAGCAGTCGTCACACTCTGAGACTTTAATCAGAAATTTAAGACACTGCCAGACCTTCAGCTATCTTAGGTCACAGTGGCTACAAGTCGGCTGCTGGCAATATCATATTATGCATCTTCTAATGGTTGAGACTAGTTGGGACTGACAATTTCAACTGATGACCAAAGAATTCTCTTACAACGTGCAACCAAAACTGGGCTGAAAATTGTATTGGAAAGCAGACAATGTATTGGGGTAATAGAAAGCTGTAAATAGGGGTTATACTGTAGGTGGGTTCAAGAGAGCTGAGCTCTTCTACCTTTAGTTTATGTGAACAGCAAGCAAAACTGAGCTTTGGAACTGTAGGGAAGTGCAAATCATAGAATGGCATAAATGCAACAACAACAACAACAAGAACAACAACAATAATAATAATAATGATAATAACAATAATAGTGATGTAAACTGGGAATTTGGGCTCTGGCCAGTCAGTTGTACACTATTGTAAAGTGTAAAAACCTTACAAGCTCTATTCAGAGTAGTTCCACGATCACAAAGAGTTCCAAGAAGAAGCTAAGAACACTTAATTGTCCATTGAATCCTTAAATAACCCTTGAAGAACGCTTTGCGTGCACTGAGTAAATTCAGCCCCAGAACAGAATCAGATATATCAAAAAGCTGTTTTAATAATTTTTCCATCATATCAAGTTGCACACACGGTCCTGTTTCCTTGGGGATACTTTATCACCAACTTTTATGTAGCTTAAGAAATGGCATAAAACTTTCCTTAATATCATTACTTCCTGCCGTTGTTGTTTCAAAAGAGGCCTCCAGTGGTGGAGGTTAATCCCTGCAATGCTGATAAACCCTGCTGGTACTAAATCATACTCTTGGTGGGATTTACCTCCTGGTAGAAAAGATTTGTCCCACAATAAGCACAGCTGGGGAGACTTTGGTGGAGTTTTTCTTAGTAAATTTCCAAGAATTATTTGTTTCCAAAAAATGAAAAAAAAAAAACAAAGCCTCATGACAAAAGGTGCTTGGTTCATTCTTACACTTCTCATAGCCCCATTTCTAGGTGCTTGGAAAGTATACATGTGTATGATTATGTAGTGTGTAAATGTATCCCTGAATGATCATCCAACATTGCACTGCACTTTTCCAATGATTTACCCCAGTGTTCAGGCTCTTACAATTACCATACAGATTATTTTAAATAATATAATAGAAGGCTGAAGCTTAGTGTGAAGACCTGGGCAAATTTATGTAGTATAGTAATGTATTCTCATCCATACCTACTATTATTCCCAGACTCTATGTACAGCCCTGATTTGCAAATACTTTCAAAAATCTCCCTTGTCTGTTAAGTTTAGGATTAAAATATATTATCTTGAGACAAATCACTAACTGTTCATAAGCCTTTCTATGGTATGTATTAGTCCTATAGGCCTCTTTTGTATTTTAATGGGGGATTATCCCAAACAGAAGGGTAACCCTGTTTATATTGGGGGAGATGTAGTAGCTTATAAGATTTTATTCTCAAATGTTGCCATTTTCTTTTTCTGTGTGGCAAAAAAAGAATAATTAGGGTATTTCTGCTGAGGAATTGGTATTGGTATCATGTGAGACCATTGATACCAGTGAGACTTCCATTTCAAGTACAGGGTTACTGGTGCAAAGCCAGCTACTGTAGATGCTAAACCTAGCTAGTGCATCAAAATGGTGGAAATATGACAAAAGGCACATCAAATATGGCCTATACGGCCTATATTGCCGTTTTAAGCTAATTAATGAACCATGTGAAAATGCATCTGCATGTATAGGTTTCCATGGGGTACTCTGGTTTCCTCCCCAGTCCAAAGACATGTGTTGTAGGCTGATTGTCATCTCTAAATTGTCCATAGTGTGTAAACATGTGTGCTATTGTGCCCTGAGTCCCCTGGGATAGGCTCCAGGTTCCTCGTGACCCTGTGTAGGATAAGCGGCACAGAAAATGGATGGAAGGATCTGCATATATATCCTTAATTGTATTGTTAGTTGAGTTTGTTAGGGTGGGGTTTCAGAATAAATAAACAGAAGTGTGCTAAACTTGAAAAGTTGAAAACCCATCTAGGTTTATAGATTATATAGATTTCAGTGTTAATTTGTAGCCTTTTCCTGTTCCCTAATGAACTGGTTAAGGATTTCTATAGGGAAATTTATTGGCACCACCATTGAGGTATAATTGAACTTGGGGTGCTATTACCATTTTAATGATGCTTATCTTTAACCCAGACCTCCTAATCTTTTGAAGAATTGATCTGTACTGTGTATTGCATTCCTACGGATCACACAGAACACACTTGCAAGGAATTGCTGTTTTTCTAGTTGTGCAGTTGTTGCAGATTGATGCTTGTTCTAGTGAAGTCCTTGTCTTAACTAGGCTGAAAGTGTTTGTGCTGTTCAGACCTTTTGGATAACAAGGATGTACAAGAGCTTACACATCCCAAACACACCCAACCTAAGCCTTTGCCAGTCATAATCACACACTTTTCCTAACACGGGACCTGATCTTCTAATATCAGTCTCTTTCAGTCTTTTTCTTCAAAAATATGACTTCCACACATCATACAATTTAAGTATGTAAGACGCATCAGTGTGAAATATGGATCTGTTTATGCTCTTTTGCTTGAATCACCTTCAGCATTAATGCACACAGACATCACATAGACTTGTCAATGATGCATACAGTATCTTTAATCCGGGAACATGAATGAAAAACAAAATACTATTTTTGGACATTTATTCCTGAAATATAAATATATTATATTATATTAGTGACAAACAAGGTGAGTTTTAACAGTGATAAATCATTACAAATTATAGTGACACTAAATTAATAGTACAACTGTGGGATTTTAGTAGCTTGCTTGAGTAGCTTGAGCATCCACTGAGAGGAAAACACACTACACAAGAGGCCATTGTACAGCCACACACACAATTTTCATATGTATATATTAACATAACAAATGTTTGTATTAACAGTGCTAATTAAACAGATACAGTGAAATGAAGTGGAGCCTTTTTAACTCTAACTGAAATACATTATAAGTCAAAAGGTTGGACATGACTGCTCATGGAGAGTCTTCATTTTTACTGTTTTCTACTATTTTGAAGGCATTAATACTATGAAATAACAGAAAATGTGCAGTGACAAAAAAAAGTGTTCTTAGGTTTCAAAAAGGTTAAGTAAATATTACAAATGTAAACATATATTTTAATTCACAATTACATTTATACATGGGCACTAACTTCACTATTTGTCTTAGAAATATGTATAATATAATGAAAAATACATATTTAATCTAATATGTCCAAACTTTTGGCTGCTGCTGTACTGTATACACATAGTATCTGCCTATTATAAAAGTACTCATATTTGGCTTTTAATTGCCCAATGCTCAAAACTAAACTGTTCATTTATCATGATTTTATCTTTCAGAATTCATATGTACAGTGTTGTGAAAAAGTATCCCGATCTCAGAATAAATTGTTTCAGAAATAAAAACAAAATCTAAGATAAAACAAAGGCAACCTGATTAAACACAAAATACAGTTTTTAAATGATAGTTATTTATGTAAACAAAAAAAGTTATCCAATAACAACTGGGCCTGTGTGAAAATGTATTTGCCCCCATAGTTATTAATTCCCCAAATCTATGAAACTGTATTCATAATGGGGTTCAGCTGGACTAGACATAACCAGGCCTGATTACTGAAAACCCTGTTCAATCAAATCAACACTTAAATAGAACTTTTTCAACAGCAAGAAGATGGCTAAAAGGTCTTATCTAGTAGCACATTATGCCAAAGTTGAAAGAAATACCAGAAATAATGAGGAAGACAAGGAAAAAACGTGGCACACTAATGAACCTTCCCAGAAGTGGCCAACCTTCCAAAATTCCTCCAAGAGCACAGCAACTCCTCATCCAGGAAGTCACAAAAGAGCCAAGGACAACATCAAAGGACCTACAGGACTCTCTTGCATCAATAAAGGTGACAAACAAGGTGAGTTTTAACAGTGATAAATCATTACAAATTATAGTGACACTAAATGTCCAACATGTATAGTGACACAGTCATGTCCAACATGTTCATGACTCCATTATCAGAAAGACACTGGGAAAAAATTACATCCATGGAAGAGTGGCGAGGTGAAAACCACTGCTAACCCAGAAGAACATTAAGGCTCTGTGGAACTGTTTGAAAGACAGGAGTCCCTTTACATCTGGCATAAACCAAACACCAAATTCCACAGAAAGAACATCATACCTACAGTCAAGCATGGTGGTGGAAGTGTGATGGTGTGGGGGTGCTTTGCTGCTTCAGGGCCTGGGCATCTTGCAATAATGAGGGAAACATGAACTCTGCTCTCTAACAGAATTTTCTCAAGGAGAATTATCAGTCCATAAGTTGAAAGTGAAGTGCAACTGGATTATGCAGCAAGACAATGATCCAGCAATGATCCAAAGCATAGGAGTAAATCCACCTCTGAGTGAGTGGGAGTGGCCTAGTCAAAGTCCTGACTTGAACCAACTGAAATGTTGTGGCAATGTTTAACGGGCAGTTCATGCTCGAAAAGCCTCCAGTGTGGCTGAACTAAAGCAGTTCTGCAAAGAAGAGTGGGCTAAAATTCCACCACGGCACTGTGAAAGACTGATCTCCAGTTATTGCTATTTTTATTGCTATTAAGGTGGCACAACCAGTTTTCAAGTTTAATGGGGCAATTACTTTTTCACATGGGTGATAGGTGTTGGATAACTTTTTTGCTTCAATTAAAAAATAATAATAATAAAAACTGTATTATGTGTTTATTCAGGTTGCCTTTGTTTTATTTATATTTCCTTTGAAGTGATAAAAATATTTAGTATGAGATATACACAAAAACAGAAGAAATGAGGACAGGTAAAATAGATTTTCACAACACTGTAAGTGACATCAAAGTCAATATGACACGGACACAGTGTCACAGTGTCATTGGAACAAGATTATACAGCCAACTAACTAAAAACACTGGCTATAACAATTACTAAAAACTAAATAGAGGACTAAAAGTAGTTTAGTAAAGCACAGTTTCAGAGATCGCACATAGGCCTGTATTTGTAGCATTGACAACATTATCTACTTTACTAATAAGAATAATTAGCTAGTTAGTTAGCTTACTAGTGAGTATGCTAGCATTGATGCACTTGCAACCAAATTGGCAAGTCCAACTACATGAATTTAAACCGATTATTTTATGAAATAAAATTATCATAATTTGAATGGTGGTTTAATGGTTCAATTGCAGAAAAAGTAAAAATATAAGTCTGAATGACATACACGATTAGCCTGTTAGTACAGAGATCACTCTCAATGCTGTGGTAATCTATGTGAGGTCAGAGTTGACTGAGCTGAAATGTCCGTAGGCAGCGAGCCTACACCACACAGGTCACCAAAGAGCAATGAAGCCTTTGGAAGCCAAGCCAATTTATTGTGTTAGCTACATCCCTAGAGCAAGGCTGAGCTAATTGTGTTTTACTGAAGCAAATTTTTAAGACTGAGTGGCAAACCTGGAGCAAGTTCCTGGTTTCAGGGATCACAACTCTCTTCCTTGAGCCACAGAGAGGCAATATAAAATACAATTTATATACAGCAGACAAGAGGGCAATTGTACAGGTTGAGGGCAAAATGGCAGGGCATCAAACCCCAATGGTGTCTATGTGTATGTGTGCCTGGTGGTTACTGTCGTGCTGTACAACCTCCACAACATATATATCTATAGTCCATCTTACAGACATTGCATATAGGCTGTGTAATTAATGGCTGAAGAATGTGTAACTATGATTTGAAATAAAAAATACCCTACTCAATGGCATCTCCAGCAGCAAATCTGTTCATTTTATTTACTGTATTTATGTTTCCAGGTTTGTTCAAAATGACTGAGCAATTGGAAATTGCACAAGTTAAATGTGGGTTCTAAAACTTTTTAATGCATGGTTGCATTTCTGGGGGGCATTCTAGTGGTTAGCATGTTTGTCTTGCACCTCCAGAGTGGTGGGTTCAATTCCTACATCCACCCTGTGTGCGTGGAGTTTGCATGTTCTCCCCATACTTTGGGGGTTTCTTCTGGGTACTCCAGTTTCCTCCCCCAGTCCAAAAACATGCATTGTAGGCTGATTGGAATTTCCAAATTGTTCTGAATGTGTGCAAGTGTGCCCTGCAATGGGTTGGCACCTCATCCAGGGTGTGCCCCAAGTCCCCTGGGATAGGCTCCAGGCTCCCCACAACCCTGTGTATGATAAGCAGTACAGAAAATGGATGGATGGATGGATGAGTTGCATTTCCAGCGGTGATTTATATTGCTGCATTGACATTCATGACTTGAATGACCCAATGGAATTCATGAAGTTTTTCTGCACTCTAGATTTGATTATTGGTTTTCCATTGACTTTGGAACATTAAAAGAGTGATTACACTACAGCTGAACATTCCTTTATTCATTCATTTATTTTCAGTATCCACTTTATCCTGGTCAGGGTGGTGGTGTACATTCATACACTCATATTCAGCAGCAATTCAGAGTAGCCAATGCATTTACTGGCATGTATTTAGACAGTGGGAGGAAACTATAGATACTGGAGCAAACACAGATGTAACCCAATCTCTGGATCAAACCAAGAAGGTATGAAGCAGCAACATTGACCACTGCACCAACATGCTGCCTTTACAGCTCACCATTTTCAGGCAAATGTGGAATTATTATTATTTTTATTTAAATTGCACAAGTTTCATGCCATACATGAAACAAATATGATGTGCAAAAGACTTTATTCTCACTGCTTTCATGTCAAAACGTGACCATAAGCCTTTCAAAGCGAAGCAATATTACACTATTGACTAAGTAAGAATGAGAGGTGAGAGATAACTGTATTCAAACTTAATAAAGTGTTCATTGGTGCGTTATGAAAAGAAAGCAGGCTGGCTGATATACAGCGCTCTTTTCATATAGCCGCTTGCTTGCTTCTTAATGAGTACCACTTCCCTTTGTAAAACAGAGATGATATGAATGGTGATCTTCTCTCCAGCTACCCTGATTATGTATCTTCTTTTGATTCAGGCGGCTCAGCTGCTACTTTAGTACACATTGAAGTCTGGTTTATTGTTACCAGACTACATGAACTTGAAGAGATGGATGTTAGATTATATGTGGAGGATTCATAGGCTTAGCTGTGCATCTGATGCTGTTGTATCATGTGTTACAATAGATCTGTATTCGAAATGATGTGTTCACACATTTTTAGAGAAAATTGTAAAGCACATGTTACTATTATTGAAACATATGTTGCCCACTGCTGGGCCCTTGAACAAGGCCCTCAACGCTTAACTGCTCCGTTGTATAATGAGATAATTGTAAGTTATTCTGGATAAGGATGTCTGTCAAATACCATAAATGTAAGAATTGAGAATTCAATGTTGTTGTGGTATATGATACTATGGTGAAAATCTGAGCACTAAATTCCTGAAATTATTTAGTTATTATGAAAAAGGGGGAAAAATATAAGCAAGGCTAGCTACACTGACTGGTAATCACAACAGTGACAGTATGCAGTATAACCGCACGAGTGCGATATTGCTTTTATACAACAGTTCTATAAACAAGAAATTGATATTGAGTAAGTGATATTTTGGACAACATATGACCAAATGTTCTGTTTATTTTTGCTGGCAGAAATAGATTCCGAAGAAGCCATGCTCACTTTATAACACGGTGGTTAGCTGGCTAGCTAGCTCACATTGATCTGTACATTTGTTAAAGGTGCTTCTGGTAAAATTGTCGTCCCTACTTACTTTTCATTTTCATCTGATGAGCATTCATATTTTAAGTCAAAAGTTCCTGAAAATTATCATTTGCCATGTCCGCTGATGATGGCGGACATCACTGTAGTAATCGTTTTGAACTTGGAAGTGGAGCGGAGTGATACACACAGTGAAATATAGGCACTCTTGGAATGCTTCATGACCAATCAAATTAGTGGACTGGAACTAACTGCTGTATAATATTTTTAAGGGTTGATCTTTGTTTTGCAGAATTTCTAGCAGATAAGAGAACCTTGGGGTAAAAAAAAATTATAATTACACTACAGTACAATTAGCCTTGTATTAGTTGGTGTAGCCCACTGTCTGTGTCATGTTCTGTTGGACGTGTGTGGGTTTTTTCCCCAGCATTGACTGAAAGATTGAAAGTGACAGTGTTTTCCTGGCTTTATCATGCATACATGTGTTTGCACATGCTTCCTTCACAAACGCATGCACCTGCAGTGGAACAAGTCAAGCCTGTGGTTAGAAAAACTACTGTTTTCATGCATAAGACAGAAAGTGTTCCTGGCTCAACTCTGTAGGCATCGCCATCCACCACATGCAACAAATTCCTTCCGCTTTCTACCAGATTAGCTGCAACATCTTCGTTACAGCTTTCTTGAACAGTGCATATGTAATTATTTTTATTTTTATCAGAAGTGAGCTTAGTGTTTCTCAGCTTCATTGAGGCTGCAGAATTAAAAAAGCAGATGGTGTGTTTTTGTTTTTTTTAATAGCCAGGTGCATATATGAGGAAATGGATAACAACACTGAGACGAGTGAAAGCACAGTATTTCATGACAGAGCAAAACTAAAGAGCAAACAGAGCAAAGCCTGGAAAAGAGCTTTAATACAGTAGTCATGACTCAGAAATAAATATCTCGCCATGTCTGAGCAGAAGTGGGAAGTAACTTTGTTACTGTACTTAAGTCTGGTTTTTAATTTTTTTTTTTTGTACTTTATGTGAGTTGTTGTTTCACCTAATACTTTTTTATTCACTTTCTGCTGTTGTGGATGACCCCACGGGAATACCTGAAAGATCTGTATTTCCTCAAAAACAACTTATACCCTAGTCTCACTCTTGCTTCAGTGGATAATATCATGTGGATACTGTAAAATTGTACCAAATAACTGTTACTGTAATTATAAAGACTGTACTGTGGTCATCCCAGGATTGTTATTAAAAATATACTGATATTAAACATCCTTTCAGCACACCTGACTTCATAGTATACAGTTGTAGAAGAGTAATGGTTTATAATCTCACTATTTGCTGTCATTTCAAATGAAACATCTCCATTTTCTACTCAATTTCCAACACTAGTCAAAAGGTGTCTATAGTATTAGCATTAGCACGTGTAGATCTAAACCAACTTAAACTTTAACACGACAAAAATGTTCCCAGTTTTGTAACCAATCAGCTTCTACATACACTTTTTTTTGTATTATGACAGACAGCTAATTACCATTCCGCTAGTTTGAAACAGAGTTATCATCATGCTAGCTAACATTTGAGAAATTAGGAATAAAGCTGTTGTTTGTTAGCATGGTGAAAGCTAGCTTTTAATATGTAGCTAGTTTGTATCCTCAGTTATCATCATGCTATCTATCATTTGAGAAATAAGGAATAAAGTTGAGTGTCAGTTGAGGCAGACATGTTTTTCTTTTGTGAATGTTTATACTTTTCTAATTTCACCTGTGTGAAGAACTTGACATTTTTACCAGAGGATTCATTTAGATGTGTAGCTGCACTATTTGAGTAAAGTATACTTTTCCCACCTCTTTTTTTGAGGAAGTGAATGTTAAACAAGGCAGTACATACTAAACTCAAAAGGTAAAATATAGGCTTAGGTGTAAATTTATACTTGATTATAACGAGGCATTATATTTATTTCAAACTTTTTTTTAAAAAAAAGAAGCCTTAAAGTTGTTCAGAGCTCAAAGACGCCTATAGACTATTTTGCATTCAGTTTCAATATGATACAATATATGCGAGTTGCTATCTTATGTAGAAATATGCAGGTTTAATTAAAATCTCTGGCAGACTCCACACTTAGACTTCGTCAGTGTTAGCCAAGCTGATATGAACGTACAACTCGCTAGTAGAACTAATCACTCCCAAAAAGCTTCAGTTCATCAACGTGGAAAATTGACTGCTGTAGGTGACTACTTCAAAATGAAACAGTGCAAAGTGTGTCAGAAAGCGTCCTTTGGATTTTTTTTTTTCTTCACTGTGTTTCAAGTGGTATTTTGGTGATAGTATGAGTGAACACTTATTTTGCTGCTGAAAAGCTATATGAATGTTTCATTAACAAAAGATTAGTTTTACAAATCGTGTAATGATGTAAAACACACATCTCCAATTATAATTCTAGTAACACGTCTCCAGATATCTGACCGATCACAGATTATACAGTAAATGTGTCATTCAGTTCATATACATATGCAAATGTACTAAGTGAGTCATTGGGTTAATATTTTAAAATGAGAAATGTTCTGAATGGACATGCCTCAAAGTCCAATAAACAGAAATATGAGAATCTGTATGTCTGTATTGAAGTAATTAATGGAAAGCACCACACACACATTAGATGTGTTTATATTGAAATTGACACGTTTTTACAAAAAAATGCAGATTACAGTCTTAACTTTTTAGATGATGTTGTATTTTTGTTTCTTTTTGCTGTGCTGGACTCACATTGGACATTGATTATGCAGTTAAAATGGAGGAAAAAATGTCAAGTTGCTCATACATGAGGGTTAATTGTTAGGTTTCGTTGAGAGCACTAAAATATAAAATGGCAAAAACTTCTTTCCTCACTCTTGTTTAAAAAAAAAAAAAATTTAGTTAAACTCAGTGTCAAAAACTTTTTAGGGATGTAACCGAATAGGAATGCAATTTTTCAGATTAAACCGATAATGTGTTTTAAATGGATAGGTAGATGCACTATTTTGTTTTTTGTTGTTGCTGTTGTTTTTTTGTTTTTTTTAGAAAGCTTGCCAGAAACTTCATTGTGTATTAAGACTGGGAACAAAAACATCACTCAAGCAGGTAACGTCTTGGTCAGGGTTGTGGAAGTTTAAATGAGGCTACTGGCTTGTTTATATTTTGGGAAATAGTACTGACGAAATTTTTGAAACTGATAAAATCGAACCGATGAAACATAGCTGTTAGGTGGAAACAAAAATACCAACTGCACGAAAAGGATAAAACAAAACATTCCCTCACATTTTTGAGGAACTGTCAGAATTAGAATTCACAGACTATGATGACATTTCTATCACTATTTTTTGTTTGTTTGTTTTTACATAGTGGTAGGGTTCATATTTACTGTAAATTTAAAAAAAAAAAAAAAAAAGCAGTGTATGGTGTATCGATTTTAAGTCACATCCAATTCAGGTTTAAATCCAAATAGAGATCCATCCATCCCCTTATTCTACAGGATTGTGGAGAGCCTGGAGCCTATCCTAAGGGACTCAGGGCACAAGGCAGGGACACCCTGGATGGGGTGCCAACCCATCACAAGCCACAATCGTGCATGCACACTCACACACCCATTCACACACTACAGACAATTTAGAGATGGCAATCAGCCTACAACGCATGTCTGTGGTCTGGTGGAGGAACCAGAGTACCCGGAGGAAACCCCTGAAGCATGTGGAGAACATGCAAACTCCAGACACACAGGGTGAGGGTAGGATTCAAACCCTGGAGGTGCGAGGCAAACGTGCTAACCATTAAGCCACTGTGACCCCAACACCCCCCAAACAGTGTTACAGATACAAATAGTGGTGTCGATGCTTTACATCCCTATAATTTTGCACACAAATGTGCAGAATATGATGCAACTATACAACTAAATCAAGTTGTGCTGAGTTACAGTAGTGACATGTTAAAAAAAAAAAAAAAAAAAATCAATTCATTTATTTTCACAGGTTCATGGCTTTTTTTTTATCACATAATCTTCGACTGATGTATTTACCTGAATTTTCAGGACATTACATGTACATGAAATGCAATTGTACATGATTTTTCACATATTACATACAACTACATGTGATTTCTTTTTCTCGAAATAGTGGCTAGCCAGTGCTGTTTTGAAGTCTTAAATAAAGGTCAGAATTAACATTTTAAAGTGAGTTGAGGAAATGGTGCTGGATATGTGTCCCAGTCCTGACTGAACCCATGTATGTGTAGTATTTCGGGTTAAAGGTGACTCATACTTGCGATTTTCAGCCACCTCTGTTCCTCTTTTCCCTGTGCTATAAATAATTCACTAATTCACTATCATCTTTTTTTTTTTTTTGAAATCCAGTTTCCACATACTTGCAGTGTTATCACCATGCACAGCTCATTCATAATTTCAGCTCACCTGTCAGGGAGCTATGAGCCTGGAGCATTGCTGCATCATAAATTTAATGTCACCCACTGTCTGTGACACATTCAACCTCGGCCCAGTCCCAGAGGTCTCTCTCTCTCTCTCTCTCTCTCTCTCTCTCTGTGTGTGTGTGTCCTTCCTTCCCCATATAGAGCCCTAGGTCCTGCTGAACTGTCTGTGGCAGTTTATTATTTCTCTTTTGATTTATTATTTCTCATGGGTTCCAATGAGGTTTTATAATAGGCAAACTGAGCCTAGTTCTTGCCATAATTACATATTTATCAGCTTTTCATTTTTAAAGCTTTATGACTTGGACTGAGTAGATCATATTTAAACCAAAAAAAAAAAAAAAAAAAAAAAAAAAACACAACACAACACACACAACAATTAAAGCCTTTCACACAGAAGTTATTGTAAAACATATCAGAATTTTTAGATGGTTTTAGGAATCAAATATGGCATGCAAATTCAAATGAATTTTCTAACAAAAGTCACATATTAATAAGTTTTTGAAGTGAGCAGCCATCAAGTAAAAGTAAAATTGTGTAATGACATTGCTGCTGAAAAATACATGCATGATAAGTACTTGTATAAATGTGTATATTTATTGATGAACATATTAGATTTAAAATATTACTATGATGCCAGTAAATATTGTATATGTTACAGCCCAGTCTAGGTTAGGCTGCACAGAGTAACCAGCTAAGGATTCAATGGAATTGACCTTTAAAAATGAGGGAGCCAGGAATAACACAACCAGTTTTGTGTTAAAAAGTTGTGGTATATTGTAAAACACAGTTATAGATATACAACTATACAAAGAGCCAACCACCAGACATACCTTCAGGGTGGGCCAAGGCCAAAATAATAAACAAATGGATTCTATTGTTAGGCAGCAAGCTTACCTAAAAGGAAAGTAACAAAGAGAAGACAAATACTTCCCTAACTACCTAAGCCAAAAACAGAGTCAAAAGGACCCTCTCCAAAAAGAAATGGCAGCCACAACCCTACTGCCAGTGAACCAAGTGAACATATATACAATGGTGAATAGAATGCACAGAAACAGGTACAGAGACAGGGACAACCAAAGGCAAAGGCAAAGGCAAAGGCAAAGGCAAAAACCAGAACAGCAGTCAGAATATAGCATAAAGCAGCACAACCAAACACACTCTCTAAGCCACCAACACACATGTAACCACCTCCAACATCACACACCATTCTCACTCCTCTTCCTCTTTAAATATGGCCGCCATTTAGTGATGTCATCCTGGGAGGCTGGAGCAAGACAGGCTAGGGCAGGCTGGAAACTCTGGGAGGGAGTTTGGACCTGCACACAAAATATGGCACAGCACACAAAAAAAACTTCCCATCCCAAAGATAGTGGGTTGTAACATATATGTATTACAAAAGGTGAGGTACACTGATGCTCAAGAACGCAACACGAAACAATAAGGATTTTTATGATTCCTCTTTTAATTTTTTTTAATTATTCACATTTTGCAGTTTCTGAAAGGTGAATGTAAACCTATGACCACAAGTGTACAGTGCTGTGAAAAAGTATTTTTTCTGTTTTCTTCTGTTTTTGTGTATATCTCATATTAAATAAGTTTAGATCTTCAAACGAAATACAACATACAACAAAGGCAACCTGAATAAACACACAATAAAGTTTGTTTTTTTTTTTTTTTATTAAAGCAAAAAAAAAAAAAGTAAGTCAACATCTATCACCCATGTGAAAAACTAATTGCCCCCTTAAACTTAAAATCTGGTTGTGCCACCTTTAGCAGCAATAACTGCAATCAAACGTTTCTGATAACTGGAGATCAGTCTTTCACAGCACTGTGGTGGAATTTTGGCCCACTCTTCTTTGCAGAACTGCTTTAGTTCAGCCACACTGGAAGGTTTTCGAGCATGAACTGTCCGTTTAAGGTCCTGCCACGGCATCTCAATTGGTTCTAGTCAGGACTTTAACTAGGCCACTCCTAAATCTTTAAAGTTTTTCCTTTTTTTTTTTTTTTTGTTGAGCCATTCAGGGGTGGACTTACTCCTGTGCTTTGGATCATTGTCTTGCTGCATAATTCAGTTGCACTTGAGTTTCAGCTTATGGACTGAAGACCGGACATTCTCCTTTAGGATTTTCTGGTAGAGAGAATTCATGTTTCCCCCAATTATTGCAAGATGCCCAGGCCCTGAAGCAGCAAAGCATCCCCACACCATCACACTTCTACCACCATGCTTCTCTGTAGGTTTGATGTTCTTTTTGTGGAATTATGTGTTTGGTTTACGCCAGATGTAACGGGACCCCAGTCTTCCAAACAGTTCCACTTTCAACTCAACAGTCCACAGAACATTCTCCCAAAAGGTTTGAGAATCATCAAGGTGTGTTTTGGCAAAATTCAGACAAAACTTAATGTTCTTCTGGCTTAGCAGTGGTTTTCACCTCACCACTCTTCCATGGATGCCATTTTTGCCCAGTGTCTTTCTGATAGTGGAGTCATGA
>JANDJT010000114.1:14945957-14979263 GCA_024331685.1 Stegophilus panzeri | reverse complement strand
TATATATATATCTTGTAGTAGTGGGTTAAATAGACCAATAGTAAATTTAGATATTGCTCACAAAATCCTTATTGTCCATTAAAGAGGAAGGGTGATATCAGGTTCAAAAAAAAAAAAAAAAGAAAAAAGACAAAAAAGATGACATTAAAGAACATGGGTAAGTGGTTTCTCTGCAATAAACTGTTGCCTACTTCATGATATTTTGATGCAGCAAATGAAACCACATGATTATGGGCCTTTCAAAAGTATTAGTGAATACACTGAAATTAGATTGAATGTATCTGAGCCATGGAAGAAAAGAGGAGGAGGGGGAGGAAAGAGAGGTAAACAAAACAGCAGCATTTTTACAGGGCAAAGCAATTAGACGTTGCTGGGGCAACGACGGTGGATGTGACCTCATCAGGCCACATCTCGTCCTCCCTCTAGCAAAATGGAGATGGTGGAGGCAAGACCTATGAAATTAAAAGGCAACCTTCAAAGCCCAGTCTCATATTAATTTTCCTGTGTCCTCAACCCAAACATTTCAGCCTTGTTAGGGGAGAGGCTGTATACCGCCTTTGACATTTTTGCTGGAGATCAAAACTTGACATTCTTGCTGTGGAGTTACCATTTATTGCAAGCATGTCACATAGTAATGTACTTATTAAAGACCCCAGGAAATGGTTTGAGATTTGATTTGATTTTTTACATTGATTATTTCCTTTCTGGTACAGGAAGTCAGAGTGATGTGTTGACATGCTTGACTGATTCACACAACAGCCAATAGCGTTCGACATATGACATCCCAGTGAAACTAAACAAATGTGACAATAGCGAAATCAAAGAACATTGGAGAGTTTAACAAAAGCCTTTAAAAAAAAAACTCGGGAGGATTTCTCATCATGCCTTCACCCACACTTGGTAACTTTACCCACACTTGATAACATCCTAGACAATGAGATGCCATGCATTTTTGGAGTTATGGCTTAGAATCAAGGTGGACAAGCTGTACTGATGGTGACAGAGAGCTGCAGGGTCATCACCAGGAGACATCTGACCTGTCTGAATGGTTGGCTTATAGCTAAAGAGTTAGGTTTAGTTCAATATTATGCTATTTATGCTATTTACAATGATATTACTCTTATTGATGGAAAAGTTCTGACTTGCCTCTTGCTCTGAGGTAGCAAGACATTCTGGTATTAAACAGCCCCATGTTGGTAAAACACTGTTTTAAAAAGTTCCTATCATATAACTGTGAACTTGCGCAAATTCCAGTTCTAGTTCTTCAAAACTCTAACCAGCTCCAGCTATTTTTTCACAACCAGTGGATAGGTGGAAAATGGAATAGTGGGCAGGAAGACGCACATGCACCAATGAACCATGTTTGCTGCTAACAAGCTACAATTGTACAGCAAGACACATCCCTGGGGATGGGACATATGCATTCTAGAGAGCATTTAATTGGAATAAGACAAGACTAGCATAGGAGGAATCACCAAAAATGTTAACTGTTTTCCCAGAAGTACTTCCAAAACAATTTTTGGTATTTTTGTTCTAGATATACTGTCATATTGGTGTCCATAACACGAAGGGACAAGAAGCTTTGAAATACCAATTTTTATTTCAAGAGCAAGCATTTATACCAAAGTGTAACCTTGTCTTTTTGAGAAACCTTGGAAGTCTTGGAAGTATATTTCTCTCTAGGAATCTGGTTATTGTGTTAACTTGGTAGTAAAATACTGATCATTTCAAACATCTTGTCCTGAATTGCTTGAGTTGAAATTGAATCTTGCCTAATTCTTTTCCAGCTTTAATGCATTTGATGAACCATTGATTACTTGGACATAAATGTCAGTTTCTAAACATGTTGATAGTGTATGCACCAGTGACACTGATCAGCAAAGAGGCCAATTAATGCATTATAAAGAGAACATTATCTGATTGACCCCATTCTTAGATCTTCACTTCACTTGGATGCACATTTAGTTAATGAATTAATCTGCTTTGAAGGTAGCTACTGTATGTTGGCTTGTTTTTTTGCTTTGTTTTTTTTTTTTTGGAAAATCTCACCATATATAGACCTGTGGAAAGTTACTACACCACTAACCATGTACTTTTGAAGCATAAGCCAAAGGAGTCTCCTGCATTTGAGTGATCTTTCTGGTTTGGTTAAAATAAAACTGAGGCCTAAGGTGAAAACCGCCCCCCCCCCCCCCCCCTATAATGGCTGTGTGAAGTGTTGGTCTTTATTTGTACTAAGGGTTGATCCTGACTAGGGAAAAGGTGCAGGTCTGTAAAATTGAAAGAAGAAACACATCAAAGAGGGGTAATGAACCTTGTCCAATCCCAGCCTAACCGAGAGGCTCTGGGGGACACGCGATGGGGGAGAATTCTGATGAAGCTGTTTTCCTCACCAGCGTAATGGGCAGTGTGTGTGCGTGTGTGTGTGTGTGTGTGTGTGTGTGTGTGTTTATACATGCGTAGGAGTATGCGAGGCATGCAAGGAGTGGCGGCGTAGGTGGAGTGCCTTCCAAACCTCTGATGGCTCTAAACAATCCAAAGCTTCTGTTAGAAAACTTTGCAATCCAAGACTTACAAATGGGAACAACGGGCACTCGAGGTATAGTAATCCTAGCAGGTAGCCCATGTACACCTCATTAAGCTCTGAGATCCTGGAGGATTCATCGACATCTGGGAATGGCTTAACTAGCCTCAACACTAGACGTCTCCAACCCAAATGGAACCATGAAGCCTGGTTCCCAAGCTATGTTGTTTCTAATGATGCAGATCTCTCCAGGAAGGCTTTCAAAATGGTTCTTGTACTATTTATGGTTCATAAATCACTTATGTAATAATTTTATTTTGCACCGATAC
This sequence comes from Stegophilus panzeri, assembly GCA_024331685.1. Lineage (NCBI taxonomy): Eukaryota > Metazoa > Chordata > Actinopteri > Siluriformes > Trichomycteridae > Stegophilus > Stegophilus panzeri. Next base: position 14,976,410 of record JANDJT010000114.1, on the reverse strand, counting down.
TGTACAAAGTAAGTAAGCTTTCAATTGACTGGGCTGAATGGCGGCAACAGTTAATGGTGAACCAATAACAGTTCATTTATGACTATAAATAAGACAATTCGAAGAGGTTACATATGTTTTGTTTCAAAGTGAGCTTCACGTTAACAGTTTTGGCTGGAGCCATGGCTCTGAACAATGAGATACATCCATTTTGTATAGAGATTGTTCAGGCCTGTAAAATACTTTGGTGTATCTGTATCTTGACCAAGGTCCACCAGTTGATGACCACTGATATGAAGGAAGTAGAGTCAAGGGACTTTAAAATGACGAAACTGCAATGAGATTGAGCCAGTTCATTAAGTGTCTATCAGATTATTCAAGCCTGTCACAAAAATGATGTACGACCAAATCTCCTTTAAGAGAAAACAAACCAAAACAAAACAAAACTGGTATCTCCTTTAGTTGTGCATTGTGTGGCACACCATCTGTTCTATTTCTGGTAAGGGTGTTTACACCTTCTTAGGATAGTGTGTGTGTTGGGGGGGTGGGGGGTAGGGTTGCAATTGGGCTGAAGAGAACATTGGCTCTCTTGTGATTTAAAGAACTAAATGGACGGTGCCTGTAGCTGGATGTTTCAGCCTGTCCTCATTATCCAAGAAGATCCGCGTAGCATCCATGAAGAACATCAAACACCAACATAGCAGCTTTTCAGTGAACATGAATAACAAAGGTAATACGGGATTTGGCTTCCAAGAGATTGTCTCGGATGAAGTGAGCGAGTATATGCTCGGCAAATCATCCGGCACAGTTGAAGGAACAGGATTAAAAGAGATGTCTGATCTGTTCATCTCACTCCATAATGTTTGATACATGAGTCTAGTCCATCTTAACATCTGTGGTATATTATATAGTATGTTGATAAGTTTTCAAATGAAAAATTGACTCTGTTAATGCTGTGTTTCATTTTTTTCTTTATAGTTTTTTCTTTATATTTTTTTGTTTATAGTTGCTATAACATCATAAGTGATAACAGGAATTTGTCGGAAGGACATTCCATGACGTTAAGTGTAACTATAAATGGTTAAAATGCATGACGCATCATTAATTCATAAATTAAAATTTGTAATCTTTGGCATCACTGTGGTATGGGAGCAGTATAATACTTTGTACTGTTATGGCAATACAATCCACTTCAGCCACTGTTGTGTTGTATTCATTACATATCACAGCCGCCTTCTGAAACTGTGAACATGCAGAATCAGTACTTAGAGCTAATGCAGAACAACAGAAAGCCTTATAATATGACTAATGTATGGAGCTGCTTAGATAATCCACCAAACAATAGGTGCTCTTCAGGCCTAATTGCTTTCCGTTCACGTGATTGCTAGGTCTTTGCTCACGAAAAGGTTCCCGACTGGTTTCCCCAAGACAAGCTTTCTTTTTGTATTTATTACTATAGGCCAGTTTTTGAAGGTTCATTCCTAGTAGTTTGGCAAAATATCTGAGAAATACTTTTGCCTCACTTTGCCATGATAATACGAAGCTTCAGGGTTTGGGGTTAGATAGTAACAAGGATATGCGTGAACAAAGAAGCTGAGAGTACATTCCATCCTGTCGAACATGTCCTGACCTGTCATCAGGAAGGGTTTTTTTTTTTTTTTTCCAGATAAAAGAGAATTTTTCTCTTATCTTAATGTGCTTTAGTTCTTTCAGTGTCTCCATTTCAACTTTGGGGATGATGATGTTTCTAAAAGTCAAAAAGTTCAGGTTTTAGAAATAGTGTAGTCTACAGTCTTAACTTACTAAATTTTAGGCAAAACTCCTAAAAAGTACTTCTTGCAGAAAGTGATGTGATGTTAAGCTTCATTCTTCATCTCAAGTACAAGCGGTGCTCGCTTAGTGGGTAAAGGCTTGTCTTCTGTTTTTCCCCCTTGACACAAAATAGATGTTATAGAATCCTGCTGATGTAGCTGCACCAGCCATTTTGTGTATTATGACAGAAGAATGCTATTATCATCAGACAAGCTATACAGTATGCATATTTTTTCTCCTTTTAAGTGATCCTTGGACACTTGTATCATTACTTTCCTTTGGTACTAGCTTTTTCCCCCTCGTAATTACCCCCCTCCTTATCGCTCAGTAGCCCTCAAATTGTCGCCTCCCAATCATAAATCAAGCCTTGCCATTCATCTCAACCAAACAATTAACGACAGTCAGTTCTAATTAAGGCTTCACAAAAAGCGGGGCAGACAGAATGCAGGAAACCAACCCACCCTTTTTACGTGAGCATCAGGAGTCAGTGAGTGTATGGGGCTGCATCAACTCTCACTTTGCAGATTATCAGGTCTCTTTTGCTTTCTTTAATTTGTCAAGATTGTATGATAAAAATGAGCTCTTTGCTTTGGGAGCTCTGATGGCTTATTCCCAGTATTTGTACCAGTGATGTCTAAAATTGTCTTCTTATAATGTGTTAAGAAAAAACAGAAGAGTTTGGGCATCGTACAATGGCATCAAGAGGCATTTGTATGGCTAAATGAGCTACCATAATAAATGCATATTAAAAACAACAACAACAACAATAATAATAATAATAATAATAATAATAATAATAATAATAATAATAATGTAGACAAAATGTGTAACAAAAATAATATAGAAAATAATAATATAGAAATAATTTTTTAAAAATCCACATCTTTCTTGAGTCTGATGTTTGTACCATATGATACCAAATTATGATCTGTGAAATAAAGGGCACCTTGCTTCAAGATGACTGCCATGTAACTCTGTACATACTTTTGTAAATTTTTGCAGGTAACAGTCTGTCATACAGTGTCAGAAACCAATTTGGTTTAAGGCAAGTGTGGGGCTTTTTATACATGCACTTCACATTATGTTAAACTGTTAGCTGTACAGTGCCTTGCATAAGTACCCCCTACCCCATTAAACTTTTACACTTTTTGCAATGCTACAACTAGGAACTGAAATGGAATTACTTATTGACTTATTATTACTAATTATAAATACACCTTTTTCTGGAAGACCCCAGAATTTGTTAGAGAACATACAATACCTAAATAAACAGCATTATGAAAACCAAGGTGCTATTGCAATATGTAACTTTAATCATCATGTGGAGCACCATTAAATATGTTATTAAAAAGCTGAAATAATATGGCACAACCATGACTCTGCCTAGAGATCATCCACCAAAAGTTATGAACATGTAAGGATGGCATTAATCAGTGAAGCAACCAAGTGGCAGAGAGTAGCTCTCATCACAATGCTACCACCACCACACTTCACTGTGGGGATGGTGCAAGCTACTGTAAGTTTCCCTTGTTCGTTTTTTTAAGCCTGTGCAGAAACAAACAAGAAGATACAATCTTGGATGATTGACTACATTTGGTATAATAGGAAAATTGTGTATATCTCATTTTAGTTGAGGAATTATGTAAAAATGTTTTATTACACTTATCATTGAGAGCAAGGTTACATTAGATATATGCTCATGATATGCCGTATATCTCAATTCACACAAATTTCTATACACTTCTAATTTAGAAGTGAACCATAGATTCTTGTTTAAATCTTCTACATAATGATGGATTAGTGACATAAAAAAAAAAAAATCTTGATCTTTCTACACTATGTGAGTCCAGACATACAGGTCTCAGGAGGCCTTTCAACACTTCACCCGGTTGCGTTTTCTTTTTCCAAAGGCATGCCTTTGATTTATGAGTTTAATAACATACAGAAGCAGTAATCCAGAACTAATTCCAAATTAGCCATCTAATACTAGTGCCTATATTACCAGAAGGTGGTCCATGCTCAGTGTGATGTAATTATTTTTGAAGGTGGACAAGCACCACTTTTTGTGTGTGTATGCATATGGCTGTGAGAGAGAGATGTTCCATATTCTGGCTTCCTTTTATGATTATGACCCTCTGAGATATAGATATAAAATTAACAGTTCATTAGCGCTTATGTCTATAATAATCTCCATGAGAAATCATTATTAAGGCCAGGGAAGCTCACAGCAGGTATGGGACTTGGCACTGCAATTTGCCATATTGTAAATTTATAGACTGAAAAGTCTGGGCTCAGCTAAAAAACATTCGATCATGGCATTCTGGAATTATTACACATGTCTTTGATCTGATTTTCAAAAACATTACAGCAACTGAACTTTTTTGTTGTTGTTATTTTAGGAAGCTTATCCTTGTAGTAAAAAACATAAAAGAGAGAACAGAAACATAAAAGTCTGGGCAATCAATTCACATTATATCCCTCAGGCCAAAACAGCTGAGTAGTGAGGTAGATCATTTACTGTTTAAAAGCAAAAACAATTCCAAATCAGTACATTTCTTTTGGTCGGATCTCTGTTAATTGGCTAAGTGGGGAAAATTATAAATGTTAATTTCATATTTAACATTATATCTGGTCACTACCAATTACCACTATGGCCTTTTTTGCTGTCCGCTGGTGGGCATTTCTATGACATTTGGTGATGTCCAGTTGAAAGTCTTTCTCCTCATAAAATCCTCACTTGATTGGCTAAACACAACATGCTGGCCACATTCCTTTGCATAACGATGGGTTTAGCTGACCTTTTGCCACCCTTCAAGTTGCAAAAGGACATGGACCCTTAGAAAGTAAAAAGGTTACTCTAAATGATTCTTCATTCTGTCCTTTAGATTCTATGTAGAGCCCTACAACAAAAGGAATCCTTTCACAAAAGGTTTGCCTTTAGAAAGCTAGAACCATCAACCATCCAAAGACCACCCAATAAAACCATTTTTCTATTGGTGCATTAGAAATTCAATATATTCCATCTGAATATTGGTAAGGCAATTTTAAATTGAAGACATTATAAAATGTCTTCAATCCTGTTTTCAGGCTACTGTCGATATGGAGTTTTGCATGTTCTTTCATGGGTTTCCTCTGGGTTATCCAGTTTCCTTCCGCCTCCCAAAAAATATCCCATTAGTGAATTATGCTAAATTATGCTAATTTGCCCTAAATTGTGTGTGAGGTAGAGTTATCCAGGGTGTATTTCTGTGTATGTCCATAGGCTCTGAATCCATGGCAACTCTTACCGAGATAAAGCCCTCGCTGAAATGAAAGAATGAATTATTCAATAAAATGTGTTGCTGCGTAAATCAAGGGCAGTTAATTCTCAGACTAGCACACATGCTCGGACATTCAGTATCTCAGCATTCCAGAGCTTGGAGTGACATTTTATACCAGAAAATTGAGGAACTACTGTACCTTTGGAACTTTAAACACAATTGGTTGATTTCACTGTAACTAACCATTATATTGTCATTCCTTGGCTGTGTAAGACCTTCTGTAACATCCAAGTCTAACAACTGGCGAGCTTAGTTGTATTAATCCATTTCACCATTTTTAGAAATGGGACTATTTGTAGATTAAACAGAACATGTCTGATGGTTCAGTTAAATAAAAATGAACTACAAAGTGCAAACAAGTATTTTTCTCAGAAATTCTTTGAAGGTCTAAAAGATCTTGATGTTGAAGTCAGCTCCCACATTTTAATATAACCACTGGGAAATATTTAAAAAAAAATATTAAATAATAATAGTTGTGAGAGGCTGAAAACCCTGGTAGCCTGGAACAAAGCTGTATTTTAAAATACACTGTGGCATGATTTGAAATTCATAACTTCCGTTTTTAATATAGCAATTTGTCGAATAGTAACCATTTCAGGACAAATGTAAATTTTTTAAAAATTAATTTACAGTAGAAAACCTGGGAAAATAGTAATCTGAGGTGACAGGCTTCCTGATAATTCATTCTTTTATATACTCTCAGATAGACATTAGTAGGAATAGGAATAGAAAGTTGGGGTGTTATGATGTGGCCCTACACTGATTATTTTCCTATAACAATGTTACGCCACGGCAAACTCGCGGCTGCAGTTCTCAGCATATAGTGCCGCCTACAAACATGGCGGACGAGGACTACACTTCCCAGCCATGCCCGCGCTCGAGTTCGCTGGAGTATTGAGTACAAACACCTGTCTAAGTTATAAAAGGGCCTCGTTAACTTCAGCTTCTCGCGAAGTAAATGCTCAGCAGCCTCGTCTCTGTCGTCTACCAAGCCATAGTTTTCGTATCCGCTAACCTGGTTTAGATATTCGCTTTGTTTGTTGACTACGATTCTGCCTAACCCTAGCATTACCTGTTTGCCCGATCGCCTGACCTTGATTTCCTTCCGTACTTCGTCTTTCGTCTGCCCCACGCATTCTAGACTGCTTGTCTGCGCTTGTCTCCCCCAAGGATTCGTAACAGATTACTTCGCCTACTATGGAGGAAGCAGACACCCCGGAGTGGCAACGCTACAACCTGGACCAAAACCGCGAATTAGCTGTGCAGCAGGACCAGATATCACAGTTATGCACGGAGGTTTCACATTTGAACGCGTCCACATTTCCAACCGCGACGCCCTCTGCTCCAACTATGTATCCACCGCCGGCCGCCTCAATGTATGTCCAGCCAGCGCCAGCTGCACACATTCCGACCACGCCGGCTGCACACATTCCGGCCACGCCGGCTGCGCACATTTCCGCTGTGCCGGCTGCGCACAATCCGCCTCTGCCTATACCGGAGAGATATGCTGGGGAGCTGGAAGGATCGAAGGGCTTCCTGCTACAATGCGCGCTGTTTTTTGCGAGCCACCCGGACATGCCGGAGGTCTGTAAGCTGACCCACTTCATGGAATTGCTCACCAGACGAGCCCTGGCATGGGCTACGGCAGAGTGGGAGTGAGGAGGCGATGTCAGACCCTCGCTAGCGGACCTCCTTGCCCGTTTCCAGCACGCCTTTGACCATTCTCCCGATGGCTGGGAGACTGGCTGAGAACTCATGCATATCAGACAAGGCTCACGTGATGCGAGGGAATACGCCCTGGAATTCCGCACCATCGCTGCCCGGAGCAGATGGAATGAGCCGACATTCAAAACCACGTTCCGTCAGGAGCTAAACCCTGAGTTAGTACAAGAGTTAGCCTGTCGGGGTGAGCAGCTAACCTTCCATGACCTCGCTGACCTAGCAATATGGCTGGACCATCTACGCTGTACTAACCGCCCTGCACTGTGTAGTCCACTGCCACCAGAGCCGGTCCTGCCAGCCGAACCCATGCAGCTCGGGCGTGCTCGGACCCGCGAGGAGGAGAGGGAGAGAAGACGTCGCGAGTCACGGTGCTTTTATTGCGGCAAGGGCACCCACGTCATTCGTCAGTGCCCCCATAGGAGGCCTCGAGCGACTGAGAGGAGCACGGACAGCCAACCTCGTCACTATTGGGTGAGTCATAATCAGTCACACTCTTCTCATGTATTTGCTTTACCTATTGTGCTAGAGCATTCAAGCCAGTCTTTTGTTCTTTCAGCGTTCGTTGACTCTGGAGCGGCCGAGAACTTCATAGATGAGAGGACAGCACAGAATCTCGGCCTCGCCTTACGTCCCCTGCTCCACCCTCGTGAAGTCTAGTCCATAGACGAATCCCCCATAGGAGGAGGAATAATATCTCACAGTACGCTGCCAATCAACGTACAAGTTAGTGCCCTCCACCACGAAACCATTGTCCTATACATTATGGTTTCTACCAGACATCCCGTCATTCTCAGCCTACCCTGGCTAGCACAACCCCCAGGTCTTGTGGACGGACAAACAAATTACCCAATGGTCCCTGTACTGTTTGCGCAATTGTCTAAGGTGTCCCACGGTCCCTGTGGCCACTACAACAGTGGAGAGTCTGATGTCCCATGTTCCTGTCAAAGTCCCTCCAGGATATCGTGATCTCTGTGAGGTGTTCAGCAAGGAAAGAGCAAGTGGTTTACCACCACACAGGCCCTACGACTGTGCCATCAATCTCCTACCCGGGGCCAGCCCACCTCGGGGCTGTGTCTACCCGCTCTCCCAAGCTGAACATCGGGCCATGGAGGGGTACATTCAGTGATCTCAGGCAGGCATACATTCGACCATCCATGTCCCCCGCGTCTGCCGGGTTCTTCTTTGTAGAGAAGAAAGGAGGGGGCCTTCGACCATGTATTGATTATCGGGGCCTCAACCAGGTGACAGTGAAGTACCGGTATCCCCTGCCACTCATTTCCGCTGCCCTGGAACAGCTGCAGTCCGAGACCATCTTTATGAAGTTGGACCTACACAGCGCGCACAACTTGATCCGCATTAGGGAGGGGACGAGTGGAAAACGGCCTTTAGTACCACCTCCGGGCACTACGAGTACTTAGTCATGCCGTATGGGCTCGCTAACACGCCCTCAGTGTTCCAGAATCTAATCAATGACATCCTGAGAGACATGCTAGGGAGGTATGTCATCGCTTACATCGACGATATTTTGGTTTACTCGACATCCCTAGAGGAGCACATCAAGCATGTCCGGCAAGTATTGCGCCGCCTGTTGCGATTCCGGCTTTATGTAAAGGCCGAGAAGTGTGAGTTCCACCAACACACGATCTCATTCCTAGGGTACGTCATTAGCCCGAGGGGAGTCGCCATGGACCAACGCAAGACTCAAGCGGTTGTGGAATGGCCCACTCCCCGAACCGTCAGGGAATTGCAACGTTTCCTTGGTTTTGCAAACTTTTATCGGCGATTCATTCGAGACTTTAGTAAGGTGGCACAACCCCTGACATCCCTCTTGCGTGGTAAGCCCAGACGACTCCTTTGGACCCCAATCGTCTAGGAGGCTCTGGAGAAGCTTATGTGGGCCTTTACCACGGCCCCCATCCTCAGACACCCGGATTCCTCCAGACTGTTTGTCGTGGAGGTTGATGCTTCTGAGGTGGGAGTGGGGGCCATTCTGTCTCAAAGATTCGGGGACAAACCCAAGTTGCATCCCGTAGCATTCTTTTCTCGAAAGTTGTCGCCAGCGGAACACAACTATGATGTGGGGAACCGAGAACTCCTGGTGATTAAGTTGGCCCTAGAGGAGTGGAGACACTGGCTGGAGGGTGCCGCCCACCCGTTTATTATCTACATGGACCACAAAAATTTAGAGTACCTGAGGACCGCCAAACGTCTTACACCCCGCCAGGCTTGCCAGTCCCTATTCTTTTCCAGATTCCAGTTCACTCTGTCCTATAGGCCCGGAACAAAGAACACAAAGGCCGATGCACTGGCTCGAATCCACTCCCCTGAAAGTCGGGTGGACCAGGAAAGTTATATCTTGCCTCCCTCCTGTATAGTGGGCGCCATAGAGTGGACCTTAGATCAAGCCTTAGCCAGTTCGTACTGAAGTGGTACCATCTAGAACTCGCCACTTGGGCCCACACGACACTAGCGATGGGTCACCCGGGAGCTCGTCGCACTTACCAACTGCTGGTTGAGAAATATTGGTGGCCCCATATGCCTAGGGTGGTACAGCGCATTGTATCCTCATGTTCCACTTGCTCTCAGTCCAAGGTACCACGTGCTCTACCAGCCGGGAGGTTGGTACCTCTACCCACACCTGAACGCCTGTGGTCCCATCTGGCCCTAGATTTCATAACGGACTTGCCGGAGTCGCAGGGTAATACTGTGATACTGGTGGTCATCGATCGGTTTTCGAAATCCCTGTGCCTAATTCCACTACCCGCCATCCCATCCGCCTTTACCACGGCCGAACTCCTTTTCCAACATGTGTTTCGATACTTCGGCATCCCAGAGGACATTGTGAGTCCACAGTTCACATCTCGCATCTGGGCCAGTTTCATGGAGAAGATGTGGGTCACCGTTAACCTCACTTCCGGGTACCACCCCCAGGCCAACAGACAGGCAGAATGGGCCAACCAAGAGGTCATACGGTTCCTCCGAACCTTCTGCTCCATCAATCCAGGGGACTGGAGCCACTTCCTACCGTGGGCGGAATATGCACAGAACTCGCTAAGGCATTCCGCCACCCAGCTCACCCCATTTCAGTGTGTCTTGAGCTACCAGCCACCAGTGTTCCCCTGGAACGCCTCCCCCACTGACTCACCAGCGGTAGATGAGTGGTTCCGCCAGAGTGAATAGGTCTGGGAACGCGCCCACCAACAGCTGGTGCAGGCCTCCCGCACCGCCAAACGAAAGGCAGACCATGGCCGGAGGGATCAATTATCAACCCGGGGACAGGGTGTGGCTTTCCACAAGAGATCTAAGGTCACCCCTCCTGGGCAAAAAGCTCCAACCTAAGTATATTGGGCCCTTCCGAGTCCTGAAGCAGATTAACGAAGTCACGTACCGCCTGGACCTACCAAAGCACAGCCGCATCACCCTGTCTTTCCATATCTCTCTCCTCAAACCCGTGATACCGGGCCCCTTGGCCACGGCGGTGTCGGAGGACTTCCCACCGGAACCACTGGAGATTGAGGGCCGCCCAGCCTACCGCGTCCGCAACATCCTGAACTCCAGACGTAGGAGAGGGAGGCTCGAATATCTGGTAGACTGGGAGGGGTATGGACCAGAGGAGCAGTGCTGGATCCCATCCCAGGACATTCTTGACACAAATCTGCGTAGAAACTTTCACGCAGCTCATTCAGATAAATCGGGACCCCGGAGGAGAGGGAGGCCTCGGAGGGATTCAGCTCCCGGAGTGAGCCCTTTGGGGGGGGCTCTGTTACGCCACGGCGAACTCGCGGCTGCAGTTCTCAGCATATAGTGCCGCCTATAAACATGGCGGACGAGGACTACACTTCCCAGCCATGCCCGTGCTCAAGTTCGCCGGAGTATTGAGTACAAACACCTGTGTGGCACCATAAGTTATAAAAGGGCCTTGTTAACTTCAGCTTCTTGCGAAGTAAACGCTCAGCAGTGTCGTATCTGTCGTGTACCAAGCCATAGTTTTCGTATCTGCTAACCTGGTTTAGATATTTGCTTTGTTTGTTGACTACGATTCTGCCTAAGCCTAGCATTACCTGTTTGCCCGATTGCCTGACCTTGATTTCCTTCCATACTTCGTCTTTCGTCTGCCCCACGCATTCTAGACTGTTCGTCCGCCCTTGTCTCCACCAAGGATCCGTAACAAACAGCATGTGCTGAAGTGTTTTATTCGTCTTATGCCACAACAACACTTAATAAAAACACCTAAAAAAAATTTTAAGGACACATCAGACTTTTTAGACATAGTTTATTTTTTATTTATAGTTATGTTGTGGAAAGTTCACTAGACAAGTTAGTTCAGACTCTCAAGACATATAACTTGTCATTTTACAGAGAAAGTACAACACAATTCATGTGTTGGAAAACTTCAAGTCACATATATAACTCTGACTGTTACAAAGCTCTGACACTGGAGACTCCTTTCTTCACCATATAAACAATTATACATGTTTTTCAATGTGTAGTGTCCACCTCCCTGACCCAGTCCCTAAGTTGTTACTATAAAACTGCTAATGTATTAGAACAATTTATTCATAACCCAAGCCACAAGGCAAGGAAAGTGCGTTGAAGCTCTCTGCTTGACCTTGCTGAACGTCTGCAGCCTTGATATACTTGATTAGCATGAAAGCCCTTTCTGCAGTCACTTGTAACGAACTTCATTTAAATGACAATTTATTTTGAATTAAGCATAAGCCTGAACAGTTATAAACCATAAGGTGCAAATGAAAAAGACATTAGCAGGCTGCAGTAGTGAGCTCAATTTTGCCTTGCAAAAGATAACAGCAAACGCTCTCCATTCCAATGACTCTGCAGCTAAAACACCCGGCCCTGGCTTACTGTATTAACACACATACACTACTTTAAAGTGAATCCTGCTTATCTTCAATTTGCAATTTAGAAGCATCTAATGACAACATTTGCCAACTTGGGCTAGAAAAACAGTTTTGCTTTTGCATTACCCTGCACAGAGCCAGATAAAGACTAATTGGGAATGTAAGTCCCAAGAGAAGCAGGTTGACTTGAAAAAGAAAGTACTGCTGAGAATCGTGCTCAAAACCCCTCTGAGGGACAGCCAGCTATATTAACACGGCCGTTTGGATACTTCTTCGAACAAACTCTAAAGTTTTGTAGTGTTTTTTGTTTTGTTTTTTTCCATGTGGGTGTTTAGTAGCAGCATCATTTTATAGGTACCTAATTAGCCAGCTTTTTAACTCTCCAACCTTCAGTACATTCATAGCTCCAGGGTTCAATCCTGACCTTGAGTTATTGTCTGCTGTTTCATATGTTCTCCCTGCATCAATTTCCTCCAGACACCTTGGTGTTCTCCAACCGCTACTCTTTCCTGTGGTGGAAAACGGTTAAAAACACTGACACTGGAGATATCTCCCATCAATGTTAAAGAAACATCACCTTAGGGAAAACTTCACCATGTACTATACATCATTACATTTAATTAAATAACAACAAAATAGAAGGAGTACATTAATATAAACCTGTGATTTGATTTACGGCCAGCGTTATTGTTAGAGGGGCGCATGGTGGTTAGCACATTGGCCTCACCCCTCCAGGGTTGGGGGTTCGATTCCCGCCACAGCCCTGTGTGTGCATGTTCTCCCTGTGCTGCAGGGGTTTCTTCCGGGTACTCTTGTTTCCTCCCCAATCCAAAGGCTAGGTAGGCTGATTGGCATGTCCTAAGTGTCCGTAGTGTATGAATGGGTGTGTGAATGTGTATGTGATTGTGCCCTGCGATGGATTGGCACCCTGTCCAGGGTGTACCCTGCCTTGTGCCCGATGCTCCCTGGGATTGGCTCCAGGTTCACCGCGACCCAGTAGGATAAGCGGTATAGAAGATGGATGGAATGATTATTGTTAAAACAGTCAGAGAAAATGAATGAACACCTTCTGACCAATTAAATTCAAAAATTCAAATCAGAGATGTTATCTCAGATAATCACATGGAGCCCTATTAAAGACACGGAAAAACCCAGCTGTAAGACTCTATGATGTCCTGAATTTACAAACTGCTTCTTCAGAAAAGCTAATCTCAAATCTTTAATGATCCAGTGTTGGCCAAATGTAAAAATATGTTTGGTTACCTCTGGGAACTGAGAGATAAACCGGCAAACAGATTACATCATGCTTTTTATGTAGTCTTTGTAATGGAGTAGGCATTTAATTACATTTGGCTGCACATTATTGAGATGAGGATGGTTAAGTCTCTTGCAATTCATTACAGGAGGCAGTTCTTTTCTTTCTTTTTTTTTTTTTACTGGCTTGTTTATTTTTTTAAATGAGACTTTTGCCCATTACCTGCAGCCAAGAGCAACTATGCTACTTGAGATTGGGCATGTTAAAGAGGGACAATAAATTACTGCAGCCTTGATCATTTGGCATGTGTGTGTGTGTGTGTGTGTGTGTGTGTGTGTGCGCAAGAGAGAGCTGGGTTATGATGCTTGAGCAGACAATAATTCATAACAGTTAAACAGCGCATTAGGGGATGGTATTGTTAGATTAAAATGCTTAATCAGTTATATCATTCTGATCCATGTGATTGTCTTGCAGTTCAAAATATTTAAATTTTTCGATGAACTTAATTAATCTGCATGTGTAAGTACATCCTTAAAAATGTCAATTTGCATTCCAAGCAAATCAGAATCACTATGAGGAATCAGCTCATAACTGCTCTTCATGTACCAAGCTAAATATGTAGGTCATACTATGTGTACATACATACTTTATGTATGTATATATGCATGTAAATCTACAAAGTCAACTCCATAGTTACATAATGTTGCTGTAAACCCTATTCCATGATGAACTGCATGGCATAATACTGTAAATAGCGCATAGAGATTCATTTATTCTCAAGACATTTTCCCAGTGCATGTGTGCTCATTACAGTTTTAACGCATATCTCAAGCATCTAGGAAGTTACACGTTTTCTACAGTCAGAAACTGGGGCAACGCATAAGATCAGCATCATTCTTTCAGGAAACAAATATCTAGCCTGCACTACAGCCTTCAGAAAATAGAGCCTGATTAAATCCTTGAACCCACATAGCAATTTTTTTGTCCTAACTCCACAGGCACATATAAGAAATAAAACACTTTTTGTAAGGAAATAATCCATGATGGTATGGTGCAATGCGACCTGATGCATTTTGCAGTGGATTATTTTCCTATAACAGCATGCCCAGAAGAGTTTTATTTCTCTCATACCAAAGCATTTAGCAAACGATTCATATATATATATATTTTATTAATGAATGACAGCAGTTTATTTCAACATTTAATATCCTGGTGACAGATTAGTTCCTGTTAACAGTTATATTATAACAGCAACAAGTCTTTTTTTTTTTTTTTTTTTTTTTTTACCAGCCTCTCTTTTTCTCTCTCTTGATAATAAGTAAAATTGTAAATTATGACATTGTCATGTTATTGAGAAACTGGAAAGTACAAAGAAAATGATACTGAAGACTGTGGTGGGAATCTTACCGACGCTCCATAAATGTTAAATAAACCTCTCCTTAGAGAAAACTTCACCATATCAAAGATGATTTGTTTTCTTCATTTGTTACAGCAGAACTAATGTTGATGCTGCTCAAATTAATCAACACCTTCTGAACAGTCAGATTTGAGAACTCATCAGCACTGTGGTATATACAGTATATCTCAGTTCAGGAAAGTCTGCATATTACAGAATGTCATATAGTATGCCACAAATGTTGATCATGTGCAGCTTTTCCAGACCTCCACACATAGATCCTTTTCAGGTTTGTGAGGAAATTCTGGTATAAAATTAAGATATAATTTTTTTTTGAGGGGGGAGGGGTGCATATGCACCACAGTTTAGATTTTCTTTATCTTGAGAAGGTTTTACATCACTTCCAAAAGGCAAGAAGTGACAAGTTCAAGGAGGTACTTAAAGTCATATTTCATCCCAAACCAAAATCTGACTCAGTACCTCCAGCTACAGACAAAATTATAGATGATAGCAATTTCCTGATTAGACTATCTCCATATGAGTAAAACTGCAGTCGCTGTGTCAGGAGTTATCAATGCATTTTGACACAACATCTCCTTGGAAGTCAAGGAAATTGCCATCATCTCTATTTTTTCATCTGGAGCTCTAGTTACCGAGTCTGATGTTTTAGTGAGAAATATCACTTTAATTGCTGCTGGAGCACTAAATTGGACGTGCAGCCAGCAGTGAATAATTACTGAATAACAAAAGTCTCTGTTTGCCTCAAAGGAATAATTGATTTTTTTTTTTTTTTTATGGAGTTGGAAGTTTTTACGCATCAGAAGACTCGCAAGGTCCCCTACCGTGGTCAGTAGGCCCAGGACTTCCACCGGGCTGGAGAAAAAGTAATTAATTGGATCTGATTAAAATTAATGAAGTAATTAAGGAGCTGCTGGGGCCAGTTCCAGGCTCGCATGGATAAACCTGACAATGCTGGGACGGGAGGACAGGGACTGAGAGGAGAGCCAGGCGCAGTGTCTCTAGTGCTAGTGCAGGTTCATTACCAAGCTGCAAGTTTTTCTCTTGGGCTTTCAACCTCTTGAGTGGCCTAAATAAGCTACAGAATCCACTCAGGTGGCCTGCGTGACATCAGGATATTAACAGATCGACTGCTAGAATGTATTTCAAATAGCTGCAAATGTTTCTGAAGAAGTAACATTAATGTATCACTGCAGCAAGCAAATCTATCAAGAACTGTTGACTAGCCTATATTTCTGTATTACAAAACATAATAACTCACAAAGGAGCAGAGCTGTACAGTAACTCAAAGTTGCATTCAGCATTAGGTTAATGGAGCCCAAGAACTGTAACTATGACACGTTATATAAAAGGTCACAGTGGATTTCACATCTGGTGCAGCAGGGAGAAAGGAAAGTGTGGGACTTTTACACAGACAGTGGAGTGAGTCTGAGGGTCAAATCAATTAAAGAAAATTATAAAAAGAAAAAAGAAAATTATATGATAGATTGATCAGACTATGTTCTGATTGGACAAAATCTGCAAAATGCAGGTTCACATTAATTCACTATCACTTCTATAGAAACAAATGACATGGGGAATTGTACAGTGGGATGCTTCACATAAACTCATTAGAAAGGTGTGTAATTACTGATGTGGTGAAGTTTTGTTTATCCAGCATTTGGTAAATGGTCTGCACTTATATAGTGTTTTTATCCAAAGCGCTTTACCCTGTGACTCATTCACCCATTCACACACACACACACACACACACACACCAATGGTAGCAGAGCTGCCATGCAAGGCGCCAACTTCCCATCAGGAGCAACTTGGGGTTCAGTGTCCAAGGACACTTCAGCATGTGGACTCATGCGGGCCGGGAATCGAACCGCCAACCCTATGTTTAGTGGACAACCTGCTCTACCACCTGAGCCACAGCCACCCATTTATGGAAGGAGTCTCGAGTGTCAGCGCTTTGTAACAGTCAGAGATAAACCTGTAACTTTACATTTTCTGATATAAGAAGCTTCTTGGTTTCTTGGTAACAATGTTGACAATGGAATGTTTTGTCTTGTTAACTTCAAGACAGAAAAAAAAGAGAAGCCAATGAGGGAATAAATATATGTTATAGCTGTTATAACGTAAATGATAACAGGAACCTGTTTCACAGATGATTCACAAATGTTCCATGTAACTGTAAATGGATAAAAATGTTGTGCAGATTTAGTTTATTTACAGTGAAAACAAAAACAAAGATTATGAATATAAACAAAACAAACAAGAACTAGATGCACATGGCAAGAACATGAAAACAATGTGGGCTAAGTGACATACAACGCAACTACAAAAGACAAAAACTAGACAATGAGACACACAGAATACAGAACTTAAAGCTGCAGTATGGAACTTTGAACAAAAATCAATTATTGAACAAGTACATAAAAGAACCAGTGTTCAAAACTGTCTCCTTGCCTTACCCCGATTCACAATGGTAATCTTATAATAATGATTTATAATTCGAGCTGTCGCGTCAGATTTCACAGGAAATGTCAGTTTGACGTCATTCATCTTTGCCTGGTTACGTCACGTCCGTGAACAGAAAGAACAAGAGCCGGATACTATATCACGTGTGTGTGGACTGAGGATGGTGGAGTGTTTGTAGCTTGTTCTTACAACAGTTGCTTAGAATTTAAACTTGTCATCTAGATGGCTGCTTTTAATCTGGTTAGTTCTAAACGCAATCATTGTTGAAAGCTGGAGACTCAGATGCTGTCAAAACCAAGAAGCCTCGAACTGTGGCAAGCCTGCAGTCAAAAAGGGAAAGCAACAGAGCCCGTGCTAAGACGAGAATAAACATCGGCATGGATTGAAGACAGAATAATCCATTTCCACAATGAAAAAAACTTTATGCACATTTCATGTACGTTAATTTATATTATATTAGGGATGACTCACCATTTATTAAAGAAAATAAGCCGAATCTATGCTTGACAAGAGTGAGTTTTCAGAATTTCTTTATGACAATGAATAATTTTAACTATCGAGATTCTAAGTAACTGGACACTGAACTTTTTTTTTGTGCACCACGTAGATCATAAAGCATTGAAATTGTTTGAGAAATGTAACTGTTATTGCGCTTTTTATCCAGAAAAACCCACAGCTCCCCCATCTACTTGTATTTGTTTATAGGGCAGTCTTTCCCAGATCAATATGGTGGACATGTTGACGTGAATGCTTATGTGTCCACGCGCGTAATTTTTTTTTTACAAAGTGACATCACCAACTACTGGCCCGGCATGCATAATACAGCGTTTTTAGTTGCTTTTGTGGATCCGTGTGAACGGGGGATCATTTTGACAACATTGTCATCTGTACACGAAACTTTTCAAAAACGCAAAGGAAAAACTTTCCGTTCATAGTACAGCGTTGTCGTGTAAACGTACCCTTAGTTGTGCTGTCTCTTTTATCTGTGTCAGTGTTATTGTGGAGAGGTGTGAATTGTTTGCCCAGCAGGGGGCTCACATCCCTCCCCTTTCCCATCGCCATGCTCAGCAGCAGCTACACATAGAGTCATGATACACTACACTCAGAAACCCAACACTGTCCTGATTAATTTAATAACAGACCTGCGGCGAGAAAATAATTCATTTGTTTATAATGATTGAAAATGTCTGATAAGACGATTTCAATTCTGCCGGTGGAATGGAATGACAGTTTACTGCTAGAAAGGGTTAACACCAAATTGATTCAAGACATCACCTAAAATGCTGATGAATAAAACCTCAATCTGGGCAAGATAGCATTCTTTAAGTCAGTCATGGTTAGCCATTAGCATTTTATGGTATTGTAATACGATTATTCTACTTTTCTTAACTACAAGTGTAACTTTATGAACTTTTTGTTGTTGCAAATTTTGTATTTCTGTGCCAGTTCTGTCATCTACTCAAGTATCCCTCTGAGATCTCTCTAAGAAATGTAGTACGTAATGTAAATAAGAAAATGAATCTTTGCTTCACTGGCTGCGGCTTCAGCTGCTTCCTCTTCCCTACTGAACTAGTGGCTGTGCTTCGCCTCAGCTCTTTGACTTGAGGCAGCATGCTGGGAGGTTTTTATGCTTCAACCTCTTTAGTTAAGCTATAAAGTCACCCGCCAGGAAGCCATTGCTGTAATTCCCATCCCTCAACCTCCCACCATGCTACACTAGCGCAAGCCTGAGGGAGTTGCCGTATTTCAGGCCGATCGGTGTTCCAAAGGCAGAGAAATCCGCTCACAATTTTCTCTTCTTGGCTAGGGAACATTACTCTTCTCCTTTGGCCTGGTGAATGCCTTCTGCCTTAGAGGGTTGTTAAAAAAACTCAAGTGCGGAATGAAGTTTTTTTTTGTTGTTGTTGTTTATGAAGAACTTCATAAATGTGTGGGAGCGGTAAAGCAATACAGTATACATTGTATAGTGGAGAGGTTTTAATGTACGTTTTTAAAGCTCTGAGCTGGAACATTCTGTGCGTTCATGTAGAAGATAGTATAACATTTAATTGCAAGTAAGTGTCAAACAGATTACATTTTAATTATTTGGTTCTTATGGACCCTATATTCTGTCAATTACACAATTAATTATACTACTTGCAAGTATCAGGAAAAAGTTGGAATTCTCAGCTCAGAAAGGGTTTCTTAATTTAAAAAATATATATTATACAGTGAAAAGGAAAAAGGTTAAACAAATCAAAACTATTTTATACCTTAAGTTCTTAGCACTATTCTCTAAGAACATTTGAACATCCATACATCTTCTCAACCCACTTCATGAGGTAAGTTTTTCTTTCATTCATCTTCAGTAAACGCTTTATCCTGATCAGGTTTGCGGTGGATCTGGAACATATCCCAGGAACATTGGGTGTGAGGTGGGGATACACCCTGGATGGGACACCAGTCTATCAAAGTACACCATGCACACACACACACACACACACACACACACACACACACACACATTATTCTAGCCAATCTGTCTACTGGGAAATGGGAGGAAACAGGAGGTGGGAGGTGGTAGGAAACAGGAGAACCTAGAGCAGAGGTGCCCAAAGGGCTGGTGTGGGTGCAGGTTTTCATTCCAATCAAGCACACCTGAATCCACCTGTTTAATCAGTTGAGCTTGGCTTCCAGTAGACTTAAGTGTGGCTTCTACTTGGATTGAATGAAAACCTGCACTCACACCAGCCCTTTCCAGATAAAATTGGACACCCCTGACCTAGAGGAAACCCACACACATTTATGAGAGAATATGCAAAATTCAGGAAATACAGTAACCCAAGGTCAGGATTGAACCCAGGACCCTGCAGCTGTGAGACGATAACAGTTCCTGCCATTATTTACTACTACTACTACTACTACAAATAATAATAATAATAATAATAATAATAATAATAATAATAATAATAGCGCTTTCCGGGGCACAGTAGCTTAGTGGTTAGCAGAATTGCCTCGCACCTACAGGGTTGGAGGTTCATCTGCATGCTCTCCCTGTGATTTGGGGGTTTCCTCCGCGTACTCCAGTTTCCTGCCCCAGTCCAAAGACATGCATTGTAGTCTGATTAGCATTTCCAGATTGTCCATAGTGTGTGAATGTGTGTGCGATTGTGCCCTGCGATGGATTGCCATCCTTTCCAGTATGTTGCCCGCCTTGTGCCCCAAGTTCCCTGAGATAGGCTCCAGGCTCCCCTGTGACCCTGTCAAAACTGCTTGTTGTAAGTACTTTTAGATTCAGAAAGAAATGTGTTACCTTTATGCCTTAACTTCACTAGTTACATTTGTCTTAGCCTTTACAAATGTCTAGACAATGAAAAATATATATTCATTCTAGTGTGTTGTACAAATGCATCTTTTGTCATCTCTACTGAAACGATATATGATCATAAACGTTCCCCTGAGGTTTCTCTAAAGTGTTCCCTGTGTTTATAACACTATGCTATTACTGCTGCAGTGACTAACAGACTAACACCCTCTAACACCCTCTCCCTAGTTCAGCTTTCACCTGTCTAGTAATGAATTCGTTCACATTTGCATCTCACTGATGTGACAAGTAGCTTTGAGGTTCACGTCATGCTTAACCGGAATTGGTGCAGAAGAGTGTTAGTCATCCAAAGTTTGTTGGAATGTCATGAAAAGTACTGTTTACTGAATAATAACTTGCTCGATATGGCTGTTCAAGAAAAGGAAAAAAAAAAATGTGATTAGACAACACAAAAGGCATGAATGCACCTTGACTTTACCTTCAGCCAGAAATCAAGATTCCATCATCTGAAAAATTGGAAACTTCTCAAATATGACATGCATTACATCCTTTCTAGTTAGAAATGACAATTTAGCTCACATCAAAAAAAAAAAAAAAAAAAACAAAGTTTGGATAAACTGTAACATGTCCACTCTATAACAAGTCTACTGTAGTATCAAAACTCAACCGAAAATGTATTTAACTGTTTTTGTCCACTCACCACTGCTGAAACTTTGAAGAATGCTTAAGCTCTACCCACTTGCCACAATCATGTCATGTCACACAGTAGATCCATGATAAGCTTGTCAACATAAGCTTTCAGTTTCCTTTATAAACCTTATAAACATCCTAGAGTGGAAACACATTAAACCACATTGTATCCTCAAAACTGAATTTTTTATTTTTATTTTTTTTTTTCCGAATTCTGAATTTTACATGTTAATTCCTATCCCAACACGAAACAATACAAAAAAAAAAAAAGATTTTCTGACAAACTGTTCTGTACAAGTCTTTCTCTCAAGAGCATGTTCACAGTCAAATAAACATTTTAGCTCTATGTTTTTGGCTTTATTATGCATGCAACTGTATGCATGAATGAATAGAAGAAGCCAGTTTTGCATAAATAAATGTAAATTAAAAAAAAAAAAAACAACACACACAATAAACTATCACCAATCCACTGGCAAATATTTATAGTAATATATATTGTTTAAAAGAATAAAAGAATCACCCTGTTCACCTGTAGTGCCTTGCTTTAAATGAATTTCCCTGATACTGTAGGGTTCAAGCATAAATAACAGGTTGTATAAAGTTTATAGACTGTAAAAAGACTATTAAAAAGACTATAAAATAATCCACAAGAGAGCCTTAGGATTTTGGGACTTGTCCACTCTATCAACTTTTCCTTAATTTTTTGGTTCCATTTAGAACTAAAATGATTCTTGCTCTGGTTACTTCCAACTTATCACCTGAGAGGCAATTATTTACTCACATTATATGATTTATTTGTTCATTTATTTATTCATTGTCAGTAACTACTTCATACTGGTCATGGTCATAGTCGATATTACTTTGGGAAATTGGACGAGTAGTGGGAATACACCCTGGATGGGATCCTAGTGCATCCTCTGTCACCCAAGTTCACACCTAGGGACAATTTAGTACTTACAGTACTGGCGTGTTTTGGGAGGAGGGACGACAGAGGCACTTTTTCCCCCAACGTTAACAGATCGTGAGATAAGCAAATAAGGTGACTTGTTTGACGCAATGGAAAGAGGGCATTTTTGAGTGCATGTGCTGAGAGAGAGGCATCCTGCCATGCATATTAATTGAAATCCACCAAGACCTCCACCTGTTCCAGAGGAGAAAGACATCCATTTCACACAGGACTCATACATGGCTGACTCCTGGATTAGATAACATTTGCTTAGTGATTTTTAAAAAAAGAACCATTTCTTCCCAAGGGACTCGTGGCTGACTTGTAGTGTGCATCACCCTCATGCAAAAAAAAAAAAGAAAAAAAAAAGTTGCATAACCGAGATTTATTTTTGAATATACATAGACTGAGGTGATCAAGCAGTGCTGTGCTCCAAAAAGTCATAAATGTTTAAAATAATTTTGGGTTACCCCAATACCCAACATGTCAAACTAGAATTAGGGAAGTCGCCAATGGGGCTCTGAAAAGAAGAAACAAGCTCAAGAGAAAGTCCTGTCTCTTCAAACTCCACTGTTTTCTACTCAACCACCACAGGCAAGCAAACTGTGGTCAGGAAATGATATCTCACGCCAGGAGACGCAATCAAATGAGCCACTGAAACAGAGCTGCAGCTGTTTTATCTCTCTGGTGTTCTTGTTGGTTCTCCTTCAGGCTCTGCAATCCTGGCTCTAGGTTTTCGCTGTTTTGGCAGCTTAGCTTTTAGCCAAAAGTGGGGTGGGATTTTGCCAGTCGAACCCCATTTCAGACATTGCATAGCTTTGGAATTCTAAGATCAGCTTCCCTTGAGGGACCACCAGTGTCTCAAAGATGGAAGCCATAGTATCTCTGGCTCATGAGAAACACTCTCTTCATAATGGCAGCTGGAAGCAACGCCATTTTTTCTCGCCATTTTTGTCTTTATGCAGGCTTTCAATTTGGCAGCAGTCTTGAGTGTTTGTCCCTCTCTCACTTGGCGTGGATTTTAGAAATGGAGGCTTGGGCGCACTCCAAGCATCTTGAGAGTTTGGACTTGATGGTGCTGCATTTCGCCTTTGTACGCACTAATAAGAGCAGCCAGATTGAACTGTAAGTGAAATGAAGGACAATCAGGCACTCTCCATGTGGCTGAGATGTGTTTTCATTAAAGGATGAATGAAAGGTTCCAGGATGTGAGCAAAGAGAAAGAACCGTAATCTCTTTGAATGGGAATGTTGGGATTTGTAGATGTTTGCATATACAGTTGGAAAAGGTCCAACTATTTAAATCATCTTCTGTGAGACATGTGACATGACCTCCATTTTACACACACCTAGTTTTGGCCTATTTCCAAATACAAAGTCATGCACTATCGAACTGGTACTGAAACTTTACTGAGCAAATATATATATAAAAAAAAAAAAAAATCTGCTCATGAAGCTAATCAAACAGAAAAATCCATGCAGGTATGCAGTTTCAAAACAGTTCCGTAAAACATCCTTTTCCTCTCTTTCATTCTTCAGGGTCATTGGGTGGCCGGTTCTCCAGCCACAAGAAGAATAATCTTCTATGGTATATTTTCCGCCAAGGCATTTCCGAGGTGTTAAGTGCATTTGTCTGTGAAAAGTAGTAGAGATTATGAGGACTATCAACAGGGTTGCAGAGCTCGTTAGCTTCACAGTGAATTTCCATTTTTACTAGGCTTCAAAACATCGCTGGCGACGTGACAGATCTATTTCTCGTTATCGCCTTGGCCCACGTAGATAGTGAAGAATAAGCAGCGAGGTGGCAATAGGTATTATTAAACGAATAATTGTGAGAGGCTGGCTTGCCGGCATGATTCTCCATCTGTGAGAGAAATGGCAGTCTCATATTTTGGCCATGACTGACAAGCTATTTATTAAAGCGAGTGGGGTGTGTGCATATTGCAGCTATTGAAAGAAATCACAGTTTTTATTTGTGGACAGCATAGGCATGCAGGTGGAAATTAGGCAAGATTGTGTGCAATTTACAGCAGAACAGAGTAGCAGAATTAAGGTGATCTTAGGATAATATTTTCAGGATGTTTAGCATTGATGGGAAAAAATAACAATAGAAACAGATGAGAAACAATGAAAACAATAATTGTTGTACAAAAGGGAAATTAACTAGTCCCTGGTTTAGATTAAAATGTGAAATGTCCAAGCAAGAAAGGAATAAAACAGGATGAAGAGGAAAAAAATGAACGGCAGTGGTGGTGTGATATGCTTTACCACCTTGAGGCTGGTTATATTCCATCCATCCATTTTTCATACCGCTTATCCTACACAAGGATGCAGGGGAGCCTGGACCCTATATCAGGGGGACCAACCCATTGCAAGGCACAATCACACACATTGACACACTATGGACAACTTGGAAATGCCAATCAGCCTACAATGCATGTCTTTGGATGGGGGGGCGGTTACTCTGAGGAAACCCTGAAGCACAGGGAGAACATGTAAACTCCGCACACACAGGGTGGAGGTGGGATTCGAACTCCCAACCCAGGAGGTAAAACGTGCTAACCACTAAGCCACCATGCTTTGCTGATTATCTTCCAATAACACTACATTGCAAAATGTTTTATTCCTCTTACGCCAAGCAATTTGCTACTAATAACAATTATTTTTTAACAATAACAATTCTTATTTTCATTCATTTCTAGTTGATTAATTGTTGTTGAAAGTCTGTACAACAATTTAGTTCTTATCATTTACATTTACGACATTTGGCAGATGACCTTATCCAGAGCGACTTACATTTATCTAATTTATACAGCTGAGCAATTGAGGGTTGAGGGCCTTTCCCAAGGGCCCAATAGTGGTAGCTTGGCAGTGCTGGGGCTTAAACTCCTGACTTTCTGATCAGTAACCCAGAGCCTTTAACCACTGACACACCACTGCCCCATTTCATTGATATAATGTATCATTTACATTATAGCAGCTATAAACAGTCATTCCGTCACAATTATTTTTCTCTCACTTGAAATTAGATTGGTACATTAACAAGAAGCATAAATCCCTTCATCCGCTAAGATTTTTGGCAGAAAACTTAGTTACAGCTTTACAGCTTCTGACTGTTACAAAGTGCTGACACTGGAGTCTCCTTCCAACAAAGGTCTCCTCAAAGAAAGCGTATAACCCTATCAATGATTCCACACAATTTTAATCTGTTTATGGAGCATTCACCATGCTAGTCTTTGTGTAAGTTGTTACTATAGAAACGAGCGCATTGATATAAATCTTGCAGATGGAACTACTGTCAGAGCTGTTGTTATAGAAACTTGAAGACCTTCTGACCAATCATAGCATCACTCAAGCATTACAGCACTGTGGCATGAGGTTAATCAGAAGCATTTGTACTAATACGCTTCCTATCTCCTTTATATCAAATTTTGTATTATGGTAGCTGTATGGCTGTAACGAATATAAGTATTACAGTTATCGTTTTTTTGTTTGTTTGTTTGTTCATCACCATAATTACACATTTTAACAATTAACAATATCATTTTGCTTTAATGTTCCTTTTGTGCTTCATTGGTTGTATTGATGGCTGGCTTAAGATTACTGAATGTTAAAAATATGTACATTTGAATAGGCAGTGAGTATGTATTGCTTCATACGTGGAATGTCTCTTTTTATTTAATTTTGAAGAGCTCATATTTTGTTCAAAGCTTATGCAAGCATATAAGCACATTCAGTTTCATCTGTGTATTTTTCATACTTTTAATACAAATTAAAGTCTGTTATCAGATTTGAATTAAGCTAAAACAGCCTGAAGTACTAATAATTTGTTTAAACAGCGTCAATAGTTTGGTCTTTCTGACATTTCCACTCCATTTATGTTAATTATTCTATGTAAAGAGTGGAGTCATTTCCATATTTGCCATCCATAAGAATAAAGTAAAGTTCAGTTATTTTAAGAGTTCAACACTATGGAAGAGGGTATATAGTAACAATTCAGAATGATGATTCAGCAGTTCTGGCTGTACAGTATTCTCAATGTATTCTGAATAAACTAGTTTTTTATGTACACTGCCAGTCAAACGTTTTTGAACACCTGGAATTTCTTATGTTTTATTGCATTTTAATCCTTAGACCAAACAAAATGATACAGAATAGCATTTATATAAGGAAACCTAATTATTTATGGAATGTAGTCATGAACGTTGTCTCGAATTCTCCTCTCATCACACGGTGCATTTCCCAGCATGATAAGCAATGCATTTAATATATATGACTTTTGTTTTGGTTTTTGGGGCTGTGTGTTACATAATGTGTTCACCTTTCTAGTATTCAGTCACTGACTAGGTTGGTTATTTACATTTTTCATGGATAGTAATTAATTGCTGATCTGGAATTGGATTTTTTCAGGGGTGCCAATATTCACAATTTCTCATTGTGATGTCTCAGATTACATGTACGGTACGTTTCTAAACCTCTTGTTACTTAGTTCGGTCTAAATCCAGTTTCGGTCCTCTGACCTGTTTTCTGTGTGTTAGGTAATGGAGGCGAAGATGGATGCAAGTGCGTATTAACATTTAATGAAACAAACAAAACATAAAACAAGAACTATGAAAATGTGGCAGAGCTGCAAGGACTAAGGAACATAACCATGAGACCATAACAAAAGACAAGAAAGCATAACGTGACATAGAAAGACAAACAACGCAAGACAACCCGTGCAGTGCAGCACGTGACTATATATACAAGTGTTAATGAGCCAAAAACGTGAATCAGGTGAAACAAGACATGTGACTAGGTGCAGTGGCTGATGGGAATTGTAGTCGGTAGTCCTTTTCCGGTATTTACATGACACTATGTTGATTATGGATTAATGATGATGTTATTATCATAGACTGACATTGTTACAACTGGTCAGTGTCAGATAAAACAGTAGTGCTTTATTAAAGGCAAGCACACTTTAAGGGTATGAATCCATTAAGGGTAGAGATAGTGCAGGTATTAAGATGTGTTTACACTAGCATCAAAGTGACGGCTGACCATTCATTTTCTATGTATGTGCATGACATACATAAGCCACAATTTCAGCAACAACAGCGAGCGACAAAGTTGCAGTGCGACATGCGACATGAGCTGTGATAATCTCACCTTAATGCAAATTAGGCATGATGTGGTAAAGTGACAAATCCAAACCATTGCTTTAAATGATTACTCAAATTACCAATCGCATGGTGCACATGGTACTGCACTTTTTTAATTCCTCTATCACAAATTTAGTTCCCACCTGCAATTAGTTCCTATGGGGGTCATTCCCATGTTCCCAGGGTCCTATGTACCCTAGTTCTGTATTCTGTTAACATACATTAAGTAATGTTTTCAAAAGGTTTTATATAGTCAGGACTCATTTTCCCAGGGCCCTATTTACTGTATTACCTTTTAACTTTAAACACCAAAGACACGTTTAAATGAATAACACCATACATTAATTTAAAATTCATCCTTCATCCACACAAGTTATAAACTTGGAAAATTAACTAGGTTGCACCCTCATTTGTGCTGCTCTAAAAATAGCTGTTAGTCTACATTCATTCGTTCACACAGTTCAACTCCATGCATGAACAATAGTGAAATGTATACAGTAAACTGAAGAAATGCCATACTGTAGTCTATAAAGCACAGTAAACCGTCATAAAAGCAACAAAATGTTAAGTATGAACATGTCCCAAGCTCTCACTTATGCTGAAGCCTAACTCCAACTTAAAATCACCATGTGTTCATTATGTGCCATATAAATCTGGGGAACATCGGACCCTGGGAACATACTCAGATACACTCCCGTTCCTATGTACTGTTCCTTTAGAAGAAATCATTATAACTGTGGTTTCACCTTAACCTGTTCCATAAAATGTATATAGAGATGTTATGAAGAAAAATAAAGATTGAAAGGAAGTAGCAGAAATTATTGGTGTGTCTGGAGAATGTTCATTGCTAGTACAGTTAGCTTGCACTGCTAATCTGCTAATAGCTAATATGAAGCCTGGCACATAATGTACATCAAACAACCAATTTTCACACCTTTTCACTTATATTTATATAGTAGAAATCATTTTAAATACATTATAAGAACAAATAAATTGTGAACTGTAGTAAATCTTGTGCCGTAACCTGTACATTTTGGATACTACCCATTTCTCATCAGAACAAAAAACAGTGGACAGTCTTTACATGCCCACCAGAGACAACAGTAGTGCTTGCTCCTTACAGAGTTAACTCTAAAACATAAATAAATGGTGTGCTACAAGTACCTAATTAGAGCGGTAAATGTTTTGTCCTTTTCTGACTAGATTAGATTTAGATGGTTTCAATAAAATGGTCATTTCTACTATCCCTGCTGAAAAAAAAGCCCTAGAAACCTTTATAGAATTTGTAATGGTTTTAATGGTTATAGTGGGAATTGTATTGGCTTTAATAGAAACTGTAATGTTTCCCTGTAGGTCTCTACTAGTAATTTGTTGCCTTCATGTTATGTCTAGTGGATACCATTAACGACCAGTAATGGTAAAGGTTTTAACGGTTAACAGCTGATGGTTTGTAATGGTATTTGTAGTGGAAACCATTAGAATCTCTGTGATGGTTTCTGTTGTTTTGGCTTTTTTTTTCAGCAGGGATTTCTCAATTCACTAAACATTTCCTGGTTCACTTACCTCTATTCCTTGGTCAGATTTACACATTTTTAGAGTATTTAAATTATAGGGTGCTCTAAAATATAGGGCAGTGTATTATAACAGAATGCATTTAGGTATATTCAATATTTAGCCATCAACACTGATTTTCAGAGTGTTCCTCCAAACCCTATGTTAGCTGCATGTTGTTTTGCATAAAATAAAGATTTTAAGATACTTCCCAAAGTCATCTCAGGTGAGAATCTGCTGTCAAACTGTCAAATGCTATACAGCCAGAAGAAGCAGCCACCAAGCGGTGAATATTTGATTAGATTAGAATTGATATATATTTATATACACATATAGTTATATAGAGATGGCAGTATGTTTATGAGTGTTGAGGGAAGTCTGTTCTGTTCTCTTTATAGTCGACAGCTTCATGGTTCTATTTTAGCTCAGATTGTATTGCTGAGATGTGACATGCAGTCTGACATCGCAAACGGCTGGTTTAGTGTTAAAACTGAAGATTCCAACCTATATGGTATCAGCCATGCATCCCCTGTTGTGCATGGTACGCGACTCTGCGTGTGTTATTGTGTATTGGTGTGGAAAGTGGCAGAAGGTTGAAAGTGACCTGAGGTGTCCTTCATGTTGGATGCCTATAGTGTGTGTGTGTGGTCTGGACATGGAGCCACACGACCAGACTATCTCTTGTTCCTGCTCATTTTAACTCCCTCTCTGGCAAGTGTGTTTTGGTTCTAAGGCTGATCTTGAATCAGATCACAGGTCACAACAGTGTAACGACCGGCTTCAGCAAGGCTCTGTCTAATTTTAATCACTTCTGCGCTCGCTGACATATTTGGGCAAAGTGGACGCCACTCGCAGCTGTCCCTCGGCTCCGATTACGTCCCGTTTAAAAAGTGGGCATAAAAATAAATGGAGGTGAGAATGTTCGGAGAAGGCAGAGAGCCTGACTCACAAATACTGAGATGCTGATCCAAAACCGAACTGCAGTGAGTTGGACCAAATTTAAACAATGGCTAGGGGAGTGACAATAGCCAGCACTTGTTTAGGAATCAAAAGCGTGACTCATTTTACATAATGGAACCAGTGGCCTTCCAAATACAGACCATAGACTAAGCTGAACCAACGTTTTAGTGGTGTTGTACAGTGCCACTATCTGTATCTGTTTAGTGCTCAGACATATCGGATTTGAATTGGAAGTGGGCGTGGTCTGCAACAAAAAATTGTTTGTTTGTTTTTATGTGAACCCTACCATTATGCCCCTAGAAACACTGGAAAACACTTATAGGCTAGGTCAATATTAATTCACAAAATATCACAAATAGTAATTTGCATAACTTCTCTTTTCAACTCTGGAACTTCTATTATTTCTGTAGTCTTGGTTTCTTCACTGGAGTTCATACGTGGTCTCAACCAGAAATCCTGTGGAATCTTTTGGCAAGCTTTCTACAGTATGTAATGTCACTGAATAGGTTAGTAAGGATGTCTTTCCCAGATCAAGGAACTGCTGTTTATACAGTTGAGGTCAAAGTTTACATACATCTAGGCTAAAGACATTTAAACTCAATTCTTCACAACACACATTTCCATACATTTCCTTTGTTAAGTCACAAATTATTTTCAGCTTTTCTCAACAAATATCAAGTCATGGCTTTGTGATGGCCACACAAATTCTTTCACTTTTTTTTTTTGTCTTTAAGCAACTTTGGAGGTATACTTATGCTCATTGTCCTGCAGTTGCAAACAAGTTTGAACTTTCTGGCTTTCTTGCTGTCCTGAGGTGCTGCTTCAGTATTTCTAGATAATACTCCTTCCTCATGGCAACTAATTTCTGAATAGTCGCTTTTTCAACAAAACACCCCCAAAACATGATGCAACCACCTGCATGCTTCACAGCCGGGATAGTGTTCTTCAGATGAATCCTTTTTCTGAGAAAAACTGAGATTGAAAATCTTTAGCCTAGGCCTATGTAAACTTTTGGCCTCAACTGTAGTTGACAACAAT